>CM035105.1:42479347-43082429 GCA_020205505.1 Panax japonicus | reverse complement strand
GTTGATCACGAGGTAGCACAATATGTTGAAGAATCTTTTAGAATTTATTATTTCTTATTTATAGTTGATCAAGCTATTTCTTCAATTGAGCAAAGGTTTGAACAATTTCATTTATATGAAGAACTTTTTGGTTTTCTATTTAGTTTCAAAAAATTAAAATCATTGGAAGAAGGTTCAAAAATTCCCCTGACTTTTATCGTGATGTCTACCGAGCACCCTATACTTTTTTTTGTCCAAAAGTACCTTTAACGTTACACTTTTTGGGTCACCCGTGTCCCTGCCGTTAACAGAAGACAAACGGGGTTAAAATTTCGCTGACGTGGCTGACACGTGGAGGCTTAAAGGGAGAAGGTTCAAAAATGCCCCTTACATATGTAAATATGTTATTTAATCAAAACAAAAAAAATACTAAAATTCAAAAAAAAAAAGCATAACATATTTACATCATTTAATCAAAATACTAAAATTCAAATTATTTTGTTAACAAATCAAAACAACTAATTAAATAAAATAAGTTATATAACATATTTACATCATTTAATCAAAATACTAAAATTCAAAACATAACATATTTACATCAAATACTAATTTAAAAAACTAAAATACTAATTAAAAAACATATTTACATATCAACTAATATTAAAAAATATTAAAAAAATGTTAATATTTTTTTAATATTTTTTGATATTAGAAAAAGTTAATATTTTAAAAATATTAATTTTTTTTATATGAGGTTAATATTAAAACGTTAATATTTTTTTTAAAAAAATATTTTAATATTTTAATTTTTTTTAAAATGTTAATTTTTTGATATTAAAAATATTAAAAAACGTTAATATTTTTTGATATTAAAAACGTTAATATCTATATAATAAAACAGAACCCATTTTGAATCTTTCATTTGACAAAGCACAAGAACGGCTCAGATTCATTCTAACTTAATTCTTCCAACTTGATCTAAAGGCTCATATTTCTTCCCGCCTAAATCAAATTCACTCATACATCATACTCTCTCTCATGTTCACACACAAAATCTTTCTCTCTCCTCTCTTCTTCACACACACAAACAAATAATAATAATAATAATTATTATTATTATTATTATTATAAAAATAATTATAATATCTATATAATAAAATATAAACCATTTTGAATATTTCATTTGATAAACCACATGAACGGTTCAGATTTCAATTCAATTTTTTTAACTTAATCTAAAGGCTCACATTTCATCTCATAATAAAAATTTCCGCCCAAATCAAATAACAATAATGATAATAATTATAATAATAATTATAATAATAGTAGTAGTAGTAGTAATAGTAATAATAATAATAATAACAGTCAAAATAATAATAGTACTAATAATAATAACAATAACATTAATAATAATAATAATTATTATTATTATTATTATTATTATAATGATAATAATTATAATAGTACTAATAATAATCTATATAATAAAACAGAACCCATTTTGAATCTTTCATTTGACAAAGCACAAGAACGGTTCAGATTCATTCTAACTTAATTCTTTCAACTTAATCTAAAGGCTCATATTTCTTCCCGCCCAAATCAAATTCACTCATACACCATACTCTCTCTCATGTTCACACACAAAATCTTTCTCTCTCCTCTCTTCTTCAAACACACAAACAAATAATAATAATAATTATTATTATTATAATTATTATTATTATAATAGTACTACTACTAATAATAATAGTAATAATAATAATAATAATAATATAATAGTACTAATAATAATAATAATTATTATAATAAAAATAATTATAATATCTATATAATAAAACAGAACCCATTTTGAATCTTTCATTTGACAAAGCACAAGAACGGTTCAGATTTCATCTCAATTCTTTCAACTTAATCTAACGGCTCACATTTCATCTCACACTAAAAATTCCCGCCCAACTCAAATAACAATAATAATAACAATAATGATAATTATAATAATAATAATAATAATTATAATTATAATTATAATAATAATAATAGTAGTAATAATATTAATAATAATAATAATATTAATGTTAGTATTAATAATAATAATAATTATAATTATAATTATAATTATAATAATACTAATAATAATACATTTATATAATAAAACAGAACCCATTTGACAAAACATAAGGACGATTCAGATTCATTCTAACTTAATTCTTCCAACTTAATCTAAAAGCTCATATTTTTTCTTCTCGGCCTAATCAAATTCACCCATACACCATACTCTCTCTCATGTTCACACACAAAATCTTTCTCTATCCTCTCTTCTTCACACACACAAACAAACAATAATAATAATTATTATTATTATAATAGTACTAATAATAATAATAATTATTATTATTATAAAAATAATTATAATATCTATATAATAAAATAAAATCCATTTTGAATATTTCATTTGACAAACCACAAGAACGGTTCAGATTTCATCTCAATTCTTCCAACTTAATCTAAAGGCTCACATTTCATCTCACACTAAAAATTTCCGCCCAAATCAAATAACAATAATAATAAAAATAATTATAATAATTATAATAATAATAAATATTATAATAATAGTAGTAATAATAATAATTGTTATTGATGATTTTTAAATTTTGTAAACAGGTTTAGATTTTTTTGGATATCTATTTTTAAAGAAAAATTAATTATTGTGGAGGTTTGGTGAATTATGATAATTTTTATGTCTGATTGTAAGTTATTTTAGGTTGCAAAAAGTTTTTAGGTAATGTAGTATTTTTTCGAATTTTAATCTAATTTTTCGTTACGTCGTGCCTTTAGGCACGGGCAATTACTAGTTTTTTAATATTAGTCGATATGTTAAAAAACGTTAATATTTTTTGATGACGCATATAATTAGTTGAATTTTAAAAATATTATTTAGCTGAATTTTAAAAATATTCAAAAATTCAACTAATTCAAAATAATTAACGTTATTTAGTAAAAAAAAATATTAACGTTAATTATTTGTTGATAATTTTAGTTGAATTAACGTTAATTATTTTGAAAATTTTAATTAGTTGAATTTTTGAATTTTGAATTTTAAAAATATTAACGTTAGTCATCAAAATACTAAAAATTTAATTGAATTTTCAAAATACTAAAAATATTAACGTTAATTTCGATAACGTTATTTAGTAATATTAAAAAAATTAGCGTTAAAAAAATCGATAACATTATTTAGTATTTTGAATATTAACGTTAAAAATATTATATCAATTAGTTGTATAACGTTATTTAGTATTTCGAATTTTAAAAATATTATTTAGTATTATGATTTTAGTAATTTAAATTTTTTATATCAATTAGTATTCAGTATTATGATTTTAGTATTTTAATGATGTAATTTGATTTTTTATTGTTTTGATTAATTAACAAAATAATTTGAATTTTAGTATTTTTATTATTTTTAAATTTGATTTTTTTAGTATTTTAGTATTTTTTTTAATTAGTATTTGATGTAAATATGTTATGTTTTGAATTTTAGTATTTTGATTAAATGATGTAAATATGTTATACAACTTATTTTATTTAATTAGTTGTTTTGATTAGTTAACAAAATAATTTGAATTTTAGTATTTTGATAAAATGATTTAAATATGTTATGCTTTTTTTTTAATTTTGGTATTTTTTTTTATTAAATAACATATTTACATATGTCTGGGGCATTTTTGAACCTTCTCCCTTTAAGCCTCCATGTGTCAGCCACGTCAGCAAAATTTTAACCCCGTTTGTCTTTTGTTAACGGCAGGGACACGTGTGACCCAAAAGTGTAACGTTAAGGGTACTTTTGGAAAAAAAAAGTATAGGGTGCTCGGTAGACATCGCGGTAAAAGTCAGAGACATTTTTGAACCTTCTCCCTAAAATCATTTGAAGATGATAGCTTGCAAGATAAATGTCTTTGTCTCGAAAATGCTCTAACATATAAAAATTCCATTGATATTAATGTTTTAGATTTATTTTCGGAATTAAAAATTTTAAGTAAAGTTATATGAACCAAAGAAAAGAAAAACACTCTAGCTGACATTCTGAATTATATAAAAAAACTAGAATCTTTTCCAAATGCATGCATCGCATATAGAATTTTATTAACAATTCCTGTAACAGTTGCTTCTGCAGAAAGAACTTTTTCAAAATTAAAATTGATAAAATCTTACTTAAGATCAACTATGTCCCAAGAAAGATTAAGTGGATTAGTGATTTTATCAATTGAAAAGAATATGTTAGAGAAATTGATTATAAATGTAAAACCCCAACTTTTTGAATAAATATGAATTTTCTATAAATATTATTTTTGAATATTATGGAGTGAAATTGATATAATGTTATAGTTATGGGTAATATTTATAAATTTTGCAAAGTACGCAAGTTGTTATATAATATTCGATTGGTCGGGGAATATTCGTTTTAACAGAGAATATTTGTATAACGGCACAATCATTGGTGGACCCCACAACGGAATTATTGTTGGATTGAAAAAACGACAAAAATACTTTATGAAAATAACGGCGGAAGTTTTATCGTTAACTGTTGAAACGCCCGATGTTAAAAGTAGAGTAATATGCGTGGTTGCATAGTAGCACATGATATTAATTATTGATGTTTACGTGATAAGTCACTCAGTTTTGTTAGTATTATTAATGTAATAATAAAGAAAATATTTTTATATAAAACAGAATACTTTTATAAAGTTATTCTATAAATAGAATATATTATATTCTATTATGCATAGTGTTGCATAGTGACTGCATCGTGTTTTGCATAGTAAAATCTTTTAATATAAAATAGAATACTTTTATAAAGTTATCTATTTTATTAGACAATAATTAGAATATATTATATTTTATTATGCATAGTGTTTGCATAGTGCCTACAAAGTATTTGCATAGTAAAATCTTTTATAAAGTTATTCGTTTTATTAGATTATAAATAGAATATAATATATTATATTTTATTTAAAAGATTTTGCTTTAAATATGGACGGTCAGATTAAAGTAAATCAATCTAGACCGTTCATGAGTTAGTTACTATGCAGTCCATTTTTCTATAAATAGAAGTTCATTCCTTTATTATTTTCTTACGAATTCACTGAAACTCTAGAGAGATAAACTATAGAGAAAAAGAAGAAAGTATTCTGCTACTTCACTACTTATATATCCAGTACTCTTCTTCTTAAGATAGGGAATATTATTTGTTGTACTCGTAAGGGGTATTATTTCTTTTGTATTCATGAAGAGAACTTTTGTTATTCAATTATTTATTATTCTGTTGGAATAACCTGTATACGCGGGCTACCCTATACTTGGTGAAATTCTTCCGTGATTCATTATTTATTATTCTGTCGGAATATCCTGTCTGTGCATTTTACGTCGGACCTAATTCCGTCTTTATTATTCTGTTGGAATATCCTGTCTGTGCGTTTTACACCGGACCTGGTTCCATCTTTATTATTATTCTGTTGGAATATCCTGTCTGTGCGTTTTACGCCAGACCTGATTCCGTCCTTATTAGTATTCTATTGGAATAACCTGTCTATGTGAAGTACCGCATGCATGGTGATTTCTGTTGTTATTCCATTCTTTATTATTCTGTTAGAACATCCTGTCGGTGCTAATTTCGCCTAACCTGGTTCCGTTATTTAGTATTCTGTTGGAATAACCTGTCTATGCGAAGTACCGCATGCATGGTGATTTCTTTTGTTATTCCATTCTTTATTATACTCAGTTGGTTAAAGTTTTGACTTCTTTACTCCATGAAATTAGTGGAATATCCTTGATATTTGCGCTTCATCCAGTATCTTTTCATGGAAATATTCTTCTAAGCATTTTTGAATTTTACTCTACAAAGCAGTATCATGTTGACAATTTGGACGTTATTGGTTCTTGGACAAATTAATTCTTGAACTTGTTTTTATTGAATTCTTATATCATTGTCATCATCCTCATATTTATATTTTTTTTGAAAGTCATCGGTGGCCTGTAGTGCATAGATAGACTTGGTATGATTATGACCAGGGATTATTCGGTGTAATCATGACCGTAATGTTATAAATGATGTGGTAAAAGTCCTCATTGGCCCGTAGTGAATTGATGGACAGTTGTTGGCATGATCATGACCATTAATGAATACACAAATATTCTTGGCCCGTAGTGCATGGATAATTGTGGTCGTGATACTAAAGAATATCCTTGGCCGTAGTGCAAGGGTGATTCGATGATGTGGATTATTTAATAAGCTGAGTCCCAGCGATAAAAGTGATGAAAAACCTTTTAAATAATAAAAGATAATAGATTTTATTCTTTACTTGACTCTTTTAATAGATTGCTTGTTCCACTGCAGTTAAACTTGATGTTTGTTATATTGTATTAGTTTAACACTGTTTAAGGCTAATGATAATTTATTCTGCATTATCTTAGTCATAATATTTCTTACTGGGCTAGTTGAGCTCACCCTTTCTTTCACTGTTCTATTCAGGAAATGAGAATATAGCTGGAACGAGTCGGGGAACGGAGTGATGGTCCAAGATGGTGCATTAGTAGTCCTCACTATTCTGTGAAATAGTGTGATAATAATTGTAATGAGGACTCCTTTTGAGTTTGTATACTCTCTAGTAGACAATATTTGTATTCAAACTCACAATTTATGTTTTGTCGTATTGTACACGACAGTTGTATTATTAAGTTATATTTGAATTATGTACCATGTCTCTGGCGACTCAAGATGTGTGATGTATACCTAATTTTGGGGCTGTCACAGTTGGTATCAAAGCTTAGGGATATGATCCCTGGAAAAGATGTGAGACTAGAACTAGGAGGGGAGAGACGGTGAATTCATTCGCTAGTATGACCTACTTAAATTTATTTTGTATTTAAATTGGTTGGTCAGAGTTTAGAGATAATATGTTACATGTTAACTAACCCTTGTTTTGTGGCAGTATCTGAAAATGACATCCGATAATGTTGAGAATTGAAATGGAGCACAAGAGACCGTTGAGTCTCCACATATCAATAATCTGGATAATGAGCATCAGAAAAGCGACAATCCTCATGTAAACAACAACACGGATCAAATGATGAATGATGGATTGTTCAGAAGCTTTATGCAATTCATGCAACATTAGGCGAGAGAGGCTCCTGTCCGAAATGTAGGTGGAAACACTGGAAACTCTCGGACGTTCACCGCTAAACAGTTCAAGGAGCTGGGACCACTGGAGTTTATTGGAGAGCCAAAACCACTTAAGGCGGAAGCATGGATATAGCAGGTCACCAAGATATTTGATGTCTTGGGATGCTCCGAGGAGCAAAAGGTTCCCTTTGCCACCTTCATGTTGCGTGAAGAGGCAAATTTCGGGTGGGAATCTGTAAAACGTACCCAGCCTGACGCACTAAAGATGTCTTGGGAGAAGTTCCAAGAGTTATTCAATGACAAGTACTTTTCGAGAGTATTCGTCACATGAAAGAAGTGGAATTTATCAAATTAGAACAAAACAATATGCATGTGTCGCAATACGAGGCTAAATTTGAGGAGTTATCCCGATTTGCATCCCATTTGGTCGATAATGAGGAGAGAATGACGTGAATGTTTTTAAGAGGTTTAAAACCGGAGATACGTCAATATCTTATTTCTCATAAACTGTGTTTGTACTCAGATGTTGTAAATAGGGCTCAGTTATTGGAGCGCGGTAACGAGTCAACGCAACCAAGAGAAAGCAGCCAACAGCATGAAAATACTAGTGGTATCAGTCATCGAAATGGTGACAACAAACGTGGAGGGAATCAACATGCCAGAAATGGTAACCACTTCGGTGGTAATCATGCCCAAGACAGTAAAAATGGACATTTCAAGAAAAAGAGATTCAACAATGATGGAAGGACGTCAGCACCAGCACCTATTGTTAAGGAAGGAGAACGACCACCTATCATATGCTTCAAATGCGGAGGGGAGGGACACATCAGTCCAAACTGCGCGATGCCGTTCAAAGCATGTTATAATTGTGGAAGAGAAGGTCACTTATCCCGATTTTTTCGTTCACTGAAGACAAGTTCAGCCAAGATGGAGGCACCAAAGGCCATCCCAGAAAAGTCAAAGCCGGTAATACAAGGGAGAGAGTTTGTAGTGACCTCCCAGAAAGCAAGGAACTCGAATGAGGTCATCACGGGTAAGCTTATCATAAACTCTAGAGAAGTCTATACCTTATTTGATATCGGTTCTACCAATTCTTTTATTTCTCCTACTTGTGCTCAACGTTTAAATTTGACTCCGGAGAAATTAGACTTTGACTTATCTGTGGAAACTCCGTTGGGAGAAACCTTCATTACATCAACTGTTTATAAGTCTTGTTTGGTTCAAATTGGTACCCTCACATTACCTGTTGATCTTATTTCATTAAAAATTCTTGCATTTGACGTGATTCTAGGGATTGATTGGTTAACTACTCATCATAAAAAAATTGATTATTTTCGTACGGTTGTTAGCTTTCATATTCCTAATCAACCTATTATGTGAATTTAAGCAACCAAACCATTAAAATCAATCACTGTCATCTCAAGCCATAAAGCTATTCGTTTATTGAAAACCGGATGTCAAGCTTTCTTAGCTCATGTCACGGATCTAAACAAAAATACGTCAGTTTTGAATGATATTTCTATTGTTAATGAATTTCCTGATGTAATCCCTGAAGAACTTCCTGGCCTACCCCCAGAGCGTGAAATTAAATTTTGTATCGACCTTGAACCTGGTACAAAACTTATTTCCAAATCCCCATATAGAATGGCTCCTATTGAACTTCAGTAGTTAAAGACCCAACTACAGGAATTATTAGACATCGGTTTCATTCATCCTAGTACTTCTCCTTGGGGTGCTCCTATTCTATTCGTGAAAAAGAAAGATGGGAGTATGCGACTTTTGTATTGATTATCGGGAGTTGAATCATGTCACCATCAAAAATAGGTACCCATTGCCACGTATTGATGACCTGTTTGACCAGTTACAAGGAGCCAAATTCTTTTCAAAGATTGATCTTCGTTCTAGATATCACCAATTGAAGATTAGAACCGATGACATTCCAAAGACGGCATTCAGAACTCGGTATGGGCATTATGAATTCCTAGTCATGTCCTTTTGATTGACTAATGCTCTTGCTGCCTTCATGGATATGATGAACCGAATATTCAAGGAATATTTGGATCACTTTGTGATCGTCTTTATTGATGACATTCTCATATATTCCAAAACCCGTGAAGATCATAAGCAACACTTGAGGCTGATACTCCAAAAGCTTCGTGAATATAAACTTTATGCCAAGTTGAAGAAATGCGAGTTCTGTCTTGAGGAGTAGCATTCCTTGGGCACGTGGTATCAAGTCATGGAATATATGTTGACCCAGCAAAGATTGAAGCTATTCAAAGCTGGGAGCAACGTAAATCAGTTACCAAAGTACGTAGCTTTCTCGGCTTAGCTGGTTATTATCGGAGATTCGTAGAAGGGTTTTCTCGAATCACTACTCCACTAACTCAGCTGACTCAGAAAGATACAAAGTTCGGTTGAAGCGATGAATATGAGAAGAGTTTTCAAGAACTCAAGAGGAGACTCATTTCAGCACCTATTCTGACAATACCATCTGGTTCGGAGGGATTTGTCATCTACAATGATGCTTCGGGCAAAGGGTTATGATGTGTTCTCATGCAACATGAGAAAGTCATAGTCTATGCCTCACGACAACTCAAAGAATATGAGAGGAATTATCCTACTCATGATCTAGAGTTGGCAGATGTTGTCTTCGCACTAAAGATTTGGAGGCATTACTTGTATGGGGAGAAAGTGGAGATCTTTACGGATCATAAAAGCCTTAAATATTTCTTCACTCAAAAGGAACTCAACATGTGACAACGACGTTGGCTTGAACTGTTGAAAGATTATGATCATACCATCCAATACCATCCTGGAAAAGCGAACGTGGTAGCTGACGCATTGAGTAGAAGATCATATGCAAGTGCGAATGCGATATTGTCAACGCAAAGGCCCATTTTGTGTGACTTGCAAAGGATGGAGATAGAGTTAAAGACTCTAGGGACCCATGTGATGATGGCAAATATACGAGTAGAACCGACTTTAATTAATAAAGTTAAAGCTGTTCAAGCTAAGGACCTGGAGCTGATTCGTATGAGGAAGAAAGTGCAAGAAGGTGCTATGCTGGAAGCAAGAATCGATGAAGAAGGAATACTTCGAGTCAACTCCAGACTTTGTGTTCCTAACGACCCTGATTTAAAGTATAAAATCATGATGGAGGCGTATAACACACCGTTTGCAATCTATCCCGGGAGTACCAAAATGTATCATGATATTCGTCATACATTTTGGTGGAGCAATATGAAGAGAGAGATAGCGCTGTTTATCTCAAGGTGTCTAACGTGTCAACGAGTCAAGGCAGAGCATCAAGTACCAAAAGGTCCATTGCAACCATTTGAAATTCCAGAATGGAAGTGGGAGCACATTAGCATGGATTTTGTTACCGGTCTTCCCAAAGTTTCCCAAGGCATAGATGCGATTTGGGTCATTGTTGATAGATTGACCAAGTTTGGTCATTTCTTACCGATACGAGAAACTTATACACTTGAACGTCTTGCTCGTCTGTACATAAACGAGGTTGTAATATTGCATGGTATGCCAGTATCCATAGTTTCTGATCGAGGCCCAAGATTCACTTCAAGATTTTGGGTTAGTTTGTAAAAAGCTATGGGCACGAATTTACGATTTAGCTCGGCATATCATCCTCAGACGGACGGGCAGTCGGAGAGGACGATTCAAACTCTTGAAGATCTATTAAGACTCTGTGTCCTTGACTTCAAGGGAAGTTGGGACAAGTTCTTACTATTGGTGGAGTTTTCCTACAATAATAGTTATCAAGCAAGTATTGGCATGGCTCCATTCGAAGCGTTGTATGGAAGAAAGTGTCGTTCTCCAGTATGCTGGGATAAGGTGGGTGAAGCGACGTTGTTGGGACCGGAGTTGGTACGTATGACTATGAAAAAGATTCAAACGACCCGACAACGTATAAAAATCTCACAAGATCGACAAAAGAGTTATGCTGATCTTCATCGAAAGGACGTGGAATTCGATATAGGAGATCATGTGTTGATATGTGTTGCTCCATGGAATGAGTTACGAGATTTGGAAAGAGAGGAAAGTTCAATCCTCGATTCATCGGCCCATTTTTAATCCTTGATCGAGTAGGAACTGTGGCCTATAGACTCGCTTTACCACCAAATATGTCTCGTATTCATAACGTTTTTCACATATCCATGTTACGTAAATATGTGGAAGACCCAAACCACATTATTGAGTTAGAACCGGACGAAATAGCGGAAGATTTGACGTATGAAGAGGTTCCTGTTCAAATCTTGGATAAGAAGGAACATATTCTACGCTCCAAGGTTATACCTCAAGTCAAAGTTTTGTGGAGAAACCACGATGTTGAGGAAATGACTTGGGAGTTAGAATCTGAAATGAAATCAAGGTATCCTTACCTCTTCAATATACTAGGTACGTACCCTAATTTCAAGGGCGAAATTTCATAAGAAGGGGAGATTGTTAAACCCCAACTTTTTGAATAAAGATGAATTTTCTATAAATATTATTTTTGAATATTATGGAGTGAAATTGATATAATGTTATAGTTTTGGGTAATATTTATAAATTTTGCAAAGTACGCAAGTTGTTATATAATATTCGATTGGTCGAGGAATATTCGTTTTAATAGAGAATATTCGTACAACGACACAATCATTGGTGGACCCCAAAACGAAATTATTGTCGGATTGAGAAAATGACAAAAATACTTTATGAAAATAACGACAGAAGTTTTACCGTTAACTGTTGAAACACCCGGTGTTAAAAGTACAGTAGTACGCGTGGTTGCATAGTAGAACGCTGTATTAATTATTGATGCTTACGTGATAAGTCACTCAGTTTTGTTGGTATTATTAATGTAGTAATACAGAAAATCTTTTTATATAAAAAAGAATACTTTTATAAAGTTATTCTATTAATAGAATATATTATATTCTATTATGCATATTGTTGCATAGTGTCTGCATAGTGTTTTGTATAGTTAAATCTTTTTATATAAAATAGAATACTTTTATAAAGTTATCTGTTTTATTAGACAATAATTAGAATATATTATATTTTATTATGCATAATATTTGCAAAGTTCCTGCATAGTGTTTGCATAGTAAAATCTTTTATAAAGTTATTCGTTTTATTATATTATAAATAGAATATATTATATTTATTTAAAAGACTTTGCTTTAAATATGGACCGTCAGATTAAAGTAAATCAATCTGGACCGTTCATGAGTTAGTTACTATGCAGTCCATTTTTCTATAAATAGAAGCTCATTCCTTCATTATTTTCTTACGAATTCACTGAAACTCTTGGGAGATAAACTATAGAGAAAAAGAAGAAAGTATTCTGCTACTTCACTACTTATATATCCAGTACTCTTCTTCTTAAGGTAGGGAATATTATTTGTTGTACTCGTAAGTGGTATTATTTCTTTTGTATTCATGAAGAGAACTTTTGTTATTCAATTATTTATTATTCTGTTGAAATACCTGTATACGCGGTCTACCCTATACTTGGTGAAATTCTTCTGTGATTCATTATTTATTATTCTGTCGTAATATCCTGTCTGTGCGTTTTACATCGGACCTGATTTCGTCTTTATTATTCTGTTGGAATATCCTATCTGTGCGTTTTACGCCGGACCTGGTTCCGTCTTTATTATTATTCTATTGGAATATCTTGTCTGTACGTTTTACGCCATACCTGATTTCGTCCTTATTAGTATTCTGTTGGAATAACCTGTCTATGCGAAGTACCGCATGCATGGTGATTTCTATTGTTATTCCATTCTTTATTATTCTGTTGGAACATCCTATCGGTACGAATTTCGCCTGACCTGGTTCCGTTATTTAGTATTCTGTTGGAATAATCTGTCTATGCAAAATACCGCATGCATGGTGATTTCTTTTGTTATTCCATTCTTTATTATACTCAATTGGTTAAAGTTTTGACTTCTTTACTCCATGAAATTAGTGGAATATCCTTGATAATTGCCCTTCATCCAATATCTTTTTATGGAAATATTCTTCTGAGCATTCTTGAATTTTACTCTACAAAGCAGTATCATGTTGACAATTTGGACGTTATTGGTTCTTGGACAAATTAATTCTTGAACTTGTTTTTATTGAATTCTTATATAATTGTCATCATCCTCATATTTATATTTATATTTTTTTTGAAATTCATCTGTGGCCTGTAGTGCATAAATGGACTTGGTATAATTATGACCAGGAATTATTTGGTGTAATCATGACCGTAATGTTACAAATGATGTGGTAAAAGTCGTCATTGGCCCGTAGTGCATTAATGGATAGTTGTTGGCATGATCATGACCATTAATGAATACACAAATATTTTTGGCCCGTAGTGCATGGATAATTGTGGTCGTGATACTAAAAAATATCCTTGGCCGTAGTGCAGGGGTGATTCGATGATGTAGATTATTTATTAAGCTGAGTCCCAGCGATAAAAGTGATGAAAAACCTTTTAAATCATAAAAGATAGTAAATTTTATTCTCTACTTGACTCTTTTAATGGATTGCTTGTTCCGCTGCAGTTAAACTTGATGTTTGTTATATTGTATCAGTTTAACACTGTTTAAGGCTAATGATAATTTATTCTGCATTATCTTAGTCATAATATTTTTTACTGGGCTAGTTGAGCTCACCCTTTCTTTCACTGTTCTATTCAGGAAATGAGAATATAGCTTGAACGAGTCGGGGAACGGAGTGATGGTCCTAGATGGTGCATTAGTAGTCCTCACTATTCTGTGAAATAGTGTGATAATAATTGTAATGATTACTCCTTTTGAGTTTGTATACTCTCTAGTAGACAATATTTATATTCAAACTCACAATTTATGTTTTGTCGTATTGTACACGACAGTTGTATTATTAAGTTGTATTTGAATTATGTACAATGTATCTGGCGACTCAAGATGGGTGATGTATACCTAATTTTGGGGGCGTCACAATAAAAGTTTGATCAATAATTTTGCATCTAAAAGAGCAAGAAAAAAGAAATTTTAATTTTTTTTTAAAAAAAAATTATAAATACTAATTTAATTTAATTTAAAATTGAATGGTAAAAACAAGGCCCAAATTTAAGATTTGACTTGAAGCCTCCAAAATGTTTGGACCGGCCCTGTTTGGTAAAGAAGTTCAATCAAAATAATTAAGGGTTCTTTACACTAATATACAACATTTAGAAAGTAATTACAAAAATAAAACATACACAAAATAATTACAAAAATAAAACATAAGCAATATAGCGCGCCTAAAATCACGTATATATGTCAGTTACACACTTTTTCTATTTACAACTAACCGCTCCTAAATTCAAGCAACTGAGATCCAAAATTCAAGCAACTGAGATTCAAGCGACTGAAATTCAAATCTTCTGTCACGACACACCTCTGAGATCGGAGAAGACGAAACTTTTTGTCGCGACGGCACGCTAAGATCGCAAAATAGCATACAAAATCAACAGCAACTTCAAGTTCAGTAACGAAACACAATCGAACGACAGTGAATGTTGAATACAAAATCACAGCAACTTCAATACAAATCTGAATACTGAGGTATGTGAGATTAAAATTCATATACATATAGTTACATATGCTTACTACGAATTCCTATATTGATTACCTTTCTTAAGTTTTTCACACTTAAAATGGTTACTACAAATTCCTATAACGATTGGATGATTCATTGATATATTTTTTTATTATGGTTAATAAATATATATAAATTGGTTACTGATAATTGTGCATTTGTTTGCTAAATAATGTTTATTTGATGGCTTTATAATTTTTAAATGAGTTTGGTTACCTTCATGAAACTGTTGGTTACTCTCTAATGTTGTCTTGGTTACTGAATAACATTATAATCTCTAATATTGTCTTGATTACTGTCTAATGCTGTATTGGTTACTATGTAACAATATATTAGTTACTGATTAATGCTGATTCAGTTACTGTGTAACATTATAATGGTTACTGATTAATGCTAATTCGGTTACTATGTAACATTATAATGGTTACTGAATATTTCGTTACTGTTTAATGCAGTCTTGGTTACTGTGTAACATTGTCTGTCTAATGTTGTTATGTATTATACATTTTATAAAAAGATTTGATCCAGTTGCAATTTGCCAATAACTGTCAAGATTAGAGTGTCGGATTTTGGCATTTTTAGAGCCTAATTTCATTGAAAATGGGTCAACGATCAAAAGTCACAAGCGTTGCTGGTGAACTGCATGGTTTTTTGGTCAAATTCTATCATTTAGGCCTTCAAAATTGCATGTAAAAAATTAGTTTATTTTTTGGTTACTAATATTATGTAATTTGGTTACTATCTAATATTGATTTGGTTACTTTACAATGTTTATTAAGTTGCCAGACAATGGAGATTGACAGTAACTAATACAACAAATTTAATTGTTTACAAGAATTATAATTGTTTACTATTAGTAACCATTAACCACATGGTTGGTAACATTTTTGATGGTGTATAATAACCAAAATTGATGTTGATTAAAAATGTGGTTTATTATTGATTTGGTTACTGTATAATGTTTATTTGGTTGTTGTATACTTTAAATATTTATTTGGTTACCCCGTGGTTACTATATACTCGTATATTGGTTACCTTTCTTAAGTTTTTCGCTCTTTGATTTATCACAAAGTCAGTATACTGATTGTTTTGATTGTAAAAATGCATTTGAAAATGTATTTTATATTATAGTTATTAAATATATATAATTTGGTTGTTGTTTATTATAAATTTGGTTTCTGAATAATGTTTATTTGATTGCTTTATAATTTTTAAATGATTTATATTGATTTTATTATATTGATGGTTACTCATTAAATACATTATTTAACTTTCTGAAACTGCTAGTTACTGTCTGATGTTGTCTTGTTTACTGTGTAACATTGTACTGTCTAATGTTGTCTTGGTTACTGATTAATGCTGATTCGGTTACTCATTAAATGCATTGTTTAACTTCCTAAAACTGCTAGTTACTGTCTGATGTTGTCTTGTTTACTGTGTAACATTGTACTGTTTAATGTTGTCTTGGTTACTGTGTAATATTATAATGGTTACTGAATATTGCTGAGTTGGTTACTGTGTAAAATTATAATGGTTAGTGCATATTATTACTGAACAATGCTGACTTGGTTACTGAAAAATGATGACTTGGTTACTGTTTAACATTATATTTGGTTACTGACTAATGCTGGTTTGATTGTTGTTTAATATTATATTTTTTCAGCTTCCATCGTGCCGTTAGATGACAAAGAAAACTGGGATATGCCAGAGGAAGTAAGAAACATAAGTGTAAAATCACCGAACACAAGAAGACCAATGGGAAGATCAAGAATAGGGAGGTACAAACATGGGTCTGAAATCAAAATTCAAAACAAATGCTGCAGGTGCCAAGAAAAAGGACACAACAGGAAAACATGCAAAATATAATAGTTGGTTACCTTTATATACATATTTGGTTACCAACTGTACATCTCAAATAATGTAGCAAACACAACTTAAAAGAAACAATAAATAATAACTAAAATACCTCATTGATTGGACAATAATAATAGTCAAAAACCATTAAATAACAGTAAAACAAATATAATAAATAAGTAACCAAATAGTTACATAACAGTAATCATAATATGTTTTAATGGTAACCAAAACATAAAATAACTTGTGTATCCAGCATCTTGTAATGAAGGAGATATTGTTTGTTTAGACAATCCAATTATACTAAGACATGTACATTTCACAATTGATATATGTCCTGAAACAAGCTTGTAACTCTGTGGTTACTATCAAAACAATAGTTGGTTACCTTTACATACATATTTGGTTACCAAATTGTACATCTCAAACAATGTAGCAAACACAACTTAAAAGAAACAATAAATAATAACTAAAATACCTCATTGATTGTACAATAATAGCAGTCAAAAATAATTAAATAACAGTAAAACAAATATAATAAATAAGTAACCAAATAGTTACATAACAACCATAATATGTTTTAATGGTAACCAAAATATAAAATAACCTGTGTATCCAGCATCCTGTAATGAAGGTGATATTATTTGTTTAGGCAACCCAATTATACTATGATATGTACACTTCACATTTGATATATGTCCTGAAATAAGCTTGTAACTCTGTGGTTACTATCAAAACAATAGTTGGTTATCTTTATATACATATTTGGTTACCAACTGTACATCTAAAACAATGTAGCAAATACAACTTAAAAGAAACAATAAATAATAACTAAAATACATATGATAATAATACATCCACAAACTAATGATGCCTTAAACTTCTCCAACTGATTTGAGTTCAATTTTTTAGTAATAATGTTGGGGACTTCCATGTAACCAATATATAACTTTTCCAATGAATAGGACTTCAATTTTTACTAACAAGCTTGTAGATAAATTGGACACTCACACATGTACATTTAACAATTGATGTTTATCCTGATACAAGCTTGTAACTATCTGGTTACTAATAACAATAACCATAATGTAACATAATAAAACAGTAACCACATAATTATATGATTGTAATCAGAACAGGTTTTAATGGTAACCAAAACAGAAACATCATGTAATGAAACCTAGTTTAGACAATCCATGTATACTAAATAATTACATATTAACCAGAATAAAAAATAAAAGTATCTGAAATTCCACATTGAGGACACAATAATAGTAGCCAAACTATAAGTAACAGTAACCAAAACATAATTAAGAAGTAACCAAATAGTTATATAAAAGTAACCAGAACATGTTTTAATGGTAACCAAAACAGAAACAACCTGTATGTCCAACCAAGTTTACAAAAATAATACATCAATGTATACTAAGCAAATACATGGTTTATTATGACTTGGGTTTATTATTTACAAAAATAAAACATCCACAAACTAATGATGCCTTAAATTTCTCCAACTGACTTGGGTTCAATTTCTTGGTAATAATGCTGGAGATTTCCATGTCACACCAATATATAATTTTTCCAGTGAATTTTCTGTTGCATTCCTCATAGTAAAGATCCCATAACTGCAAATAAACAAAATCAGATTTACACAGTCATTAGTAATCAGATATAAACAACATGTAGTACATACCATTTTATGCAGTAAACAAATAGTTATATATAATATTAACCAAAACATAATTTAAAGGTCACCAAAACAAAAACATGTATACCAAAAAATATACTAAAGAAGTAACCAAACAGTTATATGATAGTAATCAAACCATGTTTTAATGGTAACCAACACATAAACAACATGTATACCAAACCTAGCTTACTCAACCAATGTATATTAAGCAAATATATTGGAACCAAAATAACATATAAAAGTAACCAAAATCCCAATTGAGAAAAAAAAATGGTATCCAAATCATAAGCCAGCAAAAAAAATATACTAATGAAGTAACCAAACAGTTATATGTTAGTAACCAAAACATATATTAATGGTAACCAATACATAAACAACATATAGACCAAACACAGTTTAGTCAACCCATATATACTAAGCAAATACATGGTAACCAGAACAACAAAAAACCAAAATTCCAACTCAAGGAAACAAAAATAGAATCCAAATCATAAATTAACAATAACCAAAAACATACTAAAGAAGTAACCAAATATTTATATGATAGTAACCAAAATATGTTTTAATGGTAACCAATACATAAACAACATGTACACCAAAACTAGTTTAGTCAAGTACTATGTATACTAAGCAAATACATGATAACCATAACAACATAAAAAAGTAACTAAAATACCAAATCAAGGTAACAAAAATGGTATCCGAATCACAAGCTAACAATAACCAAAACATAATGCAGAAGTAACCAAACAGTTATATGATAGTAACAATAACAAAATTTAAATTAGCAAACCTTTAAAAAATTTTGGGTTAAAAATATCTTCTGGCTATGAACTTGAGCTTCTGTCTTAACTACAGGAACATCAAAATCAAAATCCAACTGCACAAACGCAAACAAATTTCTTCAAGTCCTTAATAGAATCACCCTTTGTGATTCTTTTCTTCTTTTCATCCTTCTTCATTGTATCAACCATTCTATACAAAACATAAAAATAACAAAAATCCAAACAATCAATACCCCATTCTGTTAGAAACATAGTGTATATGTATGATCATATTGACAATTAATTAGTAGAATAAAAATTAACAAAAATTAGAAGCATACCTTGGAGAGAAACAAGAATCCTTTCAGTTGTGAGAGAGTTGGAGAGAGAAAAACACGTATTAGCCTGAAAACATAGCCTGAAAGTCACGTATTCAATTTTCTGTCGGAGTTGAGAGACTATGGTGTTGCGGCGGCGGCGGCGAAAGAGGACGACGACGAGTGGCTTAGAGAGGAGAGAGAGAAGTAGTAAGGGCTTAGAGAGAGAGACCGAAGGAAGATGGAAACTAATTTGTTATGTCAGCCCATTAATATTAATCCCTTAATTTAAGGACTCAATATTAATCCCTTAATTTAAGGACTCTTTAATTGTATTAGTATTGTAAATATATATGATGAAGTGTCATATTTTTGTAATTATTTTATGAATGTATGATTTTTGTAATTACTTTTGAAAATGTACTATAATATGTAATTGTTCCAATAATTAATTAATATTTTGGATAAGTAATATGTACTATTATTTACTTAATTATTAATTAAGAAAACATTAATTAATAATTTTGATTAATATTATTAATTAATAATTTTGAGTAATATGTACTATTAATAGTATAAATAATATTAATATTAATATCTTTACAAGTACTATTTATAATACTAATACATTAATATTTATAATAATTTTGAGTAATATATTATTTATTTATATATCCACTGCCAACTGGTTTGATAAGTGTACTAGCTTGTATTAGTTGCTAGCTCGGACCCATCCCTACAAAGTTTTTAAAGCCAATTTTAATCTTCATAATTGCTTTACTTTTGGATCATCCTTAATTTGAAGCAAAGCCTACTTTATGTCTAGGTTAGTTGTTGGTTGCCCTAAAAAGATCCAACACAAAATAATCAACTTTTGTTGTAAAATAATATAGGTTTTGATCTATATAAAATTCCCAAATGTGAATGCACTATCAACATATGCAAATAAAAAATAAAAAATTGAATAATGAGTATGTAATTACGTTGAATAAATTCACAAATTATTTTTTTAATCAAGAACTAGTAAATTACAAGACTGATGATATTAGGTACACATAACTTATGAATCAATAAATAGCAGGCAATATATAATCGTTAACATCACATTTTACAAATCTACTGTCAGACAACAAATGAACATCACAACGTATTCGTTGCTTTCTTTCGTTTTTCTTCTTCTCTTTTCATGGTCAGTTTCGGCTGATGCTACCTGCCCATGGTTTTCTTCAATGCATTTCCCATTCTTCACAAAACTCCGTTTCAAAAGTTGTTTACACCCCCAAACAACTCTTCCTACACATCTATTTTACAAGCCAGAATCGATAACTTGTTGTTTTCAACACCGGCCACCCCAAAACCTTTAGTGATTGTTACGCCAGTGGATGAAACACAAATCCAAGCTATTATTTACTGCGCCCAAAAGAATGGTGTGGAAATTAGAATCCGCGGTGGTGGTCATGATTTTGAGGGTCAATCGTATTGAGCAACAGTCTCATTTGTCTTGCTCGATATGATTAATTTCCGGTCAGTCAATATCGACACGAAAAGTGCTACTGCATGGGTTGGAGCTGGTGCAACCCTTGGTGAGCTTTATTATAAAATTTCAGAGAAGAGTGGAACCTTAGGATTTCCTACTGGTTTTTGGTCCACTGTTGGTATTAGTGGATTTATTGGTGGAGGAGGGTATGGTATGATGAAGAGAAAATATGGTCTTGCTGGTGATAATATATACTCTTGATGCTCGTTTGATCGATGTAAATGCAAGAATTCTTGATAGGAAAGCAATGGGGGAAGATCACTTTTGGGCTATTAGAGGAGGTGGTGTTTCTAGTTTTGGAGTTGTTCTTTCTTGGAAAATAAAGTTAGTTCCTATTCCAAAACTTGCGACTATTTTTGGTGTTAGTAGAACTTTGGAACAAAATGGTTCCAAACTTTTTGAAAAGTGACAATCTATTGGTCCCAACTTTGAAAGTCGAGATCTTGATGTTCGATGCATAGTAGACACTATATTGAGCAATTCAAGTATTCGTCAAGATAAGATGACGGTAAGATTTGTTTTCCAATCTTTGTTCCTTGGTCGGATAAATAGGTTGCTTCCAATCATGCAAAAAAGTTTTCCCGAGTTGGGTTTGGTGAGAGAAGATTGTACTGAACTCAGTTGGATCCAATCCGCACCCTTTTTCTCCAATTTCTCAATCGGCACATCTCCTGATATTTTCTTGAATAGGAGTGCTATTCCTAGGAGTCCTTACAAAGGAAAATCTGGCTTTGTTCAAGTACCAATTACTGTGGAAGTCCTAAACGGGGTATGGGACAGGATGCTAAAATTTCCTGTACAAATGGCACTCATACAGTACACACCATTTGGTGGAAGAATGAATGAGTTTTCAGAGTCGGCACTTCCCTTTCCGCATAGACCTGGTGTGTTGTATGTGATCAACATTGGTGTGATTCTTGATAATGATGTGACACGGCGACTTCAATGGATCAATGACTTATTTAATTATTACGCTCCTTTTGTTACCAAGAACCCAAGAACTTCATACGTGAGTTACCTTGATCTTGATCTGGGACAAGGTAGCACAACCTATGCACAAGCCAACATATGGGGGAAGAAGTACTTTAAAAATAATTTTGACAAGTTGATCAAAGTGAAATCTATTGTTGACCCTAAAAACTTTTTCAGGCATGGTCAAAGTATCCCTCCTTCTACAATGATCGAACATGTGGGATGTTAGGCCTCCCTGTTTTGGCATTTTAATGATAAATGTCATATGTTCTTCTTTTGTATATTTTATTAAACAAATTATATAAGTTATTTATTGAAGTATATTTTCATTACAAAGGTCATCTCAATATGCTTACCCTTTAAATGTAATATTATGAGAGGGTTTCATTAATTGGTTGGATAAATGGTTAACCAACTATAATCTTTTATAAATGGTCAGTACCATTGTATAGATGTATTAAATAAATGGTAAAATGTAATTTACTATGTATGGTTTATACATTTTTGCACTTCACCACCTGTAATTAAAAACCTCCAAATTATTACCCATACTTAAACTTTTATTGCACACTACCTTTCAATTTTCTGTCTTAACACGGTTAAAAAAAGTGGTTAATGTCTATTTTTTCCTTCATAATCCTTTTGACCATATTTTAAAGTAGTGACACTCTTTTAATAGTTTATGATCTATCTAAATATTTATATAGATCAATATGTATCAACATGCATATATTCGAAGAAAATAAAAATCTTTAATTTATTTTATAAAACTCAATATTTATATTATAAATAAAATTATTAATTTGTCTATTTATAAATAAAATTGAAAAACTAATTTTAAAATAAATAATTGTTAAAAAATATAAAAAATAAATAACTATAAAACGTACTATTAGAAAAAAATATACAACTATTAAATATAAATATTATACAGTCATTTCAAAAATCTTGAAATTAAACATAATACCACATATGTTAAATTCAATAAACAAACCCAAATTAAAACCACATAAGTAGAGTATACAGATTTATAATGGTTGAATGACACTTCTGTCCCTGCAAGTTGTCATTCATTTTTAAAGTTGTTCTTAAAATTTATTTTTCGTCAATTAGGTCCTCAAACTGAAATTTTTTGTCAATTCCGTTAATTTTACACAATTTGACTGTAAACCAACCCGACCCATCTGTCTTTACCCGATTTGACATTTTCTGTACTTTTGTCCCTCCAATACCTTATTTGTCTTTACAATTATTATATGTATTTTTAATATTAGAAATTTAAAAAAAAAAACTAAAAATTAAAATAAAAATACAGAAAACAGTAAAAGATGAATAAAAAAATTGATTCAATTTTTTTTAAAAAAAGAAATTAATAGGTTTGAAAAATAATTATTATTTTCAAGAAAAAAAATTAGAAAACTTTTTATTTTTAAAAAAATAAGTAAAGTTTCAAAAAATATTGATTGTAAGGACTCAGAAAATCCTATGGAATACTCAGTTATTATAAAAACAAATTTTGATTATAATTTTTTTTTAAAATTATACTTAATTGCTTTGGCCTTATAATTATTTACTACTTAATAATTTAGTATGTATTTCAACTTGTGTATGAGGAAGAATGGTATACATTATTATAATGATATTTAAATATCAAGAATGAAAAGGAAAGTCAACATGACTTAATTGAAAGAGAATCTTGATATGAAACTATCTTGGTGTTCAAAGAAGTAATTATATTAAGCTCTATAATTGAAAGTGTTATTTAATAACAAACAAAGGAATATGGTACTATTATAAATTATTTAAATCTTTTTGCTATTTGTTAGTTTAACCCAATATTGTAGATCACTCATAAATATTTTTATTTATTGAAAGTCAATAATTATTTATTGGGTCATACTAAGTCACTAGCCTCTCTATTATTGTTGGTTGATTTCACAATTAATAAATACGTGCACGTGTACATAGTGAACAAGTAATAAAGTGGTAAAATTAAGTGTCGATCCCACAGAGAATTCCAATCAATAAACCCCAACTACTAGTACTATATCAATTCAATTTTATTTAAACAATTGCAAAATATGGTTTTTCTAATTAAGAAAACAAAATTACTCAATTAAAACTAAATTACTAGTAAAATTAATTCCAATAAATAAATATAAAAACTAAATGAATGAATCCAAATAAATAAAGGTTAGGACTACAATATCTCCAATTATGAACTATAAACCAATTATCTAAATAATCAAATTACTATGCCTATAGAATTATTAACAAGAATTCGAAGTGTTAAAAGTCCTTTCCCAAGTGATCAGTTAACTTTTATTCAATCCAATTAATCTTGCGATATTCCTATGCAAAATAATTAAATTAAATTCATTAAATTCCAATTCCCAAATTTTTACATGCAGTGAACATATATTGCTATTCAATTCACGACCCTAATTATTCGTCTCATGTAAATAATCAAGCATACATGTTATCATATCCTGTTCTAACCCTAGATTTCATCTTCCGAATCCTTCGAGAGTAACAAGGTAATTATTGACCAAATAATTAATAATAAGCACAAGACATAATAAACAATTCACCTTGACATAATTAATTGGAATAAAATAAATAATTAATTCATAGACATAAAAGGTTCAATTGGTAGTCTTAATAAAAGAATTAGTTCATTATAAAAATTAAAACCAACAATCTCATGAAAATAATCCTTAAAAAATTACACAATTTGAAAATAAGGATATAAAGAAACTCTAAAGAAAATCTCTCAAGCTTCAATCTTCAAGTGATTCATGATCAGCCTCCAATTCTCTTCTCCCCTCCAATTGATCAGCTAAATAACCTTTATATACTCCTTTTACATGTATCCACAATCCTAATCCAAGTCAACATCCTTGTTAATTCCCAAATCCAAGTCAAACTGTTGGTCCACGCATGCACTTGGTCAGCTGGACTCGCACCTCAGCGCCCCAGCGCTGAGATTATCACTGGGAGTAGCGCCCCAGCGCTGGAACTAAATAAAATTACAAAATTGCCATTAACTTGTCAAAATCACCAATTTGCCCCTACATCTCCCGAATCTG
Source organism: Panax japonicus (assembly GCA_020205505.1). NCBI lineage: Eukaryota > Viridiplantae > Streptophyta > Magnoliopsida > Apiales > Araliaceae > Panax > Panax japonicus. The sequence goes on along the minus strand of CM035105.1, from coordinate 43,057,433 downwards.
CAAAATAACAACTAAACACAGTAAAAATGCTTCTAAAAGACTCGAGAATATAGTATTTTAATCACACATATATCCAATTCATTGGTATATTACCCAATCATCAAATACCCCCAAACTTAAATTGTTGCTTGTCCTCAAGCAACAAAACACAAGACAACATGAAAAACTAAACAAACCATGCAAATGCACCTAAAACTATCAACATGTTTGTAATTCTAGCAATTGAATAGCACACCATATATTCATTAGGCCTAAAAAAAATCACAATAACATGCTAGTACATCATATCAAGACAGATCAATAATATCACTACAATCATCAAATCTAAACCTGCTATTACTGATATCGTGCGTGTGTGCTCAGCAACCATGCTAACTGAGGAAAAGCAAAATACGAAACATAATAGATTTCTTAGAAGGCATCATACAGTGTAAACTCGAGAACTCCTCAAATAAACTAGATTCGGCTAAAATCAAACAATTACCAAAGTCCAATGGTCAAAAATGGAATATTTATGCTATATTTTTATTTTATTTTATTATTATATATTTTTTTAACAGGGGCTTTTTGCACTTTTTCCCGTTTTATTCATTTTTTTTCAATTTTTTTCATGACTATGCAATGTCTCATTCCATTAGGCTAAGAATGCTACCCCTTAGTGAGCTTTCGACCAACGACTCCCAGACCATATAAGACCTTAGGACGCTAGGTGTAGAGACACTCCCTCGGGCTTACTTGCTCAAGTAACAAAGGCCCCGAAACAAAACTAGCCACGATTTTTTTTAAATAAAGCTTATATACTCCAAAAAAATTTCTCCCAAACTTGAATTCATGTCTAAATTCAGCCATCACTATTTATTAATATTATTCTTTCATTCCACCAGTATCTATCCTTTAGAAATCGATTATCTATCCATTTAAACTTACTCAGCCAACATGGTCATTTCTTAACATGTGTTATCATGATAATATAAGTTACAAACAGATAAAGATTTAAATCATGTAAAAAAAACACATCACAGGCTTAACAATCCTTACTAGACTTGTTTATGCAATTTCAATTTCATCATTGGCCCCGAATATACGTAACTATTAAATAGCTGGAATTATGTGAAATCCTGAATGCAACACTGAACAAAAGGTAAAAACATAACACCCACAAAACTAATAATCACAAACTACTAAAAACATGGCATCTACTAATGTAAATAGAAACTAAACTACCCCCAAACTTAGACAGAGCAATGTCCTCATTCGTAAAATAAATAAATATAAAACAGATGACTTCCTTGACAAGATTATTCCTCTTGCACAACATCATCATCCTCGTTCATCTCTTGATCAGAAGGGGGAAACACATGCAGAACAATAGCAGTAGGGAATTGGCTAAGATCAACTCCAGGGTACAACTGAGCATACATAGCATTTTAGGCGTTAAAGTTGTCGACCAAAAACTTTTATATCACATCTTGACGTTCAGACAGGCGGAAATTCTGGGATTCAAGATTGTAGAACTAACCATCAATTTCACGCTGGACGGCTTCATGAACCTCACCATGGTGAGCTGCAGAGGAAAGACAATAAGTGGGTGGGGCAGGAGGTGGTGAAGCTTGTGGATCTTCAACATCGGGAATTATAAAACCCAATCCCCAGCAGTAATGCCAAAAACTTGTTGGTTGATTTCACAATCAATAAATACGTGCAAGTGTACACAATCAACAAGTAATAAAGTTGTAAAATTAAGTGTCGATCCCACAAAGAATTCCAATCAATAAACCCCAACTACTAGTACTATATCAATTCAATTTTATTTAAACAATTGCAAAATATGGTTTTTCTAATTAAGAAAACAAAATTACTCAATTAAAACTAAATTACTTATAAAATTAATTCCAATAAATTAAGATAAAAACTAAATGAATGAATTCAAATAAATAAAGTTTAAGACTACAATATCCCCAATTATGAACTATAAATCATTTATCTAAATAATCCAATTACTATGCCTATAGAATTGTTAACAAGAATTCTAAGTGTTAAAAGACCTTTCCCAAGTGATCAGTTAACTTTTATTCAATCCAATTAATCTTGCGATATTCCTATGCAAAATAATTAAATTAAATTCATTAAATTCCAATTCCCAAATTTTTACATGCAGTGAACATATATTGCTATTCAATTCACGACCCTAATTATTCGTCTCATATAAATAATCAAGCATACATGTTATCATATCCCGTTCTAACCCTAGATTTCATCTTCCGAATCCTTCGAGAGTAACAAGGTAATTATTGGCCAAATAATTAATAATAAGCACAAGACATAATAAACAATTCACCTTGACATAATTAATTGGAATAAAATAAATAATTAATTCATAGACATAAAAGGTTCAATTGGTAGTCTTAATAAAAGAATTAGTTCATTATAAAAATTAAAACCAACAATCTCATGAAAATAATCCTTAAAAAATTACACAATTTGAAAATAAGGATAAAAAGAAACTCTAAAGAAAATCTCTCAAGCTTCAATCTTCAAGTGATTCATGATCAGCCTCCAATTCTCTTCTCCCCTCCAATTGATCAGCTAAATAACCTTTATATACTCCTTTTACATGTATCCACAATCCTAATCCAAGTCAACATCCTTGTTAATTCCCGAATCCAAGTCAAACTGTTGGTCCACGCATGCACTTGGTCAGCTGGACCCGCACCTCAGCGCCCCAGCGCTGAGATTATCACTGGGAGTAGCGCCCCGGCGCTGGAACTAAATAAAATTACAAAATTGCCATTAACTTGTCAAAATCACCAATTTGCCCCTACATCTCCCGAATCTGCAAAATAACAACTAAACACAGTAAAAATGCTTCTAAAAGACTCGAGAATATAATATTTTAATCACACATATATCCAATTCATTGGTATATTATCCAATCATCAAATACCCCCAAACTTAAATTGTTGCTTGTCCTCAAGCAACAAAACACAAGACAACATGAAAAACTAAACAAACCATGCAAATGCACCTAAAACTATCAACATGTTTGTAATTCTAGCAATTGAATAGCACACCATATATTCATTAGGCCTAAAAAATCACAATAACATGCTAGTACATCATATCAAGACAGATCAATAATATCACTACAATCATCAAATCTAAACCTGCTATTACTGATATCGTGCGTGTGTGCTCAGCAACCATGCTAACTGAGGAAAAGCAAAATACGAAACATAATAGATTTCTTAGAAGGCATCATACAGTGTAAACTCGAGAACTCCTCAAATAAACTAGATTCGGCTAAAATCAAACAATTACCAAAGTTCAAGGGTAAAATAGGAATACTTATGTTTTTTTAATTTTATTATTATATATATTTTTTAACGGGGGCTTTTTGCACTTTTTCTCGTTTTATTCATTTTTTTTCAATTTTTTTCATGACTATGCAATGTCTCATTACATTAGGCTAACAATGCTACCCCTTAGCGAGCTTTCGACCAACGACTCCCAGACCATATAAAACCTTAGGGCGCTAGGTGTAGAGACACTCCCTCGGGCTTACTTGCTCAAGTAACAAAGGCCCCGAAACAAAACTAGCCACGATTTTTTTTAAATAAAGCTTATATACTCCAAAAAAATTTCTCCCAAACTTGAATTCATGTCTAAATTCAGCCATCACTATTTATTAATATTATTCTTTCATTCCACCAGTATCTATCCTTTAGAAATTGATTATCTATCCATTTAAACTTACTCAGCCAACAAGGTCATTTCTTAACATGTGTTATCATGATAATATAAGTTACAAACAGATAAAGATTTAAATCATGTAAAAAAAAAACACATCACAGGCTTAAAAATCCTTACTAGACTTGTTTATGCAATTTCAATTTCATCATTGGCCCCGAATATACGTAACTATTAAACAGCTGGAATTATGTGAAATCCTGAATGCAACACTGAACAAAAGGTAAAAACATAACACCCACAAAACTAATAATCATAAACTACTAAAAACATGCATCTACTAATGTAAATAGAAACTAAACTACCCCCAAACTTAGACAGAGAAATGTCCTAATGGGCAAAATAAAGCAATATAAAACAGATGACTTCCCTGACGAGATTATTCCTCTTGCACAGCATCATCATCCTCGCTCATCTCTTGATCAGAAGGGGGAAACACAGGCAGAACAGTAATAGTAGGGAATTGGCTAAGATCAACTCCAAGGTACAACTGAGCATACATAACATTCTGGGCGTTAAAGTTGTCGACCAAAAACTTGTATATCACATCTTGACGTTCAGACATGCGGACATTCTGGGATTTAAGATTGTAGAACCAAACATCAATTTCACGCTGGACGGCCTCAGGAACAACACCACAGTGAGCTGCAGAGGAACGACCATAAGTGGGTGTGGCAGGAGGTGGAGAAGCTTGTGGAGCTTCAACTTGGGGAATTATAAAACCCAATCCCTGGCAGTGACGCCAAAAACTTGTTGGTTGATTTCACAATCAATAAATACGTGCAAGTGTATACGGTCAACAAGTAATAAAGTGGTAAAATTAAGTGTCGATCCCATAGAGAATTCAAATCAGTAAACCCCAACTACTAGTACTATATCAATTCAATTTTATTTAAAAAATTGCAAAATATGGGTTTTCTAATTAAGAAAACAAAATTACTCAATTAAAACTAAATTACTAGTAAAATTAATTCCAATAAATAAAGATAAAAACTAAATGAATGAATTCAAATAAACAAAGGTTAAGACTACAATATCCCCAATTATGAACTATAAATCAATTTTCTAAATAATCCAGTTACTATGCCTACAAAATTGTTAACAAGAATTCTAAGGGTTAAAAAACCTTTCCCAAGTGATCAGTTAACTTTTATTCAATCCAATTAATCTTGCGATATTCCTATGCAAAATAATTAAATTAAATTCATCAAATTCAAATTCCCAAGTTTTTACATGCTGTGAACATATATTGCTATTCAATTCACGACCCTAATTATTCATCTCATGTAAATAATCAAGCATACATGATATCATATCACGTTCTAACCCTAGATTTCATCTTCCGTATCCTTCTATAGTAACAATATAATTATTGGCCAAATAATTAGTTAATAAGCACAAGACATAATAAACAATTCACCTTGACATAATTAATTGGAATAAATTAATTAATTAATTCATAGACATAAAAGGTTCAATTGGTAGTCTTAATAAAAGAATTAGTTCATTATAAAAATTAAAACCAACAATCTCATGAAAATAATACTTAAAGAATTAAACAATTTGAAATTAAGGATAAGAAGAAGCTCTAAAGAAAATCTCCCAAGCTTCAATCTTCAAGTGATTCCTGATCAGCCTCCAATTCTCTTCTCCCTTCCAAGTGATTAGCTAAATAACCTTTATATACTCCTTTTCCATGTATCCATAATCCTAATCCAAGTCAACATCCTTGTTAATTCCCAAATCCAAGTCAAACTGTTGGTCCACACATGCACTTGGTCAACTGGACCCGCGCCTTAGCGCCCCGGCACTGAGATTAGCACTAGGAGTTACACCCCGGCGCTGGAACTGAATAAAATTACAAATATTCCATTAACTTGCCCAAATCACCAATTTGCCCATGCATCTCTCGAATCTGCAAAATAACCACTAAACATAGTAAAAATGCTTCTAAAAGACTCGAGAATACAATAATTTAAGCACATGTATATCCAATTCATAAGTACCAATCATCAATTATATTTTCATAATTCATTGTTTGCTTATGTGAGAGTCTATATTAAGTTAAGTGTTTGAGCCATAATAAATCTTCCTTGTATGCTTGTTACATTAGTTGGTGTTAGAGGATTTTCTTGCCATTATATAAGGGTATAATTGGGTAGGGTAATGATGTAGAAGAATAGGGGCCAAGCTTAGTGGTCAGGAAGGTGACTAACTGAAGATAGAAAACTCATCCATATAACCCCAATATCTCACCCAAGTTCAGATGGTTACACCATTTAATTGAGCTCCAAAAGCCATTGTTATAGCATTCATATTTAGTGAAGAAGAGAAGGTGATTCTGGCTAGGAATGGAGGAGATATTCAGCAAAAAAGCTACCCCAATTACCAAGCTATCAATGTAAGTTAATTTAGATCCTTTTCCATTCCCTTCTCACTTCAATTTTGATAAAAAAACTAGAATGTTATAGCTGAATGGCATGGAAAGAAAATGAAGGGGCTATTATATAGAGTTGTTGTTATTGTTATCATTTTGGATGTGTTGGTATTGTAATATAGTTGTTTTGTTGCTATTCTAAAGCCAAAAAGCTGGGAAAAGGGATAAGAAATTAGTTATTACATGTAAATAAAAATCTTTCTCATCAACTGTTTGGTAAAATGTCCAAGTAAGGACTGTTATGGTATATAAGCATGTTAATTATGTAATGGAGTCCAAGATCATGCATTTTATACCATGATAGCCCTATTCATGAGTAAAATAAATTAATTTTGGCTGTGTTAATGGCTTGTTTATAGCTAAAAACTTTGCTCTTAATGTAGATTATGTAAGACCCCGATTTTTATGAAATAAAAGTCCAATTTAATTTATCATTATTATTCTCAAACTGTTAAATGTTAAATTGATAAATGTTCAAATGATCAATTAATCGGATAAATGAGCTGGTAATAGAGGAGTATTAAACCTTCTAGAATGTGGGCCATAGGAATGGGGCAGCTAAGCATGCTTATTTTGGTGAAACTTCTAAACTTATTTTTCATTTAGTCCAAGCCTTTCCTTATTCCCTCACCTAACTAGCCTATGATTGGTCCATTAAATGAGATGGGGCATGGGAGGTTGAATTTATGTTTTAGCCTAATAAGAGCAATGATAAACACTTCTCTTTCCATTAATTCCTTACACTTCCTCCCGTACCAAAATGTTCAGAGGAATAAAAGAGAGAAAAGAGAGAGGAGAGAAAAGGAAAAAGAAAGAAAGAAGAAGGAAAGAAAGGAAGTAAGAAGAAAAAAAAATAAAGAAAGGAAACATTCATTTTATTGGGGAATATTAGTATGACGGTGCCAAAATGACCAATCATTGGTGGGCCCCACAGCGAAATAACTGCCGAATATAGAAAGTGACAGAAATAACATTTTTAAAAAATTGAAGGCAGAACTTTTACAGTTAACTGTTTTAATACCCGGTGATAAAAGTATATTAATACACGTTAGTTCACAGTAGTACGCAGTATTGCACAGTAACAATATCTCTAATTATTGATTCTTACGTAAGAAGTCACTCAATATTTCATTCAATAATTGTCACAGTAGTTATTGCACAGTAACTCATATTATTGATTCAATAATTGCTATAGTGATAATTATATAGTATTTTATATTATTAAATCAATAATTGTCACGACACATTAACTCATATTATTTGATCTGATATAATTAGACTAGTTGACAGTATTGTGAGTGTATGTTAATAATTGTGATTAATTATTGAAAGTTTGAAAAGGTTTAAATAATTGATGAATAAAAGGTATTGATTAAAGATAAGTATGATATACAGATGTTAGTTCAATTATTTTTCTTTTACAAAAGTAATTTTGGTAGGACTTGCCGACACTCTACTTTCCTAAAGTAGCATGGACCACAACTCTATTATTAAAACAAATTTTGTTAAAATATGTACAAAGTTGGTTTAATTTCCTCTATGAGACCACAAATTCAACTGCCATTATTTTACATAGCTCATTTGGTTATTTTGTAAAAGCTTGTGTGCTAATTGTTTCCTCAATTTTCAATATAAATAGGTTTCCCAGTTGAGAAACTAAATACACACTATGACTACACCAAAAATATAAAATTCTTCTACTATAATATTGTGAGTATTTCTTTTCAGTTTAAGGTTACTTCAAGTGTTAATAAGGAGTGCAAACATTTTTCAAGTTGATAAATTTCATAGAAAGCAGAATCAAGTCACGTGCTAATTATGGTAAGGGGTATCAGTTTTATGGTAAAGGGATATCATTTTCTTTCATAATAAATATTATGGTAAGATATTATTATTCGTTTTTCAGCTTATCATTAAATGGTGAATTTTTTTGAAATGATTAGAATGTCCTTTATAGTTTGTGCTTTATCTAATATCTTGACCTGTATCTTTCTATTCAGTTTTAAGTTATTATATTTGAGCCGGGAACTTTACATTTACTTGAACTTTATATTCTATCAAGAATTCTAATCAATTTTTAGGATATCATGTTGACAATTTGGACTCTGGATAATTAAGTTGAAAATGACTAAGATCTACTTTATCTTATTATTCTGATTTTTTGTCCATTCATTATATATATATATATATATATCATAGATATAATCATTGTGATGAAATTTCTATTTGTTCTAAGTGGAAAGATGGATTGTTGTTTTGCATGATAATGACCATCTATTCTCTTCGGCCAAGGGTGCAAAGATGAAATGTTGATTGGTATGATCATGACCATTGGTTTTACAGTTTTATGTCTTTTGCCCGTAGTGCAAAGATGGACTGTTGATTGACATGACCATTAGTTTTATAGTTGTATGTCTTTGGCCAGTAATGCAAAGATGGACTTTTGATTGGCATGACTATTGGTTTTACAGTTGTACGTCTTTAGCCTGTAGTGCAAAGATGGACTGTTGATTGGCATGACCATTGGTTTTTCAGTTGTATGTCTTTGGCCCATAGTGCAAAGATGGACTGTTGATTGACTTGACCATTGGTTTTACAGTTTTATGTATTTGGCCCGTAGTGTAAAGATGGACTGTTGATTGGCATGACCATTGATTTTACAGTTGTATATTTTTGGCCTGTGGTGAAAAAGATGGACTGTTAATTGGCATGACCATTAGTGCTGCAGTTGAATATCTTTGGCCCGAAGTGAAAAGATGAATTTAATGACATAATTATAAACATGAACTGTGAATTGGTATAACCATGATCTTTGGTGTTTCAGGTAAAGACAGGTGGTGAAAGTTTTCTTTTTCTTGGGTACAACGAAGAATTGTGGATTGGTGTCGCAAGAATAAAATATTGATGATGGATTTTTAATTTGGAGAAGATAGTAGACATTATATTCTACTTGACTCTTCTAATGGATTGTTGATTTCGCTACAATTATGGTTGAATTTTTTTATCATCTATCATATGTTGTAAATATCTGATGAAGGCTATTGATAATTTAGTTATCTTAGTCATGATGTTCTTTACTAGGCTATTTGTGCTCACTCTTTTGCTTCATAATTCCTTTCAGAAAATAAAAGTGTAGCTAGGACTAGCAGAGAGAACATGGGTATAAAGTGGTGTTTCGAATTAGTACGGTCCTCATCAAGTTATATAACAGTGTGGCATGATAATTGTACTGAGAACTTAAAAAGTGGATGTCGTATTTTATACGTTATTTAATAATTGATTTTGGTGAACCAAATAGGGTGATGTGAACTTGAATTTGGAAGCATAAAAAATGCACTCCATTAGAATGATGAGGACATAAATCTTCTCTTGTTTATTTAAGGTCTCGAAATATTTATTTCTATATTTTATATGGCATTGTAATAATTTGGGTGAGAATATTTTTGTACTATACGTGATACAATATTTGTATTGAACACTCACAGTATGTGTGTTGTCCTATTTTACACGACAATATAATAGTTGAAAATAGGAAATTTCGTGTCTGTAGTGTTGTTTTTGGCGACTTAAAATAGGTTGTGTGGACCTATTTTAGGGGTGTCACAGTTTACATACTATTATATGGTGTCTAATGTACCAAACTATTGAAGGCTTATTATGGTATGTCTATAGTAGCTATAGCAGTGGGCAATGAACCAAAACAAGGTAGTATGGGCCTGTTTAAAATAGGCTAGACCAAGCCACTACTTTGGGAGCAAGAATGCTAATTTAAAATGTCATATATGGACTGTTTTGGTATTCAAAAGATGGAAACTTTTACAAACATGAATATAGATATAATTCTATGTTATAAGCATGTTTGAAGGATTGCTTGAATGCCTAAAGTTCTCTTTTACCTATATAAGGACTGTTATGATTTGTTATATAAATTACATACCTAAAATGTCTAGAAATGGGTTGTTTTGTGCTAATGGTTTAACTACTTGTGCGCGTGTGCATGCTAAATTCCATAAAAATGAGTTATAATGATGGTTAGAAGCTTGCATGAATGCTTAGATATCTAAAGAAGCATAGTTTGGGACTATTTGTCGTAAATAGCCAAAAATGTGCTTAAAACTCTAAAAATGGGGATTGTTATGAGAAATATTTGCAACTGAAGTTGTGAAGCAGTATGAAGTCCATAAATTATCTATACATATCATTTAAAAGTTGACCTTTAAGTTAGTTACGGTCTAGCTTATGTATTGCCCAAATTCATATCTAAAACCATAAAAATTAAGCTTTATAGTAGCTATGAGCACCAAAATAAAGAACCAACATGCTCGGACTATATAGGCAAATTTCAATAGTCATAATATAACATAAATAACCTACTCAAGCTATAAAAACCAAGGCTAAACTGTTTTGAGCCTTAGACTTGTTAAAAATTACATTTTTAAGCCAAAAGAGGGCTTTTTTGGGTGATGCTAATGCATGCTTATAATTGTTTTCAATCAATACTGTGACGCCCCCAAAATGGGTATACATCACCCATCTTGAGCCGCCAAATACATGGTACAGAATTCAAATACGAACTTAATTATACAACAGTCGTGTAAAATACGACAAAACATATGCTGTGAGTTTTAATACAAATATTGTCATCAAGATAATATCCACACTCAATGGAGTCTCATTACATTTATTTTCACACTATTCCACAGAATAGTGAGGACTATTAATGCTATCATCTGGACCGTCACTCCGTTCCCCGACTAGTCCTTGCTACATTCTCATTTCCTGAAGAGAACAGTGAAAGAAAGGGTGAGGTCAACTAGCCCAGTAAGAAATATTATGACTATGATAATGCAGAATAAATTATCGTTAGCCTTCAACATTGTTAAACTGATACAATATAACAAACATCAAGTTAAACTGCAGCGGAACAAGCAATCCATTAGAAGAGTCAAGTAGAACACAATGTCTACTATCTCCTCTAGATCAAAATTTCATCGTTGATATTTTATTCCTGTAATACTCATCAACAATTCTTTGTTATACTCAAGACGAATAGAACTTTCATCACTTGTCTTCACCTGAACCACCAAAGATGTTAGTTAAATTCACAATTCATATTTACAATAATGTGAATTAACAGTTCTTTCTTGCCACAAAGGCTTAATAGAACGTTTACTCAATATCCTTACCCCAAAGGCTGAAGATATTCAAATGTAATAAAAATGATCATACCAATCAGTTGACTATCTTTGCACTATGGGCCAAAGATATTCAACTATAAAATCAATGGTCATGATCATACCAATCAATTGCATGTCAGTGCATTATGGCCAAAGACATTCAACTGTTAACTAATGGTCATGATCATGCCAATCACATCATTGAATTATCCATGCACTACGACCAAGGATATTCTTTAGTATCACTAGTGGTCATAATCATGTCATACACCTGTTCATCTTCGCATTACGGGTTAAAGCTATCAAACAACATATCATCTTTGAACTACAGGCCAAAGATATTCAACAACATATCATCTTTGCACTGTAGACCAAAGACATACAATTGTAAAACCAATAACCAAAAGTATAATAAAGAATAGAATAATAAAAGAATTTCACCATGTATGCAGTACTTCACATAGACAGGTTATTCCAATATATTAATAAAGAATGGAATAATAAAAGAATTTCACCATGTGTGCAGTACTTCACATAGACAGGTTATTCCAACATAATAATAAAGAATGGAATAATAGAAGAATTTCACCATGTGTGCGTAATCCGCACAGACAGGTTATTCCCAACAGAATAATAAATAATGGAACTAGGTCCGGCGTAAACGCACAGACAGGATATTCTGACAGAATAATAAATAATGGAACCAGGTCCGGCGTAAACGAACAGACATGATATTCTGACAGAATAATAAAGAATGGAATAACAACAGAAATCACCATGCATGCGATAGACCGTACAGATAGGTTATTCCAATAGAATAATTAAAGAATGGAATAACAGAAGAATTTCACCATGTATGCGGTACTTCGCATAGACAGGTTATTCCAACAGAATAATAAGAATGGAATAACAGAAGAATTTCACCATGTATGCGGTACTTCACATAAACAGGTTATTCTAATATAATAATAAAGAATGGAATAACAGAAGTTCTCTTCATGAATACGAAAGAATAATACCCCTTACGAGTAAAATAAATAATATCCCCTACGAGTACAACAAATAATATCCCTTATGAGTACAACAAATAATATCCCCTATCCTCTACCTTTGAAAGAATAGTATTCTAACTAGTAGGGCGAGGATATACTCGAAGATAACTTGTACTACGCTCAAAGCTTTCTTAAACTCTAAAGAAATACGCTTAAGATTATAGAAGAAGAATTCTCTCTATAGTTTTTCTCTCTAGAGTTTCAGTGAATTTGTAAGAAATAATGAAGGAATGAGCTTCTATTTATAGAAGAATGGACTGCATAGTAACTAATTCATGAACGATCTAGATTGATTCACTTTTAATTGGACGATCCATATTTAAAGCAAAATTTTTTAAATAAAATATAATATATTCTATTTATAATCTAATAAAACGAATAACTTTATAAAAGTATTCTGTTTTATATAAAAAGATTTTACTATGCAAAACACTATGCAGGCACTATGCAACACTATGCATAATAAAATATAATATATTCTAATTATAGAATAACTTTATAAAAGTATTCTATTTTATATAAAAAGATTTTACTATGCAAAACATTATGCATAATAGAATATAATATATTCTATTTATAGAATAACTTTATAAAAATATTCTGTTTTATATAAAAAGATTTTACTATTAAAACTTTAAACCAACGACTCATATTGATTTACTATTATAATTTCAACCAACAGCCTAAAAAATTAGCACATCTCCTCATAGAATAATATTGTACCCAAAAATGATTTGGACCGAAAAGAAATATATTTTTCGGGTAAATAGTACCACGTGAATAGTACTTCGGGAATAGTACCCCATGAATAGTACCCCGACACAAAAAGTGTCCCAAATACCCGAGTGAACAATACTAGGGTGAATAGTAACCGGATATTTTATGACAACTTGTCTAATTTGAATAATTTTTACATATCACCCTTAACTTTAAACTTTTATCAATTTAACTATTTATAAAAATAGAAAAATTAAATACTTTTATTTCATAAAATTCGGGGTCTCACAATTACCAAGACCAAAGCTAGCAAGAAAACCAAGTTATGATCTATTTTCAAGCCAAAAGTGAGATTTGATAAGTCAAAACTGGATAGATGATTAAATAAAGTGTGTTAATACTAAAAGTATCCTTAAATAACTAACATACGCATGCATAGAGTATCTAAATAACCAAAACTAGAAGGAAAAAAATTGAAAAGTGTTAAAATTTGTTTTTGTGAAAAAAGTGTGAAACAAGCCAGTTTGAGGCACTATTTTTAGAATCTTAAATGAAATGAATAAGAAACTTAAACCTTGATTAAAATAACTTAATGTATGTTCTAGAAGTAGGGCCAAATGGTTGAACCAAGAACTTAACCCAGAAATTCAAACAAATCACCAAACTAGCCTATAAAAAAACAAAATTGTAGATTCTGCAGATAAAGTGTAAATTTGTGATTTTGCCATTTTATTTAAAACTTAGTTTTGACATCTTAGACAAGTGAGTTAGAGGTATGTTAGGCTATTCCAAATGTTGGAATGCTAATGTATACAAGAACTTGAGAAATTAGTATGTAAAAGCTTGAAAAAGTTAGGTTTAGAGGGTCAAAACGAAATATATGCTTAGCAAAGTCAAGAGAATGCTAAAACTAGTCTTAACTAGTATTAATTCAAGTATTGGAATGAACCAAAGAGTCCAGAAATCAAAATGCCAAGAATTGACCAAAGTTAGTAAAAGTTAAAACTATGATAAACAACCTAGTTTGAGCATCAGTTTCAAGAAGCATAAAAGGCTTACTTGAGAAACCAAACAAAAAAAATACATTGGTATACAATCTAGAAGTATGCTCAGAGTTCATGTCTGAAAGTCGAATACAAAAATTCATAAAATCATCAAAGTAGCCTTGAAAATCATAAAAACTACAGATTTTGCTTAGTAAGAAAATGTGTAAAATAGCCCATTTGGGGCATGTTTTTGAATTTCTTAACGTGATAATTTTAAAGACCTAAACCAAGAATAAAATACTTTGGTATGGGGTCTATAATATTGCATAAATAGGAGGTTCAAAAGGTTACTATAGAAATTACTAAAAATCCTCTAAAGTACCTCAAAAATCATAATTTTGTGTTTTTGAGTTATATTTTAAAAGTGAAGTTCAAGGCTTGTAAATGTCTTAGTATAACTAAATAAAATAATAAAAGTGTTTTATGATTTAAGATCTAGAATATGGCATGTTTGAACTGAAACAAGTATACTTTGTGATGTATGAAAGCAATATGAACTAACTATGTAAAATTACGGGTTAAATGCTTTTTTGGTCACTATAATTTAGGTCAACTTACAAATGGATAACTGAACTTTTTTTTCTTACAGTCAACTAACTGTACTCGACTTTTATAACACAAATTTGAATTTCGTCATCGGGGTTAAGTTTTTTAATAGAATAATTACGTGGAAATGCCATGTATTTACGGAATCCTAGCTGGAAGATACATTTAACATCATTTTAAACATTAGGTATAACCCACCCATCAAAAAGAAATACCCATGCCCGTCTGAACCGACCCAACAAATTTCATCCATGTTAAATAAGGAATCAAGCATCAAAAGGGGAAAAGTTTAGGGTTCTTCACAAGAGCAAAGATAAGACATCAAAAGGCGAATGATTTGAAGTAATTAAAACAGAGAATCCAATACATAGGTGGATTTAGAAAAGATGAGTACCTCAAGTGGGGTAGAGAGCTCGCATAGAAGGAAAATGGTAAGCAAGTGTACTGATTCTGAGGGTGACTCTGTCGAATTCAATCCCATCGTATGAGGCTGTGGAATCGTTGCACCTATGTGGAAAGCATAGAAAGATAGAACCCTAGATCCAGGTAGAAGATTTGTTGGTTGTAGCAAGTACAAGGTATATGAATTTTTTATTTATTTGAAAATTTTTGGCATGAAATAAGGGGGTTTTTTAGTCACAAATCTTCCTCTATTATATCTTTTGAGTATGAGCCAAAGATGTATTATCAATTTTTTAAGTGGTGTGACCCTCCATTCATTGCAAGATCAAGGGAAGTGATAAAAAAATTAATGGATGAACTTTACACTATGAACAAAGAAATACAAAGGCTGAAATTCCTTGAGAATGGAAGTGAATCAATTGTGGTCAAAGAATTGAAGAGGGGAAATGCCCAAAAAACAAAAACACTCAAAAGGATGTGGATTATTGTAATTTATTCATGGATGATGTTTTTAATTTATATTAGTAATAATGGTGTAAAACAACATTGGGATGGTTGATGTTTTTTATTGTAACTGTGGAAATTTGGTGTTTCAAGTTTTTGATTGTAAAAGTTGAAGTTTGGTGTTTGATTGTTAAACAACATTGTATTTTGAAGAAATTTGGTGGTTTGTGTTCATGATTTTAATGAATGAAATGGAAAAATAGAGTATTTTGCTCTTTTGGTGTAGTTGGTATGACATTTCTAAGTTAGTACTATGAAACAGAGTATGAATGCAACAAAAAAATAACAAACATGACTGCAACAAAATTTCCCCAACTGCACTAAAGTTATGTAAATTCATTACAATTAACCCAACAATAAATGTCACAAACAAACTGAAATAAATTGATAACCATATAAAACTAAAAATAATTGGTAATTAGTCAATAACATCGATAACCATCAGTCATATAATATTAACCATGTGTACCATTACAATAAATTATCTGGAATTCCTTTTATCAGTTGGTACAATTTAGCTAAAATAGTATTACCAGTTATCCCATACAAACATTCATAACAATTCAGAAGCTATACCAAAAGAGCATCACCAGATATCCCATAAATACATAATCAGATATACCAAAACACTATGACCAGCTATACCAAAACTCTATGCAAAAGAGATGTCAAGCTATACCCTAACACACCAAAATATATAACATAAATATGCTACTGCTAGTACTAGTAATTAATTCTAGTACATGCTACTGTTTGGTGTTACTTCCACCCCTTTGCCTCGGTGTTTTAAATGGTCTGGATGTTGAAGATTGTGACCCTCAAGTGTTTGCTTGTCTTTTCCTAGTATTGCCCTGGTTTGGTGGTGTAGAAGCTGGTGGAGTGTAGCCTTCCACAATTATTTCCGAGGTCTTTTTCATCATCACCAGGGTTGGAGTTGGAATCTAATTAGTAATACACAACATGTCATGTAAATTAGATTTACCACTTATCAATAATACTAAAACTGCTAGCAAAGTAAAAATATAGGTAACAGGTAATGTAAATTAGATTTAACCCTTGTTAACAATTACTTACAAAGGTAATTTTATCTTTCCCTTTTCCAGTCTCACTTACATTGTCAGGCCTTTGTGAAATTTCAATAACCTATGGAATAAAATATAAACAGTTAATAAAAAAGCACTTTTAAATGAAAATGGGTACATATATATAAAAAGCTTACATGGACATCTTCAATAGGTGGAGGATTATATTGGTTTTCTATTCTTCTTTTTTGCCTTGGGGAATTGAGCCCATGGTTGTGCAGTTAATTTCCAGGCAAAGTTGGGTGTTTTGGACACCTGAGTCGATTATGACCCTCTCCCTTGCATATGGTGCAGTGCCTCTTCCTCCCTTTCCTTGACACCCTACCCACCTCCCCCTGCTATTTTCTCCATCTTCCTACTCCTCCATCCTTCTTAATCTTTGTGGCCTTCCCTTTAATGTTTTCTTCATTGGTGGTGGTAGCATAACATCACACTTAGTAAAATCCCAAAATTCTTCCCCATTCAGTACTTCTAGTGTGTGAGAATAAGTCTTCAGATAAGTATCTCTAGTGTACCAGTGAGCTATATATTGTAGAGGGTTTCCATAGATGGAATGAATGACTCTACTGCATGAGAACAAAGGATTCCTGTTAAATCCAACATCCTACATGCACAACTTCTCTGCTCTAGGTTTACAGTGTACCCTCCTTTTCCTCCCTCTTTCACTTGGAATTTTGATTGTCCATCCCATAGAGCTTCACAGTGTGTAGAGTCTAAAATAGCTACATCTAATTTCTTTTTAATCCTTGGGCATATGAACTCTTCAGTTTTAGCATTGCATCTCTCTTCTGGTGCAACCTCACCATTATTTGATCATAAATTTTGGCTAACATTTGTTTTGGGCCATACCTTTGGATCTTGCTCTGTTAGCTTGTCATGTGCAGGAGTAGACAACCTATTTACTTCCCTCATTTCCCTTTTAAAAGCTACATGGTGTGTAGCAATGGATGCCTCCCAAAATGCTCTTTTTAGTGCTTGTGAGGGATATTTTTTTCTCCAATTTGCATTGATGTGCCTTGCATATTTTTCACGCTCACTATGAGGAAGATGGTCCTGAATACCTTCTTTCAGTCCTTGCAATACACATAAGTTAGTTCACAAATGTCAACAGCTACACAAAAAATCAGATTCATATATTAAAGCCTAGTATATGAACAAAGATGCTAACCTTTTGTTGGTCAGATATTAGAGTCAGCCCATAACCATCTCCTAAATCAATATCAGCCACCAACAACTCTATGAACCAACTCCAGCTTTCATAATTCTTACTCTCAACTACCCCCATAGCTATAGGAAACATTTGATTGTTTCCATCCCTGCCCACTGCAGATAATAGTTTTCCACCACACACTATTTTTTAAAAGTAGCTATCGAAGACAAAAACAGGTCTACATCCACCTTTCCAGGATTTTTTCAAGGAATCATAGCATACATAAAATCTCTTAAATCTGGGCACATCAATAGGATTTAATCTTGTTATTTTTAAGTCAATTGTGTTATTCTTATTACTCTTAACTATCTCAGCCCCAAAGTCCCATACCCTTGCATAATGATCCTTCATGATCTCCTGAATTCATTGGAATGATATCTGCCTAACTCTCATGCACTTCACCTCTGTAGCATCCAACTTCAGTTTCAACTTTATCTCTTCTTGCATTTCCCTTAATTTCCAACTAGGATTCCTCCTAATCTATCCCCATAGTAATCAGCCAAGTACTTGACTGTAGCCAGCTTATTTTAAAAGACTCTAGCGTAATTATGAATGTCTAAAAGAGATTTCACCTGCCATATTTTAGTCCATTGTATGTAACTAGCCCATAATCTCCATGGACATCCTTTCTTACACCTAATTTGGCATCTCTTCGAATCATTGACTAAATACCATAATTTCCTCCCATTTACAATAGAGTAGTCTCTAATGGCATCTTTAAACTCCTTTATAATACCAAATATCATGTACTCCTTAAACTTTATCAACTTCTTTTTTGTCTTACTATTGTATATCTCAACTATATTTTTTTTTCTTTACTAGGGGAGGTTCTATATAGCAAGCATCCTCATCTTCTTCACTAGTTTCAGAAAGATACCTGAGATGATCATTGTTCTCATATTCACATTGCCATGATGTATCATCTGAATCATTATTCTCATATTCAATATCCTCGTCATAATTTTCATTGCCCTCACCATCTTTCCTAGCATGTTTTCCCTCTATTAGATTCATCTTTAGCTCATGTCCTGACACATTTTCTTCCTCATTTACAGGCTCATCCTCACCCTCTTCATTTCCATCATTCTCTTCATCTTGCTGATTTTTTCCATCCTCTCCATCATTTCATGCCTCATCTCCCTCGTTATCTCCTACATCCTCCAACTCTGTGTTCTTTCTCATCTCCCTCTTATACTCCCTACATCTCCTCCTAGCTTCTACTAATTCTTCATCACTGCAGACTGCATCAACATCATTATTAGAGTTATCATCTGCCTTAACTCATTCCTCAACAGTACCCCTTTTGGACTTCCTTTTAGCACTCTTTTTTACATTCTTTGTTTCTTAGTCCTTTTTCTTTCACTCACATTATCCCCAGCCACACTGTCCACATTGTCACATATATCCCTCTTTATCACCTTTATTATCAGCCTCACCCTCACCCTTACTCTCCCCAGCTTAATTTTCAGCAACATTTTCAACGACATTATCACCCATATTATCAACCACATTAGCAACAACATTATCAGCCACAGTTTCATCAGCTTTATCCACAATTTCAACCACATTATCAACCAAATTAAGACTAGTTTGTTCATCCAATATGGAGGTTTGGTCAGTATTATACGGTAATACATGGTCTATATAGAGATCAATGACACCAATTAGCAAGCAAACACTAACCATATCTCTTATACTAGCATCATCATAAACAAGTCTAACACCATTTTTTAGTTCTACTCCATCAGTTTTAAAGTAAACAGATGACTTAGGATGTTAACTAAGTTGAATAGCTAAGTCATCTATTGCACCCATACATATATAGTCATGATCCAAGCTTGGAAAGTGATGAACATTACCTCCCATATAGTCAAAAAGGAATATTGATGAACTTCCCACCATAGTTTACATTTAATTGAACAATATTATCCATATGTACACAACTATAAAAAATAATAAAAAATAGAGCATACACAGAATAAAACAAGAACAACTTATTCATCCATAGCATACAAGGGGTATGTGTGAAGCCCCCAAAATAGGTCCACATGACCCATTCCGAGTCGCCAGATATCACACTACATAAATCAAATACAAACTTCATTTATACAACTGTTGAACTTTCGTGCAGAGTACGACAACATATAATCTGTAAGATTCAATACAAATGTATACAACTCTCATGGTATCTCGACCACAACACCTTACAATGTTACTTTACATAAAAGTACAATCAATAACTGTTTTAGAAATTAAAATCTTTAGAAAATGCTCAAGGAAACCTTCGTACATGGGAGGCCATACATCTAAGTTATGATAGATATCATATGACTCGAAAATTATCCTTGGTTGATGAAACAACCCGGGTCAAATCCCGAGTTCGGAACAAATCTTAGGTCAAATCCCAAGTCTGAATCGAATCAAATCCATCCAAATAAGGCCTCAAACCACTGGCCCAATAGTATCTTTTTGGGTCATCTAGCCCACCACAGGCTCCCAAAAGGTCATGCCGTGAAGGTACTATTGGTAGTAACTTTATTTCCTTATATGCAGACAAGTTTTTCCCCCAATCTTTCGATGTGGGACTGGGGTGTTACAAACTCCCCACTTAAATTTTTGACTTCCCCGTCAGAACCGATCACACACACGGCCCAAAGATCTTTGCCTCTCTAGCCATTCTGGGATAATACCGGATGGCTTCGTGTCCCCACCTTCGGACCTTCATCTCTCCATTGTGGGATAATACCACCAGCCTTCGTGTCCCCACCTCCGGTAACCCAATCGGATGACCCGACCCGAGCTTTCGAGAGTCGGCTCTGATACCATATGAAACAACCCGGGTCAAATCTCGAGTCCGGAACAAATCTTGGGTCAAATCCCAAGTCCGAATCGAATCAAATAGACCCAATAGACCCCAAAGAAAAATGAGAAGATTACTGTCATGTTCTTTCCGATGCGAGTCTTCTCTTGACATATAATTATCTCCATTGTCTCCAATTGAGAATTATATTTCAACCAAACCCCAAGATTATATTGGTAGTGCTCATAGATATAATCAGCAAGTGCATGTGCACAACCCTGTCTTATGATAACATGAAGTCGTCTGTTATTAGACATCTTGAATGATAGTGGCAAAACACCCTTCCAAAGTTGGGTTCACCTCACCCTATTTGGTTCACAAAAAAGAACTATTAAATGTCGTATAAAAATACAACACACTTATCTAAAGTTCTCAATAAAATTATTTTTATACTGTTTAAGGAGAACCTCAACAGCTATAGACCACCGTTCTAATCCCCTGTTACCTCCACTCGACCCAGCTACACTCTTATTACCTGAAAGGAATTGTGAAGCAAAAGGGTGAGCACAACTTGTAAGACCATAACTTTTTATAAATAAAATTGAATTTTCTCTATTTATTTTTTTTAAATAGTAATGGTTGATTTAATTAATGTAGTTATTTATGGGTAAAATGAGTAAATATTTTAAATAAGCAAGTGGTTATAAAATATTCGTTTGGTCGTAGAATATTCTTCTTGTCGGGGAATATTCGCACGACGGCACAACCTTTTGTGGGCCCCATAACGGAAAGAGATTGGATGAAGAAAACAATAAGTATGAGTTTTTATAAATAACGACGTAGTTGTTACCGTTAACACTGTTGGAATACCAGGTGGTTAAAACACAGTAATACGCGTTGTTGCACAGTAGCACACGGTATTGCACCAATTATTGATTCTTACATAGAGAGGCACTACTCAATAATTGTTACAATAATTACTGTTCAATATTTTATTTTATTGATTCAATAATTGCTACGTTGATATTTTATATTATTGTTGTTTCAATAATTGTCACTACACAGTATTTCCCATTATCATATAAATAATTCATATTATTTTAATAATATTACTAGATAATATTATTGGCAATGTCTAGAAAGTTCTGTCTAAGGAGAGGTTTGGTCACCTAATTGCGCGCCAGTAAGGAGAAATCCTTATTGGAAAGCCTCCTCTTTCTTGGGAACAGCCTGGTTGTCAGTATTGCGATTCTGTAATATTATTTTGTGAATAATTAATTATTGATTTATATGATAAGGAAAGTATTTATTTATGTGGATATAAATGGAGGAATTTTTAGAAAAGTGACAATTGTTGAAAATTGATATTTTATCTTTTCTGATAAAATAATTAATTACTATATTATAATAATATAATAATGATGATATTTTTACAATGAATGTGTGATATATGAGTAAATGAGGAGGATGAGTATTTTTGTTGCAATAAATACTAAAAACATCTTAAACATGTTGGTGGACCCAATTTTTGACCGAAATTTGATTATAGCTTGTAAAATCGTCCGTATATGGATTTCAGTCAATTTTTGTTTAGAATTTGGAAAAACTTAAACTTACAAATTTGTAGAGAATTGAATTTCCTATGGAATGGACATAAGATTCAAATTTTTCGGATAAAATGGCTATTTATTATGAATTATTGAAGTTCCAGAATATTGGGTCTAAATTGATTTTGTTACAAAAATTATTTAAAACATGTTTTCATGTTGGGGGTCCCACTAGCATGTGCAAAATTCTGAAATCAGATGTCTAAGGCGTGTGTAGGAATTTTTATTAAAAATATTATTATTTTATTAAATTTTCTGCTTTGGTGTTCTAAGCATTTTCCCATAAATAGGGTGCTTAGGTTAGAATTGAAAATCACACCAGATTCTGAAGTTTTCTCTCTCTCTATAATCTCGAGCGTATTTTTGTGAGTATTTTGATACTTTGAGTGTTGTTATACGGTGCAAGTTTATTTTAGCGTTATATTCGATATTCAGTCAGAAATACTATTCTTTTGAGGTAAGAGATGTTATTTTTTTATAAATGATATTATTTCTTCTAATATCATTATGCCGAAATATTGATATGAATATTATTGTGGAATTTCTACCTTTTTGTGTCCGGATTACTATTCACGTATACATCACTATTCATATATACAAAACTATTCACGAATACGTCACTATTTATCGAAAAATGAAATTTTCTCTTCTTTGTCTCAGATGTATATTTTGTTACTATCTTTGATTGTATCCATGTTTTGATCGTTATTCTTGAGTTTTACTCCACTATGGTATATTATGGGGTGTTTTTAAACATTGATAAATCGAAGTACGAATCCCAAATATTTGTTCTTTTATCTCACTGGATTCATTTTCTTTAAAATATTTTTTATCATCCTCAGTCATAAATGATGATATTATTGAATATCTTTGGCCTGTAGTGCAAAGATGAATGATTTCCTGATGAATATCTTTGGCCCGTAGTGCTAAGATGTACATGTGTTGAGATGAACATGACCAACAGGTGATACAAATGAATATCTTTGGCCTGTAGTGCAAAAATTAATGTTTGATTCAAGATGTATATTGATTGATGTTACATGGATAAAATATTGATGATGGACTTTTAAATCTTAGAAGATAGTGGAATTCATTCTCTACTTGACTCTTCTAATGGATTGTTGTTTCCGCTGCAGTTGTTGATCTAAAACTTGTTGTCTATTATATTCTATCAGATTTTTCCCTGTTGAAGACTAATGATAACTTGTTGTATATTAGCTTAATCATAATATTATTTACTCGGCTAGTTGAGTTCACCCTTTTCCTTTTTGTTCCATTTTTCTTCTCAGGAGGCGAGAATATAGCGGGAACTAGTCGGGGTGTGGAGTGATATTTCTAGTTAGTTGTGTTAGCAGTCCTCACTATTTTATAAAATAATGTGATAATAATTGTAATGAGGACTTCTTTTGAGTTTGTATACTGTCTATTAGACAATATTTGTATTTAAACTCACAATATATGTATTGTCGTATTTTGTACGACAATCATATTAATAAAGTTGTATTTGCTTCTGTACCATGTATTTGGCGACTCAGAATGGTTGATGTATACCTATTTTGGGGGCATCACACAACTAGCCCAGTAAATAATATCATGACTAAATGTAATTAAATTATCAATAGCCTTCGTCAGTAATAAATCAGAGATTTAGAAAATATGGTAGATGATAAAACTTTTCAACCATAGTTGTAGCGGAACGAGCAATCCATTAGAAGAGTCAAATAGACCATAAAGTCTATTATCTTCTCCATGATAAAAGTCCACCAACAATGTTTTATCCGTGTAATATCAATCAACAATTCCTGTCCACAATCATGTGAATAACTCATAATCATAATTGTGGTTCTAAATTCCTCTTCGCACCCAGGACGAAGATAATTTTCATCACCTGTCTTTACCTGAAACATCAAAGATCATGATTATACCAAATCAAAATTCCTGTTCATAATCATACTAATAAATTCATATTTGCACTACGGGCCAAAGATATTCATTAACAGTTCATCCTTGCACTATATGACAAGGATATTTATTAGTATCACGACCACGAATTATCCATGCACTACGGGCCAAGGATAATTGTGTTTTCATCAACGATCATGATCACGCCATAAAACAATTCATCTTTGCACCATTGGCTGAAGAGAACCCATGATCATAATCATACCAAAAACTGTCCATCAATGCACTACGGGCCAATGAGGACTTATACCGCATTATTTGCAACATTACGATCATGATTATACCGAATGATCCCTGGTCATAATCATACCAATCAACAGTCCATCTATGCACGTAAGCCAAAGATGACTTTCATCACAATATAAGCATGAGGATGATGACAATGATATAAACATTAATCTAACGAAATCAAGGATAAATATTAAAGACTTTAAATTTATCCAGAGTCTAAAAAAATCCAAATTGTCAACATGATACTGCTTTGTAGAGTAAAATTCAAGAATAATATTCATGTATCAAAAATAAATTGGACAGAAAAAAAAAATATTTTTCGGATGAATAGTACTACGTGAATAGTACCCTGTAAATAGTAATTCAGGAATAGCACCTCGTGAATAGTACCCCGGCATGAAAAGTGCCCCAAATACCCGAGTGAATAATATTATATTAAATAATAATCGGGTGAATAGTAACTCGTGAATAGTACTCCGACACAAAAAGTGTCCCGAACACTCGGGTGAATAATATTCGAGTGAATAGTAACAGGGTGAATAGTAACCCCCGTAAATAATAAATCATGAATATTAATCCGTTAATAGTACTCATAAAAGGAAAATACAATAGAAAACAATATTCCATGACGAGTACAAAAGAAATGATATCTCATACGAGTATAATAGAATATACGAAACTGCAAATGGATTTTCACCCGCCATGCGGTAATCCACGTAGTCAGATCATTTCCACAATTTAATAAAGAATGAATACGAAGGGTCAATCACCATGCATGCGATAGTCCGCGTAGATATGTTATTCCAACAAGATAATAAAGAATGGAATAACATAAGAATTTCACCATGCATACTGTAGTCCGCATAGACAGGTTATTCCAACAGAATAATAAAGAATGGAATAACAGAAGAATTTCACCATGCATACGGTAGTCCGCGTATACAGGTTATTCCAACAAAATAATAAAAAGAATGGAATAACAGAAGAATTTCACAATGCATACGGTAGTCCGCGTATACAGGTTATTCCAACAGAATAATAAAGAATGGAATAACAGAAAAATTTCACAATGCATACGGTAGTCCGCGTATACAGATTATTCCAACAGAATAATAAAGAATGGAATAACAGAAGAATTTCACCATGCATACGGTAGTCCGCGTATACAGGTTATTCCAACAGAATAATAAAGAATGGAGTAACAACCCTTACGAGTATTGAAAGAAAATAACTCTCTTCATGAATACGAAAGAAATAATACCCCTTACCTCAGAAGAAGACTGGGTACTGGAATAATGAAGTAGCGGACTTCTCTTCTTCTTTCTCTCTATAGCTTCTCTCTCTATAATTGCTCTTGTGAGTCTTAGTGAATTGGTGAGAATGAAGGAAAATGAGCTTCTATTTATAGTAAAAAATAGTTTCGATAATTACACGTTTTGGGGCTCGAAATATTACAGTATAATACATTCATCTTTCCTTCATTTTTAATTTAGTCCTGCAAGTATTATAAAACTTGCACCACCTCCCCTTCATCTATACCTCCATTTTTAATTTAGTCATGCAAGTATTATCAATGTTGCACAACCTCCCCTAATAGTACATTCATATGAATCAATAGTACACACATGTGAACAAATAGTTATAAGCATGTGAATTAATAGCAATTAATTGCTCATTTATCCGATTAATTACCCGATTGGTCAATATAACCTCCAGACATCAATTATTATCGGAGTAGATGTTGATTTCCATTAACACTAATAACCCCAACACAATAGAAATATCATTTTCATCTTTAATCAACACGAACTTAATTCATCATTAATATTATAACTCACAATATTTAACAACCAGATCATTCCCATAAAAGAGGGGGCTTTCCGATAAGGAATTCTCCCTATTGGCGCGCAATTAGGTGACCAAACCTCTCCTCAACAGAACTTTCTAGACATCATTAATATTGTAAATAATATAAATAACTTTTTCATCTCAATTATTTATTTAATAATAATAAATATTATGCAGAAGATACTGTTATAATAATTGAATCAATAATATGAGAGATATTATGCAGCAATTACTATAGCAATAATTGAGTATAACTAAGTGACTTCTCACATAAGCATCAATAATCAATACTGTGTGCTACTATGCAACCACGCGTATTACTGTACTTTTACTACATGGTAGTTCAACAGTTTAATGGTAAAACTTTCACCGTTATTTTTATAAAAAGATAATTCTGTCATTTTCTAACTCCGACAGTTATTCCATTGTGGGGTCCACCAATGATTATGCCGTCGTATGAATATTCCCTGTTAAAATGAATATTCCCCGACACAACGAATATTTTATATCAACTTGCTTACTTTGTAAAATTTTCACATGTCACCCTTACCTTTAACCCTTTCTCAATTTAACCATTTACTAAATAGAATAATAATTATAAAAATTGAATATTTTCATTTCGTAAAATTCGAGGTCTTACAGTATGTATGTATGTATATATAATGTACAAATATAATCAACATATATAATATGTATATGTATCTATTTGTAAATATCAAACAGAGCATGCGTGAAGTATATATATATATATATATATATATATATATATATATATATATATATATATATATATATATATATATATATATATATATATATATATATATATAGGGTGTATGTGTATAATACATATGTAGTAGTGCTTATCATAAATAAGGGTTTTAAAATTTTGAGAAGAAAGAGAATCTTTAACCTAGGGTTTATGAAAAAGGTACAATACTACAACAATATAAAAATAATTATTAATCAAAGCTAGAAGAGGGGACAAAAGGGCCATACCCGCCGATCGTTAGTCTCAATCGACCAATACTCGAAATTAATCCATGATTCCTTTAGGGTCGTTGTAAGACCCCAACTTTTTGAAAAAAGATAAATTTTCTATAAATATTATTTTTGAATATTATGGAGTAATTTTCATATAATGTTATAGTTGTGGGTAATATTTATAAATTTTGCAAAGTACACAAGTTGTTATATAATATTCGATTGGTCGGGGAATATTCATTTTAACAGAGAATATTCGTACAACGACACAATCATTGGTGGACCCCACAATGAAATTATTGTCGGATTGAGAAAATGACAAAAATACTTTATGAAAATAACGGCGGAAGTTTTACAGTTAACTGTTGAAACACCCGGTGTTAAAAGTACAGTAATACGCGTGGTTGCATAGTAACACACATTATTAATTATTGATGCTTACGTGATAAGTCACTTAGTTTTGTTGGTATTATTAATGTAATAATACAGAAAATATTTTTATATAAAATAGAATAATTTTATAAAGTTATTCTATAAATAGAATATATTCTATTCTATTATGCATAGTGTTGCATAGTGTCTGCATAGTATTTTGCATAGTAAAATCTTTTTATATAAAACATAATACTTTTATAAAGTTGTCTGTTTTATTAGACAATAATTAGAATATATTATATTTTATTATGCATAGTATTTGCATAGTGCCTGCATAGTGTTTGCATAGTAAAATCTTTTATAAAGTTATTCGTTTTATTAGATTATAAATAGAATATATTATATTTTATTTAAAAGATTTTACTTTAAATATGGACCGTCAGATTAAAGTAAATCAATCGGGACCGTTCATGATTTAGTTACTATGCAGTCCATTTTTCTATAAATAGAAGCTCATTCCTTCATTATTTCTTACGAATTCACTGAAACTCTAGAGATATAAACTATAGAGAGAAAGAAGAAAAGTATTCTGCTACTTCACTACTCATATATCCAGTACTCTTCTTCTTAAGGTAGGGAGTATTATTTCTTTTGTATTCATGAAGAGAACTTCTGTTATTCCATTCTTTATTATTCTATTGAAATAACCTGTATACGCGGGCTACCCTATACTTGGAGAAATTCTTCTGTTATTCAATTCTTTGTCATTATGTTAGAATAACCTGTCTATGCGAAGTACCGCATGCATGGTGATTTCTGTTATTATTCAGTTCTTTATTATTCGGTTGGAACATCATGTCTATGATTTACGCATGACCTGGTTCCGTTCTTTATTATTCTGTTGGAACATCTTGTCTATGCTTTACGCCAGACCTAGTTCCATTATTTATTATTTTGTCAGAATATCATGTCTGTGCGTTTTACGCCGGACCTGGTTCCATTCTTTATTATTATGTTGGAATATCCTGTCTGTGCGTTTTACGCCAGACCTGGTTCCATTATTTATTATTCTGTTGAAATAACCTGCCTGTGCGGTCTATCGCATGCATGGTGATTTCTTTTGTTATTCCATTCTTTATTTTACTCAGTTGGTTAAAACTTTGACTTCTATACTCTATGAAATTAGTGGAATATCCATCATATTTGCATTTCATCCAGTATCTTTTCATGGAAATATTCTTCTGAGCATTCTTGAATTTTACTCTACAAAGCAGTATCATGTTGGCAATTTGGACGTTATTGGTTCTTGGAAAAATTAATTCTTGAACTTGTTTTTATTGAATTCTTATATCATTGTCATTGTCATCATCCTCATATTTATATTTTTTTTGAAAGTCATCTGTGGCCTGTAGTGCATAGATGGACTTGGTATGATTATGACCAGGGATTATTCGATGTAATCATGACGGTAATGTTACAAATGATGTGGTAAAAGTCCTCATTGGCCCGTAGTTCATTGATGGACAGTTGTTGGCATGATCATGACCATTAATGAATATACAAATATTCTTGGCCAGTAGTTCGTGGATAATTGTGGTCGTGATACTAAAGAATATCCTTGGCCGTATTGCAGGGGTGATTCGATGATGTGGATTATTTATTAAGCTGAGTCCCAGCGATAAAAGTAATGAAAAACCTTTTAAATCATAAAAGATAGTAGATTTTATTCTCTACTTGACACTTTTAATGGATTACTTATTCCGCTGTAGTTAAACTTGATGTTTGTTATATTGTATCAGTTTAACACTGTTTAAGGCTAATGATAATTTATTCTGCATTATCTTAGTCATAATATTTCTTACTGGGCTAGTTAAGCTCACCCCTTCTTTCACTGTTCTCTTCAGGAATTGAGAATATAGCTTGGATGAGTTGGGGAACGGAGTGATGGTCCAAGATGGTGCATTAGTAGTCCTCACTATTCTGTGAAATAGTGTGATAATAATTGTAATGAGGACTCCTTTTGAGTTTGTATACTCTCTAGTAGACAATATTTGTATTCAAACTCACAGTTTATGTTTTGTCGTATTGTACACGACATTTGTATTATTAAGTTGTATTTGAATTTTGTACCATGTATCTGGCGACTCAAGATGGGTGATGTATACCTAATTTTGGGGGCATCACAGTTGGTATCAAAGCTTAGGGATATGATCCCTGGCTAAGATGTGAGACTAGAACTAGGAGGGGAGAGACGGGAAATTCCTTCGCTAGTATGACCTACCTAAGTTTATTTGGTATTTAATTGGTCGGTCAAAGTATAGGGATAATATGTTATATGTTAATTAACCTTTGTTTTATGGCAGTATCTGAAAATGACATCCGAAAATGTTGAGAATAGCAATGGAGCACAAGAGACCGTTGAGTCTCCACATATCAATAATCAGGATGATGTGCATCAGGAAGGCGACAATCCTCATGCAAACAACAACACGGACCAAATGATGAATAATGGATTGTTTAGAGGCTTTATGCAATTCATGCAACATCAGGCGAGAGCGGCTCCTGTCCAAAATATAGGTGGAAACACTGGAAACTCTTGGACGGTCACCGCTAAACAGTTCAATGAGCTGGGACCACCGGAGTTTATTGGAGAGCCAAAACCACTTAAGGCGGAAGCATGGATAAAGCAGATCACCAAGATATTTGATGTCTAGGGATGCTCCGAGGAGAAAAATGTTCCCTTCGCAAACTTTATGTTGCGTGAAGAGGCAGATTACTGGTGGGAATCTATAAAACGTACCCAGCCTGATGCACTCAAGATGTCTTGGGAGAAGTTCCAAGAGTTATTCAACGACAAGTACTTTCCCGAGAGTATTCGTCACTTGAAAGAAGTGGAGTTTATCAAATTGTAACAAAACAATAAGACTGTGTCGCAATACGAGGCTAAATTTGCGGAGTTATCCCGGTTTGCATCCCATTTTGTCGATAGTGGGGAGTGAATGACGCGAATGTTTTTAAGTGGTTTGAAACCGGAGATACGTCAATATCTTATTTCTCATAAACTGTGTTTGTACTCAGATGTTGTAAATAGGGCTCAGTTATTGGAGCGCGGTAACGAGTCA
The DNA here is from genome assembly GCA_020205505.1 of Panax japonicus. Lineage (NCBI taxonomy): Eukaryota > Viridiplantae > Streptophyta > Magnoliopsida > Apiales > Araliaceae > Panax > Panax japonicus. The sequence continues at coordinate 43,026,584 of CM035105.1, read as the reverse complement.
ACGCAACCAAGAAAAAGCAGCCGACAGCATGAAAATACCAGTGGTATCAGTCATCAAAACGGTGACAACAAACGTGGAGGGAATAAACATGCCAGAAATGGTAACCACTTCGGTGGTAATCATGGCCAAGACAGTAAAAATGGACATTTCAAGAAAAGGAGATTCAACAATGATGGAAGGACGTCAGCACCAGCACCCGTTGTTAAGGAAGGAGAACGACCACCTATCATATGCTTCAAATGCGGAGGGGAGGGACACATCAGTCCAAACTGCGTGATGCTGTCCAAAGCATGTTATAATTGTGGAAGAGAAGGTCACTTAGCCTGATTTTGTCGTTCACCAAAGACAAGTTCAGCTAGGATGGAGGCACCAAAGAATGTCCCAGAAAAGACAAAGCCGATAGTTCAAGGGAGAGCATTCGTTGTGACCTCCCAGAAAGTAAGGAACGCGAATGAGGTCATCACGGGTAAGCTCATCATAAACTCTAGCGAAGTCTATACCTTATTTGATACCGGTTCTACCCATTCTTTTATTTCTCCTACTTGCACTCAACGATTAAATTTGACTACGGAGAAATTAGACTTTAACTTATCTGTAGAAACTCCGTTGGGAGAAACCTTTATTACATCCACTGTTTATAAGTCTTGTTTGGTTCAAATCGGTACCCTCACATTACCTGTCGATCTTATTTCATTAAAAATACTTGCATTTGACGTAATTCTAGGGATTGATTGGTTAACTACTCATCATGCAAAAATTGATTGTTTTCGTATGGTTGTTAGCTTTCATATTCCTAACCAATCTGTTATACGAATTCAAGCCACCAAACCATTAAAATCAATCACTGTCATCTCAAGCCGTAAGGCTATTCGTTTATTGAAAAATGGATGTCAAGCTTTCTTAGCTCATGTCAAGGATCTAAACAAAAATACGTCAGTTTTGAATGATATTTTTATTGTTAATGAATTTCCTGACGTATTCCCTAAAGAACTTCTTGGCCTACCCCCAGAGCATGAAATTGAATTTTGTATCGACCTTGAACCTGGAACAAAATCTATTTCCAAAGCCCTATATCTAATGGCTCATATTGAACTTCAGGAGTTAAAGACCCAACTACAGGAATTGTTAGACATCAGTTTCATTCATCCTAGTACTTCTCCTTGGGGTGCTCCTGTTCTATTCGTGAAAAAGAAAGATGGGAGTATGCGACTTTGTAATGATTATCGGGAGTTGAATCATGTCACCATCAAAAATAGGTACCCATTGCCACGTATTGATGACCTGTTTGACCAGTTGCAAGGAGCCAAATTCTTTTCAAAGATTGATCTTCGTTCCAGATATTACCAATTGAAGATTAGAACCGATGACATTCCAAAGACGACTTTCAGAACTCGGTACGGGAATTATGAATTCCTAGTCATGCCCTTTTGATTGACTAATGCTCCTGCTGCCATCATGGATATGATGAACCGAGTATTCAAGGAATATTTGGATCACTTTGTGGTCGTTTTTATTGATGACATCCTTATTTATTCTAAAAGTCATGCAGATCATGAGCAACACTTGAGACTGATACTCCAAAAGCTTCGTGAATACAAGCTTTATGCCAAGTTGATGAAATGCGAGTTCTGGCTTGAGGAAGTAGAATTCCTTGGGCACGTGGTATCAAGTCATGGAATATCTGTTGACCCAGCAAAGATTGAAGCTATTCAAAGCTGGGAGCAACCTAAATCAATAGTACGTAGTTTTCTCAGCTTAACTGGTTATTATCGGAGATTCGTAGAAGGGTTTTCCTCGAATCGCTACTCCACTAACTTAGCTGACTCGGAAAGATACAAAGTTCGGTTGGAGCGAGGAATGTGAGAAGAGGTTTCAAGAACTCAAGAGGAGACTTATTTCAGCACCTGTTCTGACAATACCATCTGGTTCGGAGGGATTTGTCATCTACAGTGATGCTTTGGGCAAAGGGTTAAGATGTGTTCTCATGCAACATGGGAAAGTCATAGCATATGCCTCACGACAACTCAAAGAATATGAGAGGAATTATCCTACTCATGATCTAGAGTTGGCAGCTGTTGTCTTCGCACTAAAGATTTGGAGGCATTACTTGTATGAGGAAAAAGTGGAGATCTTTACGGATTATAAAAGCCTCAAATATTCTTCACTCAAAAGGAACTCAACATTCGACAACGACGTTGGCTTGAACTGTTGAAAGATTATGATCATATCATCCAATACCATCCTAGAAAAATGAACGTGGTAGCTGACGCATTGAGTAGAAGATCATATACAAGTGCGAATGCGATATTGTCAACGCAAAGGCCCATTTTATGTGACTTGCAAAGGATGGAAATAGAGTTAAAGACTTCAAGGACCCATGTGATGATGGTGAATATACGAATAGAACCAACTTTAATTGATAAAGTTAAAGCTGCTCAAGCTACAGACCTGGAGCTGATGCATATGAAGAAGAAAGTACAAGAAGGTGCTATGCCGGAAGAAAGAATCGATGAAGAATGAATACTTCGAGTCAACTCCAGACTTTGTGTTCCTAACGACCCTGATTAAAGTATAAAATAATGATGGAGGCGCACAACACATCGTTTGCAATCCATCCTGGGAGTACCAAAATGTATCATGATCTTCGACATACATTTTGGTGGGGCAATATGAAGAGAGAGATAACACTGTTTATCTCAAGGTGTCTAACTTGTCAACGATTTAAAGCAGAGCATCAAATACCAAAAGGTCCATTGCAGCCACTTGAAATTCCAGAATGGAAGTGGGAGCACATTACCATGGATTTTGTTACCGGTCTTCCTAAGGTTTCTCAAGGCATAGATGCGATTTGGGTCAATGTTGATAGATTGACCAAGTCTGCTCATTTCTTACCGATACGAGAAACTTATGCGCTTGAACGTCTTGCTCATATGTATATAAATGAGATTGTAAGACCTGCATGGTATGCCAGTATCCATAGTTTCAGATCGAGACCCAAGATTCACTTCACGATTTTGGGTTAGTTTGCAGAAAGCTATGTGAACAGATTTACGATTTAGCTCTGCATATCATCCTCAGACGGACAGGCAGTCGGAGAGGACTATTCAAAATCTTGAAGATCTATTAAGACTTTGTGTCCTTGACTTCAAGGGAAGTTGAGATAAGTTCTTACCGTTGGTGGAGTTTTCCTACAACAATAGTTATCAAGCAAGCATTGGCATGGCTCCATTCGAGGCGTTGTATGGAAGAAAGTGTCATTCTACAGTATGTTGGGATGAGGTGGGTGAAGCAACGTTGTTGGGACCAGAGTTGGTACGTATGACTACGGAAAAGATTCAAACGATCCGACAACATATAAAAACCTCACAAGATCGACAAAAGAGTTATGCTGATCTTCATCGAAAGGACGTGGAATTTGATATAGGAGATCATATGTTATTACGAGTTGCTCCGTGGAAAAAAATTATGAGATTTGGAAAGAAAGGAAAGCTCATTCCTCGATTCATCGGCCCATTTTTAATTCTCGATCGAGTAGGAACTGTGGCCTATAGACTCGCTTTACCGCCGAGTATGTCTCGTGTTCATAACGTTTTTCACATATCTATGTTATGTAAATATGTGAAAGACCCGCACCACATTAATGATTTAGAACTGGACGAAATAGTAGAAGATTTGACGTATGAAGAGGTTCCTGTTCAAATCTTGGATAAGAAGAAATATATTCTACGCTCCAAGGTTATACCTCAAGTCAAAGTTTTGTGGAGAAACCACGATGTTGAGGAAATGACTTGGGAGTTAGAATCTGAAATGAAATTAAGGTATCCTTACCTCTTCGATATACCAGGTACGTACCCTAATTTCGAGGGCCAAATTTCATAAGAAGGGGAGGTTATAAGACCCCAACTTTTTGAATAAAGATGAATTTTCTATAAATATTATTTTTGAATATTATGGAGTAATTTTGATATAATGTTATAGTTGTGGGTAATATTTATAAATTTTGCAAAGTACGCAAGTTGTTATATAATATTCGATTGGTCGGGGGATATTCGTTTTAACAGGAAATATTCGTACAACGGCACAATCATTGGAGGACCCCACAACGAAATTATTGTCGAATTGAGAAAACGACAAAAATACTTTATAAAATAACGGCGGAAGTTTTACCGTTAACTGTTAAAACACCCGGCGTTAAAAGTATAGTAATACGCGTGGTTGCATAGTAGCACACGGTATTGATTATTGACGCTTATGTGATAAGTCACTTAGTTTTGTTGGTATTATTAATGTAATAATACAGAAAATCTTTTTATATAAAACAAAATACTTTTATAAAGTTATTCTATAAATAGAATTATTATATTCTATTATGTATAGTGTTGCATAGTGTTTGCATAGTGTTTTGCATAGTAAAATCTTTTTATATAAAACAGAATACTTTTATAAAGTTATCTGTTTTATTAGACAATAATTAGAATATATTATATTTTATTATGCATAGTATTTGCATAGTTCCTGCATAGTGTTTGCATAGTAAAATCTTTTATAAAGTTATTCGTTTTATTAGATTATAAATAAAATATATTATATTTTATTTAAAAGATTTTGCTTTAAATATGGACCGTCAGATTAAAGTAAATCAATCTGGACCATTCATGAGTTAGTTACTATGCAGTCCATTTTTCTATAAATAGAAGCTCATTCCTTCATTATTTCTTACGAATTCACTGAAACTCTAAAGAGATAAACTATAGAGAGAAAGAAGAAAAGTATTCTGCTACTTCACTACACATATATCCAGTACTCTTCTTGTTAAGGTAAGGAGTATTATTTCTTTTGTATTCATGAAGAGAACTTCTGTAAGACCCCAACTTTTTGAATAAAGATTAAATTTTCTCAAAATATATTTTTGAATAATATGGTGTGGATTTGATATAATGTTATAGTTGTGGGTAATATTTACATATTTTGCAAAGTGCGCAAATTGTTATATAATATTCGATTGGTCAGGGAATATTCATTTTAACAGGGAATATTCATACAATGACACAATCATTGGTGGACCCCCACAACGAAATTATTATCGAATTGAGAAAACGACAAAAATACTTTATGAAAATAACGACGGAAGTTTTACCGTTAACTGTTGAAATACCCAGTGTTAAAAGTACAGTAATACGCGTGGTTGCATAGTAGCACACAGTATTGATTATTGATGTTTATGTGTGAAGTCACTCAGTTATACTCAATTATTGCTACAGTAATTGCTGCATCATATCTATTATATTATGGATTCAATTATGGTCAGTATCATCTGCATAAAATGTTTTTTTATTAAATTAATACTTGAGACGACAAAGTTATTCATATTATAAACTGCAATATTTATAATGTCTAGAAGTTCTATCAAGGAGAGGTTTGGTCACCTAATTGCGCGCCAATAGGGAGAAATCCTAATTAGAAAGCCACCTCTTTCCTGGGAACAACCTGGTTGATAAATATTGTGAGTTATAATATTAATGATGAATGTTGTTCGGAGTTGAATTTGGAGACGCGGACGTGATATTTGAGTCCGGAACGACGGAATTAGTAAAAATAGTCTATAAACACAAAATTTTTCAAGATTCACTATTTGGTCAAAAAGTCAACAGTTGACTTTTTTGAGAAAAGTCAAACTTCAAAATCTCAAAATTTATATTTTTGATAAAAATAGCTTCATTATGTTGGAATTGTTTGTGTTAGTGAAAATCGACATTTATTTCGATGATAATTGATGTCTAGGGGTTATATTGAAAATCAGGTAATTTATCGGATAAATGAGCAATTAATTGCTACTAATTCACATGTTTATATAACTATTTGTTCACATATGTGTACTATTGAATCACATTATTTACTATTAGGGGAGTTGGTGCAAGATTGATAATACTTGCATGATTAAATTAAAAATGGAGGTATATATGGAAGTACTATACCGAAATTCGTATTTTTCACATTATTATACTATTGATTCACATGATTGAACTATTAATTCACATTATTTACTATTAGGGGAGTTGGTGCAAGATTGATAATACTTGCAGGACTAATTTATAAATAAATGAAATGTTGGAGGTATTATACTGTAATTTTCGAGCCCCAAAACGTACAATTATCGAAACTATATTTTCCTATAAATAGAAGCTCATTCTTCCTTCATTTCTCACCAATTCACAAAACCTTTAGAGCTATTATTAAAGAGAGAAAGAAGAAGAGAATTCTGCTACCTCACTATTCCAGTATCCAGTTTTTTTCCAAGGTAGGGAGTATTATTTCTTTCTTATCTATGAAGAGAACTTCTGTTATTCCATTCTTATTATTCTGTTGGAATAACTTGTATACGCGGGCTACCCTATACTTGGTGAAATTCTTCTTTTGTTCCATTATTTATCATTCTGTTGGAACATCCTGTCTGTGCGTTCTACGCTGGACCTGGTTCCATCTTTATTATTCTGTTGGAATATCATGTCTGTGCATTCTACGCCGGACCTGATTCCGTCTTTATTATTCTATTGGAACATCCTGTCTGTGCGTTCTATGCTGGACCTAGTTCCGTCTTTATTATTCTGTTGGAATATCCTATCTATGCGTTTTACGTCGGACCTGATTCTGTCTTTATTATTCTGTTGGAATATCCTGTCTGTGCGTTTTACGCCAGACCTGATTTCGTTATTTATTATTCTGTTGGAATAACCTGTTTTTGCGGTCTATCTCATGCCTGGTGATTTTTTTTGTATTCCATTCCTTATTATACTCAGTTGGTTAAAGTTTCGACTTCTATACTCTATGAAATTAATGGAATATCCTTGATATTTGCGCTTCATCCAGTATCTTTTCGTGGAAATATTCTTCTAAGCATTCTTGAATTTTACTCTACAAAGCAGTATCATGTTGACAATTTGGACGTTATTAGTTCCTGGATAAAATAAGTTTTGAACTTGTTTTATTGAATTCTTATATCATTGCCATCATCCTCATGTTTATATTTTGTTGAAAGTCATATGTGGCCTATAGAGCATAGATGGACTTGGTATGATTATGACCAGGTATTATTCAGTGTAATCATGACCGTAATGTTACAAATGATGTGGTAAAAGTCCTTATTGGCCCGTAGTGCATTGATGGACAGTTGTTGGCATGATTATGACCATTAATGAATACACAAATATTCTTGGCCCGTAGTGCATGGATAATTGTGGTCGTGATACTAAAGAATATCCTTGGCCATAGTGCAGGGGTGATTCGATGATGTGGATTATTTATTAAGCTGAGTCCCAACGATAAAAGTGATGAAAAACCTTCTAAATTATAAAAGATAGTAGATTTTATTCTCTACTTGACACTTTTAATGGATTGCTTGTTCCGCTGCAGTTAAACTTGATGGTTGTTATATTGTATCAGTTTAACACTGTTGAAGGCTAACGATAATATATTCTGCATTATCTTAGTCATAATATTTCCTACTGGGCTAGTTGAGCTCATCCTTTTACTTTTATTGTTCTCTTCAGGAAATGAGAACGTAGCAGGGACTAGTCGGGGAACGGAGTGAAGGACCAGATGATAGCATTAGTAGTCCTCACTATTCTTTGAAATAGTGTAATAATAATTGTAATAAGTACTCCTTTTGAGTTTGTATAATCTCTAGTATACAATATTTGTATTCAAACTCACAGTTTATGTTTTGTCGAATTGTACACGACAGTTGTATTATTAAGTTGTATTTGAATTTTGTACCATGTAAGTGGCGACCCAAGATGGGTGACGTATTCCTAATTTTGGGGGCGTCACAGTTGGTATCAAAGCTTAGGGATATGATCCCTGGCTAAGATGTGAGAGTAGAACTAAGAGGGGAGAGATGGGAAATTCCTTCGCTAGTATGACCTACCTAAGTTTATTTGCTATTTGATTGGTCGGTCAAAGTATAGTGATAATATGTTGCATGTCAATTAACCCTTGTTTTGTGGCAGTGTTTGAAAATAGCATCCGAGAATGTTGAGAACATCAATGGAGCACAGGAGACCGTTGAGTCTCCACAGATCAATAACCAGGACAACGTGCATTAGGAAGGCGACAATCCTCATGAAAACAACAACACTAACCAAATGATGAATGATGGAATTTTCAGAGGCTTCATGCAATTCATGCAACATCAGGAGAGAGTGGCTCCTGTTCAAAATACAGGTGTAAACACAGGAAACTCTCAGACGGTCACCGCTAAACAGTTCAAGGAGCTGGGACCACTTGAGTTTATTGGAGAGCCTAAACCACTTAAGGAGGAAGTATGGATAAAGCAGATCACCAAGATATTTGATGTCTTGGGATGCTCTGAGGAGCAAAAGGTTCCCTTCGCCACCTTCATGTTGTTTGAAGAGGCAGATTATTGATGGAAATCTGTAAAATGTACCCAGCCTGACGCACTCAAGATGTCTTAGGAGAAGTCCCAGTTTGCATCCCATTTGGTTGATAATGAGGAGCGAATGACATGAATGTTTTTAAGAGGTTTGAAACCAGAGATACATCAATATCTTATTTCTCATAAACTGTGTTTGTACTCAGATGTTGTAAATAGGGCTCAGTTATTGGAGCGCGGTAACGAGTCAACGCAACCAAGGGAAAGCAGCCGACATCATGAAAATACCAGTGGTAACAGTCATCGAAACGGTGACAACAAGCGTGGAGGGAATCAACATGCCAGAAATGGTAACCACTTCGGTGGTAATCATGGCCAAGACAGTAAAAATGGACATTTCAAGAAAAGGTGATTCAACAATGATGGAAAGACGTCAATGTTGGTCGATTTCGCAACCGATAAACACGCGCAAGTATACGCGGTCAACAAGTAATATAATGATAAGAGAGTTGTCGAACCCACGAGGAATTATCACTAATATCTATCAAGTAATGACTTTATATCGCCTCAGTCTTATTTAAACATTTAATTGAAACGATAAATTATGATTACAATTAATCAAAATAGCATAAAAACATAACATAGATAGATAGATAAAGAGCTAAGAACACAATATCCACACACAAGCATTTTGTCAAACACTTGGCGTGCATCACTTTGTTCAAATCTCTTAACTCTCTTTATGATCATGGCGGCCACTATGAAATGGCAATACATAAATTATGCATATACATAATCACATAAAGAACCAATTCGCATGACACCAATCAAAAAGAAAGCAAATTAGAAGTTTAATTCATAACAAATAAATCAAACTATTCCAAATATTAGGTAATCATCCAATGGATCATACAAGTATCAAAGAAAAGCTAGAAGTTTAATTCAATTCCTTGCCTCCATAGGTGTTACAAATGTTTGCACTAGATCCCCAAGAATGAGTTCTAGCCACTAGAGGAAAAAGGAAGAAAGAAAGGATGGCTTCCCTTAGTTGTTGGTTGAAACTCCTCCATTGATGTTGTTGAAGCTCCCACCATTGATGCTCCTTGAAGCTCTTGAAGAACCATGGCCAAGAGCCATGGCCTCCCTCTTCTCCAAGCCGCCACCTCTCTCTATTTCTCCTCTAGGTTGCAAGTAGAAGTGAAGGATTATGTTTTTTGGGTCATTAGGTTGAGCATTTAATAGCTAAAATCTGTCCAAAATTCGTGTCTGGCGCTGCGGCGCCATGATTTGGCTTGAACGGGGCGCTGCGGTGCGGAAGAAGGGGCTGGGTACTGCTAAGTGGCGTTGCGGCGCCGCAAATACACTAGCAACTCGCGTTGCGGCGCCGGGCCATTTTCTACTCGGACATCTGTTGGGAAAATGGACATAACTTCTTCATACGAACTCCGATTGAGGCGATTCAAGATGATCCGGAAAGAGGAGACGTTGATCTACAACTTCTATTCTTGAAGTTTGGACAGATAATGACCGAATCATGGCTAAAATTGGGCTTTACGGGACTGCTACGTCAATGGCAAACCGAAAATGCGAATTTGGCGATTCCAACCATCGACCCAAATGACATTCCATCCAATTCCTACAAAACAAAGTAAAAACACATAAAACTAATACAAATATACATAAAAGTAATATAAAACTATATTACACAACAATACAATGAAAACACATAAAAACCAAACAAACTAGCTTAGGATTTACAAATTATCAAACTCAAGACAGTAAAAATGGACATTTCAAGAAAAGGTGATTCAACAATGATGGAAAGACGTTAACACCAGCAACCATGTTTAAGGAAGGAGAACGACCACCTATCATATGCTTCAAATGCGGAGGGGAGGGACATATCAGTCCAAACTGCGCGATGCCATCCAAAGCGTGTTATAATTGTGGAAGAGAAGGTCACCTAGCCCGATTTTGTCGTTCACCAAAGACAAGTTCAGCTAGGATGGAGGCACAAAAGGCTATCCCAGAAAAGTCAAAGCCGGTAGTGCAAGGGAGAGCATTTGTTGTGACCTCCCAGAAAGCAAGGAACCCGAACGAGGTCATCACGGGTAAGCTTATCATAAACTCTACCGAAGTCTATACCTTATTTGATACCGGTTCTACCCATTCTTTTATTTCTCCTACTTGCGCTCAACGATTAAATTTGACTCCGGAGAAATTAGACTTTAACTTATCTGTTGAAACTCCATTAGGAGAAACCTTTATTACATCCACTGTTTAAAAGTCTTGTTTGATTCAAATCGGTAACCGTACATTACCTGTCGATCTTATCTCCTTAAAAATACTTGTATTTGACGTGATTCTAGGGATTGATTGGTTAACTACTCATCATGCTAAAATTGATTATTTTCGTAAGGTTGTTAGCTTTCATATTGATAATTAACCTATTATGCGAATTCAAGCGACCAAACCATTAAAATCAATCATGGTCATCTCAAGCCATAAAGCTATTCGTTTATTGAAAAATAGATGTCAAGCTTTCTTAGCTCGTGTCACGGATGTAAACAAAAATACATCAAATTTGAAGGATATTTGTATTGTTAATAAATTTCCTGACGTATTCCCTGAAGAACTTCCTGGCCTACCCCTAAAGCATGAAGTTGATTTTTATATCGACCTTGAACCCGGTACAAAACCCATTTCCAAAGCCCCATATCGAATGGCTCCTATTGTGCTTCAAGAGTTAAAGACTCAATTGCAGGAATTGTTAGACATTGGTTTCATTCGTCCTAGTACGTCTCCTTGGGGTGCTCCTGTTCTATTCGTGAAGAAGAAAGATGGGAGTATACGGCTTTGTATTGATTATCGGGAGTTGAATCATGTCACCATAAAAAATATGTACCCATTGCCACGTATTGATGACCTGTTTGATCAGTTACAAGGAGCACAATTTTTTTCAAAGATCGATCTTTGTTCTGGATATCATCAGCTGAAGGTTAAAACTGATGATATTCCAAAGACTGCCTTTAGAACTCGGTACGGGCATTATGAATTCTTAGTCATGTCTTTTGGATTGACTAATGCTCCTGCTGCCTTCATGGATATGATGAACCGAGTATTCAAGGAATATTTGGATCACTTTGTGGTCGTCTTTATTGATGACATCCTTATTTATTCCAAAAGCCGTGAAGATCATGAGCAACACTTGAGGCTGATACTCCAAAAGCTTCGTGAATATAAGCTTTATGCCAAGTTAAAGAAATACGAGTTCTGGCTTGAGGAAGTAGCATTCCTTGGGCACATAGTATCAAGTCATGGAATATCCATTGACCCGACAAAGAATGAGGCTATTCAAAGCTGGGAGCAACCCAATTCAGTAACCGAAGTACGTAGCTTTCTCGGTTTAGCTGGTTATTATCAAAGATTCGTGGAAGGATTTTCTCGAATCGCTACTCCATTAACTCAACTGACTCGGAAAGATACAAAGTTTGGTTGGAGCGAGGAATGTGAGAAGAGTTTTTAAGAACTCAAAAGGAGACTCATTTCAGCACCTGTTCTGACAATACCATCTGGTTCGAAGGGATTTGTCATCTACAGTGATGCTTCGGGCAAAGGGTTAGGATGTGTTCTCATGCAACATTGGAAAGTCATACCCTATGCCTCAAGACAACTCAAAGAATATGAGAGGAATTATCCTACTCATGATCTAGAGTTGGCAGCTGTTGTCTTTGAACTTAAAATTTGGAGGCATTACTTGTATGGAGAGAAAGTGGAGATCTTTACGGATCATAAAAGCCTCAAATATTTCTTCATTCAAAAGGAACTCAACATGCGACAACAATGTTGGCTTTAACTGTTGAAAGATTTTGATCATTCCATCCAATATTATCCTGGAAAAGCGAACATCGTAGCTGACGCATTGAGTAGAAGATCATATGCGGGTACGAGTGCAATATTCACAACACAAAAGCCCATTTTACGTGACTTGCAAAGGATGGAGATAGTGTTAAAGACTCCAGGAACCCATATGATGATGGCGAATATACGAGTAGAACCGACTTTAATCGATAAAGTTAAAGCTGCTCAAGCTACAGACCTGGAGCTAATGTGTATGAAGAAGAAAGTACAAGAAGGTGATATGTCGGAAGCAAGAATCGATGAGGAAGGATTACTTCAAGTTAACTCCAGACTTTGTGTTCCTAATGACCCTGATTTAAAGTATAAAATCACGATGGAGGCGCACAACACACCGTTTCCAATCCATCTTGGGAGTACCAAAATGTATCGTGATCTTCGACATACATTTTGGTGGTGCAATATGAAGAGAGAGATAGCAGAGTTTATCTCAAGGTGTTTAACTTTTCAACGAGTCAAGGCGAAACATCAAGTACCAAAAGGTCTATTTCAACCACTTGAAATTCCAGAATGGAAGTGGGAGCACATTACCATGGATTTCGTTACCGGTCTTCCCAAAGTTTCTCAAGGCATAGATGCGATTTGGGTCATTTTTGATAGATTGACCAAGTCTGCTAATTTTTTACCGATACGAGAAACTTATACACTTGAACGACTTGCTTGTATGTATATAAACGAGGTTGTAAGATTGCATGGTATGCCAATATCCATAGTTTCGGATCGAGACCCAAGATTCACTTCAAGATTTTGGGTTAGTTTGAAAAAAGATATGGGCACGGATTTACGATTTAGCTCGGTATATCATCCTCAGAAGGACGGGCAGTCAGAGAGGACGATTCAAACTCTTGAAGATCTATTAAGACTGTGTCCTTAACTTCAAGGGAAGTTGGGACAAGTTCTTGCCATTGGTGGATTTTTCCTACAACAACAGCTATCAAGTAAGTATTGGTATGGCTCCATTCGAGGCGTTGTATGGAAGAAAGTGTCGTTCTCCAGTATGCTGGGATGAGGTGGGTGAAGTAACGTTGTTGGGACCAGAGTTGGTACGTATGACTACGAAAAAGGTTCAAATGATCCGACAACGTATAAAAACCTCACAAGATCGACAAAAGAGTTATGCTGATCTTCATCGAAAGGACATAGAATTCGATATTGGAGATCATGTGTTGTTATGTGTTTCTCCATGGAAAGGAGTTACAAGATTTGGAAAAAGAGGAAAGCTCAATCCTCGATTCATTGGCCCATTTTTAATCCTCGATCGAGTAGGAACCGTGGCCTATAGACTTGCGTTACCGCCAAGTATGTCTCGTGTTCATAGCGTTTTTCACATATCCATGTTACGTAAATATATGAAAGACCCGAACCACATTATTGTGTTAGAACCGAACGAAATAGAGGAAGATTTAACGTATGAAGAGGTTCCTGTTAAAATCTTGGATAAGAAGGAACATATTCTACGCTCCAAGGTTATACCTCAAGTCAAAGTTTTGTAGAGAAACCACGATGTTGAGGAAATTACTTGGGAATTAGAATCTGAATGAAATCAAGGTATCCTCACCTCTTCGACATACAAGGTACGCACCCTAATTTTGAGGATGAAATTTCATAAGAAGGGGAGGTTGTAAGACCCCAACTTTTTGAATAAAGATTAAATTTTCTCGAAATATATTTTTGAATATTATGGTGTGGATTTGATATAATGTTATAGTTGTGGGTAATATTTACAATTTTTGCACAGTACGCAAGTTGTTATATAATATTCGATTAGTCGAGGAATATTCGTTTTAACAGGGAATATTCGTACAACGGCACAATCATTGGTGGACCCCCACAACGGAATTATTGTCGGATTGAAAAAACGACAAAAATACTTTATGAAAATAACGGCGGAAGTTTTACCGTTAACTGTTGAAACACTCGGTGTTAAAAGTACAATAATATGCGTGGTTGTATAGTAGCACACGGTATTGATTATTAATGCTTACGTGAGAAGTCACTCAGTTATACTCAATTATTGCTACAGTAATTGCTGCATCATATCTATCATATTATGGATTCAATTATGGTCAGTATCATCTGCATAAAATATTTTTTATTTAATTAATACTTGAGATGACAAAGTTATTTATATTATAAATTGTAATATTTATAATGTCTAGAAGTTCTATCAAGGAGAGGTTTGTTCACCTAATTACGCGCCAATAGGGAGAAATCCTTATTGGAAAGCCCCCTCTTTCTTGAGAACGACCTGGTTGATAAATATTGTGAGTTATAATATTAATGATGAATGTTGTTCGGAGTTGAATTTGGAGACGCGGACATGATATTTGAGTCCGGAACGACGAAATTAGGAAAAATAATCTATAAACACAAAATTTTTCGGGATTCACTATTTGGTCAAAAAGTCAACAGATGACTTTTTTGGGAAAAGTCAAATTTCGAAATTTTAAAAATTATATTTTTGATAAAAATAATTTCATTATGTTGGAATTGTTTGTGTTATTGAAAATCGACATTTATTCTGATGATAATTGATGTCTAGGGGTTATATTGATAATCGGGTAATTTATCGGATAAATGAGCAATTAATTGCTACTAATTCACATGTTTATATAACTATTTGTTCACATATGTGTAATATTGAATCACATTATTTACTATTAGGGGAGTTGGTGCAAGATTAATAATACTTGCATGACTAAATTAAAAATGGAGGTATAGATGGAGGTACTATACTGAAATTCGTATTTTTCACATGATTATACTATTGATTCACAAGATTGAACTATTAATTCACATTATTTACTTTTAGGGGAGTTGGTGCAAGATTGATAATACTTGCAGAACTAATTTATAAATAAAAGAAAAGTTGGAGGCATTATACTGTAATTTTCGAGCCCCAAAACGTGCAATTATCGAAACTATATTTTCCTATAAATAGAAGCACATTCTTCCTTCATTTCTCACCAATTCACAAAAGCTTTAGAGCGATTATTATAGATAGAAATTATAGAGAGAAAGAAGAAGAGAAATCTGCTACATCACTATTCCAGTATCCAGTTTTTTTCCAAGGTAGGGAGTATTATTTCTTTCTTATCTATGAAGAGAACTTCTGTTATTCCATTCTTATTATTGTGTTGGAATAACCTGTATACGCGGGCTACCCTATACTTGGTGAAATTCTTCTGTTGTTCCATTATTTATCATTCTGTTTGAACATCCTGTCTGTGCGTTCTACGCTGGACCTGGTTCCATCTTTATTATTCTGTTGGAATATCATGTCTATGTGTTCTACGCCGGACCTGATTTCATCTTTATTATTCTGTTGGAAAATCATGTCTGTGCGTTCTACGCTGGACCTGGTTCCGTCCTTATTATTCTGTTGGAATATCCTATCTATGCGTTTTACGTCGGACCTGATTCTGTCTTTATTATTCTATTGGAATATCATGTCTGTGCGTTTTACGCCAGACCTGATTTCGTTATTTATTATTCTGTTGGAATAACCTGTTTGTGCGGTCTATCTCATGCCTGGTGATTTTTTTTGTATTCCATTCCTTATTATACTCAGTTGGTTAAAGTTTTGACTTCTATACTCCATGAAATTAGTGGAATATCCTTGATATTTGCGCTTCATCCAGTATCTTTTCGTGGAAATATTCTTCTGAGCATTCTTGAATTTTACTCTACAAAGCAGTATCATGTTGACAATTTGGACGTTATTAGTTCCTGGATAAAATAATTCTTGAACTTGTTTTATTGAATTCTTATATCATTGTCATCATCCTCATGTTTATATTTTGTTGAAAGACATCTGTGGCCTATAGTTCATAGATGGACTTGGTATGATTATGATCAGGGATTATTCGGTGTAATCATGACGGTAATGTTACAAATGATGTGGTAAAAGTCCTCATTGGCCCGTAGTGCATTGATGGACAGTTGTTGGCATGATCATGACCAGTAATGAATACACAAATAATCTTGGCCCGTAGTGCATGGATAATTGTGGTCATGATACTAAAGAATATCCTTGGCCGTAGTGCAGGGGTGATTCGATGATGTGGATTATTTATTAAGCTGAGTCCCAGCGATAAAAGTGATGAAAAACCTTCTAATCATAAAAGATAGTAGATTTTATTCTCTACTTGACTCTTTTAATGGATTGCTTATTTCGCTGCAGTTAAACTTGATGGTTGTTATATTATATCAGTTTAACACTGTTGAAGGCTAACAATAATATATTCTGCATTATCTTAGTCATAATATTTCCTACTGGGCTAGTTGAGCTCACCCTTTTACTTTTATTGTTCTCTTCAGGAAATGAGAACGTAGCAGGGACTAGTCGGGGAACGTAGTGACGAACCAGATGATAGCATTAGTAGTCCTCACTATTCTGTGAAATAGTGTAATAATAATTGTAATAAGGACTCCTTTTGAGTTTGTATAATCTCTAGTATACAATATTTGTATTCAAACTCACTGTTTATGTTTTGTCGAATTGTACACGATAGTTGTATTATTAAGTTATATTTGAATTTTGTACCATGCAAGTGGCGACCCAAGATGAGTGACGTATACCTAATTTTGGGGGCGTCACAACTTCTGCTATTCCATTCTTTATTATTCTGTTGGAATAACCTGTATACGCGGGATACCTTATACTTGGTGAAATTCTTCTGTTATTCCATTCTTTATCATTATGTTGGAATAACCTGTATATGCGAAGTACCATATACATGGTGATTTCTGTTATTTTTTCGTTCTTTATTATTCGGTTGGAACGTCCTGTCTATGCTTTACGCATGACCTGGTTCCGCTCTTTATTATTCTGTTGGAACATCATGTCTATGCTTTACGCCGGACTTGGTTCCATTATTTATTATTCTGTCGGAATATCCTATCTGTGCGTTTTACGCCGGACCTAGTTCCATTCTTTATTATTCTGTTGGAATAACTTGCCTGTGTGGTCTATCGCATGCATGGTGATTTCTTTTGTTATTCCATTCTTTATTTTACTCAGTTGGTTAAAACTTTGACTTCTATACTCCATGAAATTAGTGGAATATCCTTCATATTTGCATTTCATCTAGTATCTTTTCATGGAAATATTCTTCTGAGCATTCTTGAATTTTACTCTACAAAGGAGTATCATGTTGGCAATTTGGACGTTATTGGTTCTTGGACAAATTAATTCTTGAACTTGTTTTTATTGAATTCTTATATCATTGTCATTTTCATCATCCTCGTATTTATATTTTTTTTGAGAGTCATATGTGGCCTGTAGTGCATAGATGGACTTGGTATGATTATAACCAAGTATTATTCGGTGTAATCATGACGGTAATGTTACAAATGATGTGGTAAAAGTCATCATTGGCCCGTAGTGCATTGATGGACAGTTGTTGGCATGATCATGACCATTAATGAATACACAAATATTCTTGGCCTGTAGTGAATGGATAATTGTGGTCGTGATACTAAAGAATATCCTTGGTCATAGTGCATGGGTGATTTGATGATGTTGATTATTTATTAAGATGAGTCTCAGCGATAAAAGTGATGAAAAACCTTTTAAATCATAAAAGATAGTTGATTTTATTCTCTACTCGACTCTTTTAATGGATTGCTTGTTCCGCTGCAGTTAAACTTGATGTTTGTTATATTGTATCAGTTTAACACTATTTAAGGCTAATGATAATTTATTTTGCATTATCTTAGTCATAATATTTCTTACTGGGCTAGTTGAGCTCACCCCTTCTTTCACTGTTCTCTTCAGGAAATGAGAATATAGCTGGGACGAATCGGGGAACGGAGTGATGGTCCTAGATGGCGCATTAGTAGTCCTCACTATTCTGTGAAATAGTGTGATAATAATTATAATGAGGACTCCTTTTGAGTTAGTATACTCTCTAGTAGACAATATTTGTATTCAAACTCGCAGTTTATGTTTTGTCGTATTGTACACGACTGTTGTATTATTAAGTTGTATTTGAATTCTGTACCATGTATCAGGCGACTCGAGATGGTTGATGTATACCTAATTTTGGGGGCGTCACAGTTGTTACTCTCAATTATTTGAACAATTTGATCAAGTGTAAAGGTTTCTCCTTTTTCGATTTTCTTACACAAACAAATTGAATCAGATGAAACAATTTGGGTTCCAACGAATACATGTGTTTTGTATATGTGGGGCTGATTGGGAGGGAGTATTTCCCTCCAGATCCACGTACTCATGGGCACGTCACATAATTCATGTCATGTCAGTTTTTTTAACATCTTAGCAGCTTAGGTGTATTTTTCCGTTTAAAGTCAATGGACTTAATAGTTTTTTTAACTTTGTGTTAGAAAAGTCGAGTACAGTTAGTTGACTGTAAGAAAAAAAGTTTAGTTATCTATTTTTAAGTTGACCTAAAGTATAGTGACCAAAAAAACATTTAACCCGTATTAGTACTATATACATCCTAAACTGTACAAATGTATGGTGTCAAGCTAAGTGTCTATGTGTACCAAGTTATATTCGTAAATAAAAGTTGAATGTGTACTTCGTTAATGTTAGTAAGTAACATAAATGTTAGTTATTAGATATGACTTCAATAACCATAGTAAAGCTATGTGTATCCATAAATATGGACTTTGTGCTATAAGATAACTAAGTAAGTCTACACTATATATATGTAAGATACTCTATTAAAAAGTTTAATCTACGTGAAAGGCAAGTACATCAACCTTTCTTAGTCAAATAAGTTTATGTTGCAAATACTTAACTCGAAAGTTATATTTTCAAGATTATTGAAATTATTTGTAACAACCCCAAAATAGGTCCATTCCATCCAACCCATTCTGAGTCGCCAAATACATGGTACAGAAAACAACTACAACTTTATTATAACAATTGTCGTGCAAAATACAACAACACATATGCTGTGAGTTTGTATACAAATATATATCAACTGTGACTCATGTCCCAACCGTGAACAGCACCTCATAATGACACCTTACATAAAGGTATAGTCGAAAACTGTTTTAGAAATTAGAATCTTTGGGAAGTGCTCAAGGAAACCTTCGTACATGGGAGGCCATGCTTCTAGGTTATGATAGATATCATATGGCCACAGAATTATCCTTGGTTGACCCAATAGACCCCAAAGAAAAACAAGAAGATTACTATCATATTCTTCCCAATGGCAAGTCTTCTCCTGACATATCATTATCTCCACTGTCTCTAATTGAGAGTTATATTTCAAATAGACTCCAAGATCATATAAATAGTACTGGTAGATATACTCAGCAAGTGGATGAGCACATCCATGTCTTATGATGACACGAGGTGGTATGTCATTAGACATCTTGTATGACAGTGGCAAAACACCCTTCCAAGTTAAATTCACCTCACCCTCAACATCTATAGACCACCGTTCTATTCCCTTGTTATTCCCCCGTTCGACCCAGCTACACTTGTATTACCTGAAAGGAATTGTGAAGCAAAAGGGTGAGCACAGCTAGTTCAGTAAAGAATGTCATGACTAAAGATAAATAAATTATCAATAGCCTTCAACAATAATAAATCAGAGATTTAAAACATATGGTAGATGATAAAACTTTTCAACCATAGTTGCAGCGGAACGAGCAATCTATTAGAAGAGTCAAATAGACTATAAAGTCTATTATCTTCTCCATGTTAAAAGTCCACTAACAATATTTTATCCATGTAACATCAATCAACAATTCCTGTCCACAATCACATGTATAACTCATAATCGTAATTGTTGTTCTAAATTCCTTTTCTCATTCAGGACAAAGATAATTTTCATCACCTGTCTTTACCTGAAATATCAAAGATCATGGTTATACCAAATCACAGTTCCTGTTCATAATCATACTAATAAATTCATCTTTGCACTACGGCCAAAGATATACATCAATAAGTCATCTTTGCACTACAGGCCAAAGATATTCATCAACAAGTCATCTTTGCACTACAGGCCAAAGATATTCATCAACAAGTCATCTTTGCACTACAGGCCAAAGATATTCATCAGAAATCATTCATCTTTGCACTACAGGCCAAAGATATCCAATAATATCATCATTTAAGACTGAGGATGATGAAAAATATTTTTAAAGAAACGAATCCAATGAAACAAAATGACAAGGATTAAGGATTAAGAATTCGTACTTTATTTTATTCATGTCCAAAAATACCTCAAAAATCATCACAGTGGTGTAAAATTCAAGAATGATCAAAACATGGATACAACCAAAGCTAGTATCCACAATAGATATTTTAAACGAAAAGGGAAAATTTTCATTTTTCGATGAATAGTGTCGTATACGTGAATAATAACTCAGACACCAAAAGATAGTAATTTCACAAAAAAAAACATCTTCACGCTTCGTGAATAGTACTCGTGAATAGTAACTCGTGAATAGTAACTCATGAATAGTAACTCGTGAATAGTAACTCATGAATAGTAACCCCGACATGAAAAAGTTCCAAATTTGATAAAAAGTTCCAACCAATATTTCGGCATAATGATATTTAAGAAATAATATCATTTTAGAAGAAAATAACCTCCCTTACCATCCCTTACCTCGAAAGACAGTACCTCTGACTGGAATAACACTGAACGAACTTGCACCGTATAGCAATACTCAAAGTATACTCAAAATACTCACAAGAATACGCTCGATAATATAGAGAGAGAAAACTTCAGTTTCTGGTGTGATTTTTAATTCTAACCTAAGCACCCTATTTATAGGAAATTGCTTAGAATACCAAAGCAGAAAATTTAATAAATTAATAATATATATTAAGTTTTCTACGCCAACCCTCCTAGATCTAAATTCAGCAACATGACACATTTATAACATGTGGAACACTCACCAAAAACGTTTTTATTATTTAAAATAATTAAAACTTCCAAAAATTAATTATTTTGGAACTCCGAAACTTCAATAATTCATAATAAATAGCCCTTTTGCTAGAAAATTCAAATCTCGCGAGTTTTTATAGGAAATTAAATTCTCTACAACTTTGCAAAAGGAAGTTTTTCCAAATTCCAAACAGAAATTGATCGAAATCCACAAACGGGCGATTTTACAGGCTATAATCAAATTTTCAGTCAAGAAACAGGTCTACCGACACACAAAATCTGTTTTTAATATTCATTGCAACAAAAATACTCTTTCTCCTCATATACTCATATATCCCACATTCATCGTAAAAATATCACCGTTAATATATTATTAAAATAATATATTTAAATGAATTATTTTATCAGAAAAAGATAAAATATTAATTTTCAACAATTGTCACATTAAAAATTTTCTCCATCTATATCCACATAAAATCAATATTTTTCTCATCATATAAATCAATAATTAATTATTCACAAATAATATTACAGAATCACAATATTGACAACCAGGCAGTTCCTAGGAAAGAGGGGGCTTTCCAATAAGAATTTCTCCTTACTGGCGCGCAATTAGGTGACCAAACCTCTCCTTAGACAGAACTTTCTAGACATTGCCAATAATGTTATCTAATAATATTATTCAGATAATATGAATTGTTGCTTCGATAATGGAAAATACTGTATAATGACAATTATTGAAACAATAATAATATAAAATATCAATGCAGCAATTATTGAATAAATAACATAAAATATTGAACAATAATTACTGTAACAATTATTGATTAATGCCTTCTTACGTAAGAATCAATAATTGGTGCAATACCGTGTCCTACTGTGCAACAACGCGTATTACTTTACTTTACCCACCGGGTATTCCAACAGTGTTAACAGTAACGATTACGCCGTTATTTATAAAAAAAAACTTTAATTTGTCGTTTTCTTCATTCGACAGTTATTTTGTTACAGGGCCCACAAAAGGCTGCGCCGTCGTACGAATATTCCCCGACAGAAAGAATATTCCACGACCAAACGAATATTCCTCGACAACAATGAGTATTTTATAACCACTTGCTTATTTTGAAAAAAAAATTCATATATCACCCTTAACTTTAACCTTCTATCAATTTAACCATTTACTGAATTGTAATTATAAGAAAAATTGAATACTTTTATTTCATAAAATTCGGGGTCTTACAATCTCCCCTCCTTATGAAATTTCGTCCCCGAAATTTACGTACCTGGTATTTCGAAAAGTTGAGAATACCTTGCTTTCATTTCAGATTCTATCTCCCGAGTCATTATAATTTCTCCATTACTCATCTCCCGTGATAACTTCATTTGTATTCCTCATTTGTTGGGAAGTCATGACAACCGTTATCCCTCGAACTACTCGGCTTTGACTTGTCTGGGGCAGCATTTGACGTCATCACTACCGTTGGAATATACTTTTCTATAGGGCTTATTCCTCCCTCAACTGCCTCTTCGTACTCCTGATTCATGATCTGAATCATCAATCTTCGATCCATATCAAATTCAGGTTGATCGTTCTGTACAGGATAATTCAAAACTCGATGTTGAGTTCTCCCAATTGCTTTCCAAAAAGAGAAATTCATATCATCTATTTTAGCCTTCTTAAATCGGACATCTCTTTCCACAATATCCACGTGTCGTGTGGCTTTTACCCATGCATCACTCATTCTTACTCGTTCAGTTTTTTCTTCTTTTAGCTCAGATTCCATCTTTATCATCTTACACTCTGCCAAAGAATACTTCTGTTCAAGCATCACATATCGGGTAACACAAGCTTGAATTGTCGCATCCTTTTGCTCCACGACTGCCTGCAATTCTTCAGCCTGCTCTTCTAACTCATGAATACGATTTTACAATTCTACATTTTGATCATAAAATACCTCTAATAAACTCTCCTCAGGTACCTCGTCTTCCTCTTCTTCCTCACTCTCAGCTGTTACCTCTGCGACTATCTCGGGTGCAACTATCAATTCTTTACTCACCACATGGATATCTCTAATTCCTTCTTCGTCTGTCATCACATTAGTGATTAGAGGTATCCCAACAGTCTCATTCACTCCATTGTTAGCATTCTCAGCAGCCATTCTCAAATACTGCCATAAAACAAGGGTTAATTAAACAAATTAACATATCACATAATATCCATATATTATGACCGACCAACAATTAAGCTTAGGTAGGACACACTAGCGAAGGATTTACTCATCTCTCCCCTCCTAGTTCCAATCCCGATCTCCGCCAGAGATCATATCCCTAAGCTCTGATACCAAATGTAACAACCCCAAAATAGGTCCATTCCATCCAACCCATTCTGAGTCGCCAAATACATGGTACAGAAAACAACTACAACTTTATTACAACAATTGTCGTGCAAAATACAACAACACATATGCTGTGAGTTTGTATACAAATATATATCAACTGTGACTCATGTCCCAACCGTGAACAGCACCTCATAATGACACCTTACATAAAGGTATAGTCGAAAACTGTTTTAGAAATTAGAATCTTTGGGAAGTGCTCAAGGAAACCTTCGTACATGGGAGGCCATGCTTCTAGGTTATGATAGATATCATATGGCCACAGAATTATCCTTGGTTGACCCAATAGACCCCAAAGAAAAACAAGAAGATTATTATCATATTCTTCCCAATGGCAAGTCTTCTCCTGACATATCATTATCTCCACTGTCTCTAATTGAGAGTTATATTTCAAATAGACTCCAAGATCATATAAATAGTACTGGTAGATATATTCAGCAAGTGGATGAGCACATCCATGTCTTATGATGACACGAGGTGGTATGTCATTAGACATCATGTATGACAGTGGCAAAACACCCTTCCAAGTTAAATTCACCTCACCCTCAACATCTATAGACCACCGTTCTATTCCCTTGTTATTCCCCCACTCGACCCAGCTACACTCGTATTACCTGAAAGGAATTGTGAAGCAAAAGGGTGAGCACAGCTAGCTCAGTAAAGATTGTCATGACTAAAGATAAATAAATTATCAATAGCCTTCAACAATAATAAATCAGAGATTTAAAACATATGGTAGATGATAAAACTTTTCAACCATAGTTGCAGCGGAACGAGCAATCTATTAGAAGAGTCAAATAGACTATAAAGTCTATTATCTTCTCCATGTTAAAAGTCCACCAACAATATTTTATCCATGTAACATCAATCAACAATTCCTGTCCACAATCACATGTATAACTCATAATCGTAATTGTTGTTCTAAATTCCTTTTCTCATTCAGGACAAAGATAATTTTCATCACCTGTCTTTACCTGAAATATCAAAGATCATGGTTATACCAAATCACAGTTCCTGTTCATAATCATACTAATAAATTCATCTTTGCACTACGGCCAAAGATATACATCAATAAGTCATCTTTGCACTACAGGCCAAAGATATTCATCAACAAGTCATCTTTGCACTACAGGCCAAAGATATTCATCAACAAGTCATCTTTGCACTACAGGCCAAAGATATTCATCAGAAATCATTCATCTTTGCACTACAGGCCAAAGATATCCAATAATATCATCATTTAAGACTGAGGATGATGAAAAATATTTTTAAAGAAACGAATCCAGTGAAACAAAATGACAAGGATTAGGATTAAGAATTCGTACTTTATTTTATTCATGTCCAAAAATACCTCAAAAATCATCACAGTGGTGTAAAATTCAAGAATGATCAAAACATGGATACAACCAAAGCTAGTATCCACAATAGATATTTTAAACGAAAAGGGAAAATTTTCATTTTTCGATGAATAGTGTCGTATACGTGAATAATAACTCAGACACCAAAAGATAGTAATTTCACAAAAAAAAACATCTTCACGCTTCGTGAATAGTACTCGTGAATAGTAACTCGTGAATAGTAACTCATGAATAGTAACTCGTGAATAGTAACTCATGAATAGTAACCCCGACATGAAAAAGTTCCAAATTTGATAAAAAGTTCCAACCAATATTTCGGCATAATGATATTTAAGAAATAATATCATTTTAGAAGAAAATAACCTCCCTTACCATCCCTTACCTCGAAAGACAGTACCTCTGACTGGAATAACACTGAACGAACTTGCACCGTATAGCAATACTCAAAGTATACTCAAAATACTCACAAGAATACGCTCGATAATATAGAGAGAGAAAACTTCAGTTTCTGGTGTGATTTTTCAATTCTAACCTAAGCACCCTATTTATAGGAAATTGCTTAGAACTACCAAAGCAGAAAATTTAATAAATTAATAATATATATTAAGTTTTCTACGCCAACCCTCCTAGATCTAAATTCAGCAACATGACACATTTATAACATGTGGAACACTCACCAAAAACGTTTTTATTATTTAAAATAATTAAAACTTCCAAAAATCAATTATTTTGGAACTCCGAAACTTCAATAATTCATAATAAATAGCCCTTTTGCTAGAAAATTCGAATCTCGCGAGTTTTTATAGGAAATTCAATTCTCTACAACTTTGCAGAAGGAAGTTTTCTAAATTCCAAACAGAAATTGACCGAAATTCACAAACGGGTGATTTTACAGGCTATAATCAAATTTTCAGTCAAGAAACAGGTCTACCGACACACAAAATCTGTTTTTAATATTCATTGCAACAAAAATACTCTTTCTCCTCATATACTCATATATCCCACATTCATCGTAAAAATATCACCATTAATATATTATTAAAATAATATATTTAAATGAATTATTTTATCAGAAAAAGATAAAATATTAATTTTCAACAATTGTCACATTAAAAATTTTCTCCATCTATATCCACATAAAATCAATATTTTCCTCATCATATAAATCAATAATTAATTATTCACAAATAATATTACAGAATCACAATATTGACAACCAGGCAGTTCCCAGGAAAGATGGGGCTTTCCAATAAGAATTTCTCCTTACTGGCGCGCAATTAGGTGACCAAACCTCTCCTTAGACAGAACTTTCTAGACATCGCCAATATGTTATCTAATAATATTATTCAGATAATATGAATTATTGCTTCGATAATGGAAAATACTGTATAATGACAATTATTGAAACAACAATAATATAAAATATCAATGCAGCAATTATTGAATCAATAACATAAAATATTGAACAATAATTACTGTAACAATTATTGATTAATGCCTTCTTACGTAAGAATCAATAATTGGTGCAATACCGTGTCCTACTGTGCAACAACGCGTATTACTTTACTTTACCCACCAGGTATTCCAACAGTGTTAACAGTAACGATTACGCCGTTATTTATAAAAAAACTTTAATTTGTCGTTTTCTTCATTCGACGGTTATTTTGTTACGGGGCCCACAAAAGGCTGCGCCGTCGTACGAATATTCCCCGACAGAAAGAATATTCCACAACCAAACGAATATTCCCCGACAACAATGAGTATTTTATAACCACTTGCTTATTTTGAAAAAAAAATTCATATATCACCCTTAACTTTAACCTTCTATCAATTTAACCATTTACTGAATTGTAATTATAAGAAAAATTGAATACTTTTATTTCATAAAATTTGGGGTCTTACATTATTGAACTGCAATACTTTAGATTCAGTTATTCTTATGATATTGAAATTATGTTAATGCCATTATTTCGGCCAGACAAACATTGAGATATATTGATATTATTCATTTGTGAAAATCACATTTAATGTTCTCCAAACCATTTTGTTGTGGTGCAGACTCTTATGAAATGTTGTAAACGAACTACCCTTTTATAGGGGCATATTGTACTGGACATATGATTCTGAAGGACATGTAATGTGTAACACCCCATTTTCGAAATAGAAAGAGAGGTTACTCAAACACAACAGAACTAAGGAAGATCACAAGGATCTAAACCACAAAAGAATAATCTCATAATAATTCAATATCATAAGACAAACCATAATAAACGCCCCACTGGCTCAATTCACAATCTAAAATAATTATTACAACTTTAAATAAATCAATGTATCGAAACCTAACAAAATATATCAAAACTATTGGATTACAGGAAGCTCTCGTCACACTTGCCCTTGGTCCCCCTAGTTACCTGCCGGAAGAAGAATACAGCATGAGCCAAATGCCCAATACAGATATAGAATACAAGAATCGAACCGAAATAACTTACTCAATTAATTGAACTGAACTTTAACGAACAAAACCAACACAATTAAATGATAGGCTGAATCAAATGGCTGTGTGCTATTTCATACTGAGCTCAGAATAAATAGTAATATACCTTGCCACACAGGCAAGTCAAATAATTCCACACATGCAATTAAAATAATGCCACACAGGCAATCACACATCGGACTGTGCAATCCAGATGCATGCAAAATCGGACGGTGTGTTTGGCACAAACATCACCAATCCGTAGAACAGAACAGAAAACTAGGGTCGACCCATACGCCTCCCATAACAAAACACCAAATGGCCAACTCCCACCGGAGCACAAAATGGAGACGCCGTGGACTGATCACACCGCCACGGAAGGTGTCATGCCTAGGTGCCAAGAGGACATGCCTGTGGTACCCCCACAGGTGGTTATAGCTCAGGTATACCCTACGGTATTCTAACAAAATATAATGTCACAACACATGCGACACAACAAAGGGGTTTTAACATGTACATGTTAAACTGAAACGAGATATCAACACAAGTCTCCAAAAATATTAATATGCACATTATTACAAATATCAAAATAAATTTAGGCATGTTGTACTAGTCTACATAGTACAAATATGAGTTCCACTATGAACGCCAAACGAAATTATTACAATGAATTTGACAAGAAATAATCATGAGAGGCAATACTAATTTTCAAAACGCATAACGAAACGAATAAATTAGAAATAAAAGAGTCTCGCTGAAAGAGTATGGAATCCGTACCTGGATTAAGCAATGTAATACCCAAAATTTTAAACAAAATTATGTTAATCCCCTTCAAGTCAATCTAATAAAATAAAATAAAATGTTATTACAAATTTACTCATTAACAACAAATACTGTTAAATTTATTATCAAATAAATTTTATAATTTTATCAACAAAACTAACGAGTTTAAATTAATATACAAAATTTCAATTTGATTCACTAATTCAATTATACACTTCATAAATCAAATGCATATTAAAATATAAATTTTAAAAATATATATATATATATATATATATATATATATATATATATATATATATATATAAAACTCCTGTAACAACCTTGATATGCTAAAATTCTTATTAGCTTACAAAGGTCCTGTAGCACGTTAATGATTTTTTTTTAACAGTGGTTCTATTATACATATATATATGGACTACAATACAATTTCAAAACAGTAAGCTTAAACAAAAAATCAAGTTACGAAACCTTTTTTTTTAAACAGGTTCGATAAAATAAACTTATATATACATTTACAACTGTGAACAAATCTATACATAAGTATTGTCTGCACAGACCTCTCAATCACACAATAAAAATGATATGACCCAAACAAACTAGTTAATTTCTAAAGAATAAACAATTTATGCCTATGAGCCAACAGTTAATGATAGAAAAAAGGAGAAGACACATGTTATTGTTCTCTTTTCTGTTATCTCTTTTCCTCTCTCTCGCCTACTGCCACCTCACGCCAATTCTCTCTCTTCCTCTCGGTTGGTATGAAACGCAGTGTAAGTAGCTAGGTTTTATTTACTAACATGTTTTTATAAATTCTTATAATTATAAAAGGATTTAATATTACCCCCCATAAATTAAACCCAAATAAATTTTAAAGCCCAATTTTATCAAATTAATTTATTCAATACTTATTAACTTATTAGCCCAAAATAAATGACTAGTTTGACCCAAATACAAGACAATGTCCAATTAGAATATGTTGTTAAAATAAATAATTGTTTTATTATCTAATTAATCTTTTTTTTTCGGGTATTACATAATGTGTCATTAAACTATTATGTTGAGCATAATATATGGTACTTGAGTTGATCACCCAAAGTACAAGTTTAGGATATAGTTCAGTTTTAATAATTGTTTGTATCCATGGATTACAATTTTAGTACTGTTAATTCTAGTTCGGAGTTCACTGGTCATTTGACCTTACAACATGATAAAGCCTGATTTTCAAACTCAAAGCTTTTAATGAACTGTTTTGTTCAGTATCTCATGATTTATATTTCCTTTGTTCATGTTCCATTATATTCAACTGTTTAATTCCTTGCTGAGCAAGCTTTTGCTCACTCTTACGTTGAATATAATGTTTCATTTAAAACCAAGAATGTTGGTACGTCCATAAAAGATAAGGCAAAGTTATAGAATAAATTATTATTAAGCGCATGTATTTATATTATTTATAGTTATTGTAATAATTACCATATTATTATTATCTTGTAATATTATTTGGTATTGTATTATGTAAAGGTCTATAGAACCTGGAATTTAAGTTAAGATTAATATGTAATCTAAGATAGGTTTAAATTAGTAATATTTTGGAATGTATTGTTATGTTAGTATCGTGAGCACCAACCCTGAGGTAAAGGTAACCCGAATTTGGGGCCGTCACAGGTTGGTATCAGAGCTGATGGGTTATAAACTTTAAGAATAGGGAAAAACCTTAAGATTGTGACCTTAAGAAAAGTAGTTAAACTCATTTCGAGTATAAGAGATGAATTATGGAAATTCATTTTTAAAGAAGATAAATTTTTTAAATAATGTGATATGTGATCATTTAGAAATGTTAAATAGAAACTTATTAAGTTTATTAATGTGGTTTTGTAGATGTGTGAGATATAGGATAAAGGAAGAAGTGAACCAAGAGGATCTAGAGGAGCAGCTGGGTTTTTTTTTCTTCTAAAGAACCCTATATGGAGGAAGCAGAGGCCCTTATGGAGCTAAATTAAAAGTATTGAGATTTAGAAGCTCAAGTTCAAGAGCTAGAAGAAGGAAAAGGAGGAACATCAGACATCCCTAGTGTTCAGGTCATTAGTGACTCGGTAGCAAAGAATGTTGAGTTAGGCCACGCTCTCTATAGCATTGCTTGTTAGGGAGAGGCCGTCAAGCAAGAAAAAATAGCTCTTCAGGAAATAGAGGTGTTAAAGGCTGAAAGAGAGACCATGAGATCTCACTTGGAGGAGGAGAAAGCTAACACAAGGAGTGTTGAACAACAGAGAGGCCGGGCTTTGGGCAAAGACTATGACCTGGAGTTCGAGGTTAGGAGTAGGGATGCCAAAATGGACAAGATAAATTATGTGTTTAAGACTGCATTCGGATGCTGGAAGCATAGGGTGAAATTTCACCTAATAAATGAAGGTGCAAGTGATCTTGTACTGACTCGCAAGAGGATGATGGACATTGGGGATGAGGAGCTTAGCAGCGCTAAAAAGCGAGGCATGCTCCTCCAGTATTCTGCCAATATGATGATGTGATTGTTTAGTGTAGGTACTTTTGTAGTCTTGTAATAGTAGTATCACTATAAGAAAAAGACTTTTTGCGACAGCCTATTCGCGACTACGGTCAGTTGATGATGCCTATTAGTAACGAAAAGAGGTCGCATATAATTTAGTCACTATTTGGACATCAGTGACCACTTTTAGCGACTGACACATCACCAACTACTTCATAGAGATCGCGTCCATCGTTGAACTGAGTCACCATGAGTTAGGTGTCAGAGGTAACATGGCCCACGTGTTAATGACCAACAATAACGACAATGTCGGTCTCTAGTACCCCCAAGGCTTATGCGGTCGCCGAAAAGTATTAGCAACCGTTTGCGATCACTAATGTTTAATTATAAAAAAATAACTTCTTTGTGGATTTCCCAAAAAATGTTTACCTGTTTTGTACCTGTTTTATATCCCAACACACAGCAATATATATAAACATTCATCCATGCTTTATATAAAGCCCAATAACATGCATACCAATATATATAAACATCCATCCATCTGCAAACACATAAACTAACACAATATAAACTATGAATCATTAATAAATCAATATGAAGTCGATAAATATATACACATATTCTTTAAGTAACATACAATCGTCCAAAAAATGAATATAAAATTAAGTACAATACTTAACAGCGTTGGGGGTCGAAAACAAATCTAGCTTATCATGCATCATCGCCCAAATTAGTATGAACCTCTAATTAACAAAAGAGTAAAACAAGTTATGTACGTGTATACATGTGTGTGTGTGTGTGTATATATATATATAGATAGATATATAAGTGACTAATTTGATTGTAATAAGTACTAAGAATAGCTCGTCACCATCCCCATGTCGTGATGTTGTCGCCACTACATCTCCTAACGCATTAGGACTCAAAAACTCCAGATGCCCGCCTAATATACGAAGAAGATCACGATCTCGACAAATCGCTCTCACACAGTCAGCAGGAGTATGATAGGCTGGTTGGCTGGCTCGTTGACTGTGTAGACTGGGTAGCAGAGCTGCATGTGCCATTGATGGTTGGGCAGTCGTTGTTATCCTTGACCTTTGACATAGTTCTTATTCACAACTAACGCCCTATTCCGCATTTTTTAATCAATCGACGGACGTGGGGGGGCCTTTAGGATAGCGTTCGTTCAGTAAGCTCTTATAAGTATCCTGTCAGCATGTTAATAATTAAATAGTTAAAAATAAATATAAAATTACAAAGAATGACGTAAAACTTTATAAACAACATCAAATTTATAAAAACTTACTACCGCTATCTAGATAGCATCAGGCAGACCATCTCCGATGGTCACGTACACATCTAATCAATGGATAGGCTGACCTTGAGACTAAGACTCATATTAAAAACATGCTCTCATATTATTATGTAAACATGTGATATTCTACAAGCCATGACTGTAAACATATAAAAAAAATAAAACCAATTTACAAGTTTACTATTCATATGTACCATGGCAGTAATATGTTGCAACTATGATAAACTACCGCCCTTGTAGGTGCATTTCTCGTTTTCGCCTTCAGGTACACTCGAGGTTCTATTAGTGGCTGCAGTCTTGCGTCTCTTGACCCAGCTCTTAGTTGTCCACTGGGCACACATCTCAGCCCATATGGGCTGCGCGCACCACTAGGGACTATGCTCGTGCATGTACTCATATCCCTCCCCTAGATGGTTGATCTATGCATTATATAGGGCTTTTTGTTGTTCCTTGTTCTCGTTATCTTTGATGCGGACGGCGTACTTCTGCTAGAACAATGTCTGTATTACTGATGCCAACGCATCGTCCCAAAAAATATAAAAAATTGAGTAAAGTTTTATAAAATATAGATTCAAATAAATAAAACAAAAATAGAACTTTATTTTCAAAAAATATATAGAAATTTTTATTTTTTAAAAAAATTAATAAAGTTTCATAAAATATAGATTCAAAAAATAAAATTTTATATTAAAAAAAATAGAAACCTTGTTTGTTTGAATGTATATTTTATGAAACTTTACTCATTTTTTAAAAATTAAAAGTTTCTATTTTTTACTGAAAATAATAATTTTTTTAAAGCTTTTTATTTTAAAAAAAATGAATTTGCCTTTTTATTTATCTTTTACTATTTTTTGTATTTTAATTTCTATTTTTAGTTTTTTATATAATTTATAATATTAAGAATACATATAATAATGGTGAAGACAAATCGGATAACTTGGAGGGACAGAAGTCCAAAAAATGTCAAATCTGGTAAAGATAAATGAGTTAGGTTGGGTTAATTTTTGGTCAAATTATAGTCAAATCATGTAAAAGAACGGAATCGACAAAAAATGTTACTTTAATGATCTAATTGACGAAGAATGAACTTTAGACACGACTTTAAAAGTTGGTGGTAATTGGAGGGACAGAAGTGCCATTCAACGAATTTATAATTAACACTTAGTATAAGTTTTAATATGTAATTATTGTAGACTATTTAAAAAGTATTATTAAATATAAATTTTATTTTGTAATAATTTTTAATAAATCTATTAATTTTGAGTTGAAAAATATCTAAAAATTATTTTCAAAAATCAATAATGATTTTATAATTTGAAATGGACTATATATTAGAAGAAGAAAAGTAATTTTTTTTATATAAAAAAAAGAGGAAGTACTCTCCCGTCCTCAAAAGCCAAAAGGATGACATAAAGTATATTATTTTTGTCCTTAAAAGAATGAGCTAAGGTATACAAAGTAAATGATAAATATGTCATTTAGAAGAGTCCATTAGTATAAAAATTCACTTTATACAATCTTGTAATGATAAATTTGAAACTTATTTTTACTCTCTTTCATCTACTTTACTTTTCTTAATATATGTAAAAAAAAAAGTACTTTATTCATTCTTTTGAGGACGAAAGAGTATATATAAGTATATTTGGGAGAGCAAATAATAGACACGTAGCAAGAAATAAGGAAATTTACAAGTATTATTAGGGTCGGCTGATGACATGTTTTTATCAATGTCATTACACATAACTAAACTAATTATAAATCATTTCTATTAGAACAAGGTCATATACATCACATAATTTGAAAATCAAACAGCATGAGTCGTAGAATTCGGGAATTAATTTTCTTTCACATAGTTTTCTTGGCATTAAAGAGAAAATAGTTTTCGTATAAAGATACCCATTTTGAAGGAGAACAACATATTCTATATAGAAAGAAAGAAAAATCTAAATACTTAGTTGTTTGATTTATTTTATTGTTATTTTTTTTTTTGACGAAGTTTAGTTTTCTTAATTCATGTATATTGGTGAAATATATTCATTAAACGCAAAAATTAAAAAAATGTTGAAATCCATGAATTGCAAAAGTAAATGATGGACACATAATTATTATATTTTAATATTCCCATATTTATTATTTTATATGCTTATTTTATTTAACTAAAATATTTTATTTTGTTTTGTAGGAATTAACATTTATTTTTCTTATGGAGCAAATAACGAATTTATATACAACTTTTAAATATAGAAAAGGACTCTTGGAGTATTACCATATAGAGATTTAAGTCAAGAAGGAAAGAAGAGGGGAAAAAATAACTACAGTGTCCAAATTCAATGAATCTAAATTAAGGTTCAAATTTATTTTCCCTATAAATAGGCATACTATTTTAGAGAGAATGAGGAGTATTTTTGTATTAGTTTAGGATAATGTAGGAGTAGAAATAAATTACTTCTGCATTGTACGTTCGTTGGATGATCTTTAAGTAAATGGAGTGTTAACGCCAAGTTTCGTCTGCGTGTCCAATCACAGAATTCACGCGCTGAAACCTGCACAATAACAGATCACACAAAGCTTGACAGCTTGTGCCGCCGGGGGATAGCTCCGGTGTGAGAATAAGTACAGGCCGTTCACAAGGTTTAACAATGGAGGCTTAAGTGTTTAGTGCTCAAAAGTAGGTATTACCTCTTAATTGTAACCTTGGCCTTGTATTAATAGTACTCTCACCACCTTAGAATCATTATCCGAGTCGGAATAGCACTCCTAAATATGGTAGTTACCTATATTTGGGTCCAACGCAATCTCTTTAAAAGATGGAAGTAGAACCCAACTCCAACACCGCCTCTGGAGTTATCTTATTCAAATACGGCCTGGTCTGTAGACTCTGCACGCAGGACAACCCACTGCACAGGCCCAATCCCACCAAGCCCGTTATTTGGTTCGGGCTTTAGGCCCAAAGGACTAGAAGGCCCGAACCCGAACGCCTACCTTTCCAGAATAGGGTACCGGCCCGAAGGACTCGGATACCCGTACCCAACCACTATGGCTTTGCTGATTCTGGTCCAGGAGACCTGAACGTCCGAACTCTTCCATGGGTTTTGGCCCAATGGGCCTGTTAACCCCTTCTAGTGTCAGACCTTCGGCCCACTTGCAGATCGATAAAATACTCCCGAACACTGCCCCCAGTCTCTGGTTATAATGTATTTATAATTGGAGACTTGAGAGGTCATGGATTGGAAGAGACACTGACAGCAAATGATGAGTTGTCTGGGGAATCCCAGCGGTCTGTCCTCGTTCCTTGAAATATTGCACGTCTTCCCATGCCCGGTCCCACTTTGGGCATTTAATAGCCGACCTTGGGTAGCGTGTGACTACACCTATAAAAAACCCCTTTCGTCAATCGTTGTCACTTTTCCAGACTTCTCTTCTTCAAAACCTTTGTTCAAATTTTTCGGCGAGGGCAATTTTCGGCGAGCTCACTTCTTCCCCAAACTTCACTGACTTTATCTACCCTGTCACACTTTGAACCTCGCTTTTGTTCGTTTTCTTCTCAAATCCAACCACATTTGTGTCTCATTCCCTTCCAATCATACCAAATGGCTAATTCAAGCACTAATCCCCCTGCCAGTGAGTCAGTTCCTCCCTTCGTCACCACCGACGACCTGGTTCTAATTGAGTTACCAGTGGCTCCTTCCGACGCTACTCCAATAAGCTCCAAGGCTAGGATCCAAAATGCTTTTCACTCCCAAGAAGAGTTTTCACATCTGCACACCCCCTCCACTATCACACCTTCTCAGCTCTCCGACGTTTGAATCCTTTACAAAATCCCCCCCCCCCCTCGAATACAAGCTTCTGGTCCTGAAGCCCGACGAGAAGATGTTCTGGAGGCCTGAGGGTGAGTGGGTTGTTGTCCCCCTTTATAATTTGAAATACGGGATTCGGTTCCCTCTTCATGAGTTCATTTCATCTTTTCTAAAATTTGCTGGCCTTAGGTTCGAACAACTCGTGTCAAACTCATACATTCATCTAATCTCTTTCGTTACACTGTGCCAAGAGATTGGGATTACTCCTGGTCTCGACTTCTTTTTCACTCTTTTTACCATTACCGGCTTGAAAGAGCCCAGTTTACGACAATTAAACAAACGGGTCAATCGCCCTGTCATCATCAAAACCCCTTCGACTAACAAGGGATAGCACGACAAATGGATCTTTGTCCGAGGGACCGACCTTCAACTTCATCCCCGTTGGGCTCATCTCGAGGACCCCATAGCCAAGATGTTAAAGTTTCTGAAGGATCGAGCCGACGCCTTCAAGACTTTCTACAAAAAATGGAGCAAAACTAAGTGGAGCCTGACGGTTTTGTCTACTGAAGCTTGACTATACAAACATGGATGTAAGTATCTACCTTCCTACTGATCAATTCCCACTTATTTTTTCATCATTTGCCTCAGATACTTTATGTCTTATCCTGTTCTCTTCTGTGCGGTGACAATTTTCAAGCCCGAAGGGACCACATAATCCCTAACACCTCATCCTATTACCATTGAGCTGATTTCGCCCACCGATAACCGACGATTTCCCCGACGAGGAAACCATTCCAATCATCGAGCTGTCAGTGGGATCCACTTCAGGTCCCGACGTCCCGAGCACCAAAATAGTGGCTTTAAAGATGAGATGAGCAGAGAAAGCGGCAATTTTGAAGAAGTCCAAGAAGCCTTCTAAGCCTTCTACAAAGGTCCCCGTCAAGGTCATCCCTTCAATTGCTCCACAGTCTACTCCTCCCCCTCCTCCTCAAGTCACTGTGGTCGAGGATTCAGAGGATATCGAGGAGGTTCCTTTCGAGCCCCGACCCAAAAAGCCATGACTCGTCCAAGATCCTGAGCCACCACACCCTGAACAACAAGTTATGGAGGCTGACCCCCTTCCCGTCGCCACTCCCCCTTCCAAGGCGAGCACTTCACATGGAACGCCAACCACTTATTGGCCGAAGAGTCCTTATGAAGTTTTTCCATTCCACGTGTTCGATCAGTTCAAGCTTTCGGGCAATGACGAACGATTCAAAGGATTCTCTTCTGAAGAGTTCCTGGTGGCTTACGTCCGGGCTCAATGCCAGGTAATTCTGTGGTTATTTATCTTGTAACTGACACTATGATTTTCATGGCTGATATATGTGCTTGTCGCAGGCCAATGCCATTCTTTCTCGGGCCATCCCTCCTCTAGCCCGAACCACTAAAAGGGAGGTTCAGCTGGGAACAGATTTACTGTTGCTTGAGGCTGAGGTTTGGGGTCTGACCTTGGACCTGAAGAATAAAAGGGACCGTCATGCGGAGACCCGAAACAAGGCCACCCAGGCCTAACGTCAGGCAGACAAACTGAAAGAACAATACTCCCTACTTCAACAGGAGTTTGTCGGCCTTAAGGGTCATGCTAAGAAGCTGATCGAGGAGAAGGAGCAACTGGCTTCGAAGGTCAAGGATCGTGAAAAGGCAGTTGACACCATCGCAGAGAAATATGCTGAGGTTCTTGACAAGATGAGGTATCTGATGAGGGAAAACACTGCCCTATCCACCAAAGCCAACTCCTTTCCGAGAAGCTCTCCGAGGCCAAGAAGCAGGTGGTTGCCGAATATGAAGAGTCTGATGCCTTGAACGAGAAGGTTATGGCCCAATTTGGTGAAGGGTATGAGACCTATCGGGAAAAGGCTAAGGCAAAGCTGATGGCTGCTAGGCTCAATACCTCTATCCTTGATTCCTCTGATGACTAATCAGAGGCCGAGACCGAAGACAACCCTTCTCCTGAATAGCTTTTGTTAGGACTTATAATTTTTGTTACTTCTATTTTCCTCCTTTTTTGCTTGTACTCCACCCGAATCGTAAGCGATCGGGTTTTGTAAAAATTTCAAAGTATAAATGAAATAGTGTTTTTGCTTATAAATTTTTGTAATCAGTTGTACTCGTGACTTATCTCGATCAGTGGTGTCTTTTCGAACCTTCTGATCGGACCATGCCCGAAGTATATAGAAAATATTTATAGTTTTCTCGGTCAGTTATAATCCTGACTTATCTCGATCAGTGGTGTCTTTTCGAACCCTCTGATCGGACTGTGTCCAAAGTTTGTCCATTCGAGTCTTAAGAGCTATATAAATGAAGTTAGACATCTTTAAAGAAAACTTTCATTTATTTCATTTAAAGTTGAAGAGATTACATGGATAAAGAAAAGAATGACATAACTATTACTGTTAAAATTTTCTAAGTCTTCCAGCATGCCATGTATTCTTTACTTTCGAACCGTCCATAGCTCAAAGCCGGTAAGTACCTGGCTTCGATACCTGTACCACTTCGTATGGTCCCTCCAAGTTAGGCATCAGTTTACCAGTGTTCTGGGGGGTAGATGCCTCCGATTCCCGGAGGACCAAATCGCCTATTGCAAACCTCCTCAGCTTCACCTTCTTGTTGTAGTGTTGGGATGTTCTCTGCTGATAGATAGCCAACCTCAACATGGCAGAGTCCCGAACCTCTTCTAGCAAATCTAAATTTGTTTTCAAACCTTTATCATTGTATAGTTCTTTGTACTAACTGACTCGAAGAGTGGGGGATCCGATCTTAACTGGTATGAATGCATCGATCCCGTATGTCAGTCTGAACAGAGAATCTCCAATTGTTGTCCTTGGAGTAGTCCGATATGCCCACAGAACACTAAGTAGCTCTTCGCGCCACCAACCTTTTAACTCATCCAATCTTCTTTTGATCCCGTTGAGCAGGGTTCGGTTGGTCACTTCTACTTGACCATTCGACTGAGGGTGAGCGACTAAATTCCCAACTCTTTTAGAAAGCCTTCGAACTTTGACCCCACAAACTTTCTGCCATTATCAGAGACCACTGCCATTGGAATTCCGAAACGATAAACTACTCCTTCTTTGAAAAATTTCAAGTATTCTTATTCGGTGATCTTCTGTAGTGGTTTGGCTTTGACCCACTTCGTCATATAGTCAATAGCCACGATTACAAAAGTAACTTGTCCCTTAGCCTTCGGCAGAGGCCCTAAGATGTCAATTCCCCATACAGCTAAGGGAATCGAGGATAAGATGGAATACAGCTCTTCGGGAGGTTGGTGTGGGATAGTGATGTTCAGCTGACACTTGGGACATCGTCTGACGAACTCTTTGGCCTCCGTGTAGATAGTCGACCAGTAATACTCCTGCCTCAAAATCTTATGCGCCAGTGACTTGGCCCCCATGTGATCCCCACAGTGTGTAGTCCGCTTTTGAAGGGGTTAAGCATTTGAACAGTGGAGAGATAAAGGCCCTTCGGAATAGGTCTTCGTCTATGAGGATGAAGTTTGAACTCCTGTGTTTGATTTTTCTTGCTAGGATTCTGTTCGAGGGGAGATTCCCTTCTGCCAATAAGAGTTGGAAGGTGTGAGCCAGCAGTCAAGTCGGTCTAGAGTCAATACATCTGTCTTTGGTATACTTGGCTGTTCTAAAACTTCTAGATACATTGAACTGTTGAATGAGCTTGCTTCAGTAGTTTCCAACCTGGCGAGGGCATCTGTTACTGTATTATCTGACCTGTCCACCCCCAGACAACTATGTGACGTGAATTACGTAAGCTTAGTTTTCATCTCGGCTAGATATTTTGTCATTCTTGCCCCTCCAAGCCTCATACTCCCCCGACAGCTGCTTGACCACCAGCTGTGAATCACTGTAGATTACCAACTTCTGCACTTCCAAGCTCCGGGCCAACCGTATCCCCGCGAGGATGGCCTCGTACTCTACTTCTTTGTTTGTGGCCTTGAATTGAAATCGAATCACCTGCTGAACTTTGAATCCTTTGGGACTTGTCAGAATGACTCCTGCTCCACTGACATCAGATGTCGACTATCCGTCTACATATAAAGTCCACGCTGTCGGCCCTTGTTGGGCATCGATCACTGTATTCATGTATGGTTCTGAAAAGGAATATTCCATGATGAAGTCTACCAACGTCTGGCCCTTGATTGCCGTTCGGGGGTGATACTCTATAGCAAACTGTGTTTTCTCCATAGCCCATACTGCAAGTCAGCCCGACACATCCGGTTTATGCAATATTTTCTTTAACGGATGATCCATATATACCACCACCATCCGACCTTGAAAATAATGCTGAAGTTTTCTGCTTGCAATGATTAGGGCATACACGAATTTCTCTAGGTTCGGATATCTTGTCTTTGTGTCTCGAAGAACGTGGCTAATATAGTATACCATGAATTTTTGTCTTTCCTTATTCCTCACCAATGCTGCCCCTACTGCCATCGAGCTTGCAGCCAAGTATAAATATAAAGATTCCGAAGGGATCAGTTTCTTTAAAAATGGTGTCGAACTCAGATATTTCTTGATCCCTTGGAACGCATCTTCGCACTTCGAGGTCCACTGGAATCTCTTATCGTTCTTTGGTCCCTTAAGAGTGTCAAAGAAGGGTAAACATTTCTCGGATGATTTTGACACGAATCTCTGAAGGGCAGCTATCCGCCCTGTCAACCTCTGTACATCTTTGTATGTCTTTGGAGATTTCATGTCTAAGATCACCGTAATTTTTTCCGAATTCGCCTCGATTCCTCTCTTGATTACTAAATATCCCAAAAACTTACCCGAGCCCAGGACGTAGGTACACGTGGTAGGGTTCAGTCTCAGTTTGTGTTTCCTTACTGTTTCGAAGTAGTCTTCTAGATCTTCCAGGTGATCCCGCACTGACATACTTTTTATGATCATGTCATCCACGCACACTTCCATACTTCGGCCCAGCTGCTTTTTGAATACAAAGTTCATCATCCATTGATAGGTTGCCCCTGCGTTCAGCAATCTGATGGTCATCTTCTAATACGCATATATGGCCCGATGCGTAATAAAGCTTGTTTTGGGGATATCTTCCTTGTTCATCAAAATTTGGTGGTATCCCGAGAAAGCATCCATGAAACTCAACATGACATACCCTGAACTGGCATCAATCAGTTGGTCTATATTTGGTAGAGGATAGAAATCTTTTGGGCATGCCTTATTAAGATCTGTGTAGTCGATGCATAATCTCCACTTCCCATTTTGCTTCTGAACCAGTACCACATTCGCCAGCCATTCAGGATAGTCAATTTTAAAGATGAATCCCACCTCTAGTAGCTTTCTAATCTCTTCATCTATGATCTTTTGCCTTTTTGGGGCGAAGATCCTTCTCTTCTGTATCACTACTTTTCTCTTCGGGTCTGTGCGTAGCTTGTACAGTGCCACCGATTCACTTACCCATGGCATGTCGCTAGGCTCCCAAGCAAAAATATCAGCGTATACCCGAAGCAAATCCACCAACCCTGTTCGTAATTGTTCTGTCAATCCGGCCCCATTCTTGACCATTTTTTTGTGTTTCCCGGTATCAACTCGACATCTAATGTCTCCCTTGCCGGAATTGCCATCGGTTCAGTACTACTTTCGGTGAACGACTCCATTTTGATAGCCATCGTATATTTCTGTTTCCTGACCCCGACCCCTGATGAAATCAGAGTGTTCCAATAACACCTTCAGGCAATATCAAGGTCATCTTTTACCTCCGCAATCCCGTTCGGTGTTGGAAATTTGATCTTGAAGTGCAGAATAGATGTCACTACTTGTAGGGCTACTAGGGTCGACCTTCCCAGAAAAACATTATAGGCCAAATCCACATGTACCAGGAAAAATCTAACCATGATTTCTGCTTGCTGGGGTGCTGTACCAAACTTGACGGGGACCTCTATCGTTTTGACACATGCATCGGATCCCCGCTGAACCCATATAATGGACCCTCTCCCCCCAACTACATCTTCTTTCCTTCCAAGTC
The DNA here is from genome assembly GCA_020205505.1 of Panax japonicus. Classification (NCBI taxonomy): domain Eukaryota; kingdom Viridiplantae; phylum Streptophyta; class Magnoliopsida; order Apiales; family Araliaceae; genus Panax; species Panax japonicus. The sequence goes on along the minus strand of CM035105.1, from coordinate 42,984,743 downwards.
CATCCTCTGATAGGCGTGCGTGTACAGTATGTCGACCGAGAATCCATTTTCGATCATCATCCTTTTCATATCCACCGGTCTGACCTGCGCCGTTATCACCAACGCCCTGTCATGTGGTTCGATGTGATCGGTAGGATAATCTTCATCCGAGAAGGAGATGGAAACTCCCGAGTAGACCTTGTAATTTTGAGGTGATGAATTTTCAACTGATAATACCATCTCGAGGTGTCCACTCCTCTTTCTTCCGGTCACACGCGCTACTGACCCGCCCGTAATCACGTCAATAACCCCTCGGGCTTGCGGGTTCGGTGGCGGCTGTGCTTCTCGAGTTGGTTCCCTGTTTACTTCCCGGGGGGCCTCTGAACCTTCTCAACCGACCACTAACTGCACCAGTTTCCCATTCTGGACGTTCTTCTCTATCAGATCTTTTTGGTTGTTACAATCCTCCGTCGTATGCCCCCGACTCTGGTGATATGCATAGTATTTGTTCCTACCCCTCTTCCCAGGCTATGGAATCTATGGGCTTGGCTCGAAGAAGGGTTTGTCTCGCATCTCCTCCAATATTTTGGTTCGGTCAGTGTTGAGCGCGTTGTAGACCATGTTAACAATCTTATTCGGGAAATGTGGTCGTCCGCTGCCTGAGGCCCCCCCCCCCATAGTAGCTTTTCCTATCGTAATTATCCGACTTCCCTTGATTATCGGACCTTCGATAACTCTGCTTGTCCCGATCTTTAGACTTCTCGTAAGCTTGGGCGTGAGGTTTAAAGTTTCCCATCGCCTCTTCAATTGCTATGTACCCTACAACTTGGTGGAAAGCTTTTGTCAAATCTGTCGGGGGGTTGATAACCAGATCTTTCATTAATTTCTTTGATTTCCCGATATCGAGTCTAGTTGTGAAGAATCCCAAAGCTTGCGGGGAATTTAACTCTGCCACCGACCCCACAGTCTCTCGAAACCTTTTGACGTACTGACCCAGATTTTCATCCGACTTTTATCTGATCAGCATGAGGGAAGCTGTGATCTTTCCTCTCCTTTTGTTGCTCCCGGAGCGGGCATGAAACTTCTCCTGAAGGTCATTCCATGAATTAATTGACCCCGTCCCCAAGGTCCCAATCCATTCTCGGGCGCTTTTCTTCAGAGTGGTCGCGAATATGTGACACTTGGCCGCATCAGAATGGCCGTAGTATGTCATCAGCCTTTCATAGCCTTCTGAGTGGTCATACGGATCCCCCAGCCCATCATAGGTCTCTATTGGGGGCATCTTCTTTTTGGGGTCAGCCGTTACCAGATTCATTTCTGTCGAGAAGGGTGACCCAGCGCAAGCCGAAGTCGTACCCACCGAATTCTTCGCCAACAACAACTTCTCCAATTCAGCCACCCTTCGAGTGAGGGGGTCGGTCTCCTCTTTACGGGGGGGACATTATGTGTCTGTCCCTCCCGTATTCGAGAGACGCGTCCCGCCTCCTCTGTCCCGATCGACCTTGATGCACTGATACTCTTTTAGCCGAACGGCTTTTCCTTCTGCTTCGTCTATCCCACGAACGACTTTGGCGTTGGCTCCTTTCTCTTCCTGCCTTTCTTCGTCGAGGTGACCGGGGTCAGCTCCTATATCTGTGTCTTTTTGAGGTGGCTTCATGTTCTCTAGCCACCTTCGCCATCTGCTATTCGAGTTTATCCTACTGAAGTTGTAGGGCCATCATAGCGTCTTTATTTTGTTGCATCTTCTTCTGCAAGATAAATTCTCTCTGATCTCGACTGTCCTCTCCTTGGGTTTTTCCACATACCTCCAGTGCCCGAGATTGGTTCTCATCAATACGACTAGCCTGGTTGGGGGTATGAAGGCTATCATGGAAGAGCCTCAGCCGGGGGGAGCCAGCTGGCTCCACTTGATCTCCCTGGACTCGAGAGCCCAGTCTGTCCTTCACCGACCCCCTCACCAGTGTGGTTTGGTGGGTCTTTGCATTCTCTTGGATGGCAGCAATGTTCGCCTTACTCGCCATGGCTTGCTACCGGAAAAGCTTAATTATGATTAATTAAGCACTCAAAAGCCCTACTTCTAGCGCCAATGTTAACGCCAAATTTCGTCTGCGCGTCCAATCATAGAATTCATGCGCTAAAACTTGCACAATAACAGATCACACAGAAGCTTGACGGCTTGTGCCACAGGGGGATAGCTCCGGTGTGAGAATAAGTACAGGTCGTTCACAAGGTTTAACAATGGAGGCTTAAATATTTAATGCTCAAAAGTAGGTATTACCTCTTAATTGTAACCTTGGTCTTATATTTATAGTACTCTCACCACCTTAGAATCCTTCTCCGAGTCGGAATAGGACTCCTAAATATGGTAGTTACCTATATTTGGGTCCAACACAATCTCCTTAAAAGATGGAAGTAGAACCCAACTCCAACATCACCTCTGGAGTTACCTTATTCAAATACGGTCCTGGTCTGTAGACTCTACACGCATGACAGCCCACTGCACAGGCCCAATCCCACCAAGCCAGTTATTTGGTTCGGGATTCGGCCCAAAGGAACTCGAAGGCCCGACCCCGAACGCCTACCTTTCCAGAATAGGGTACCAGCCCGAAGGACTCGGATACCCGTACCCAACCACTATGGCTTTGCTGATTCTGGTCCAGGTGACCCGAACGTCCAAACTCTTCCCTGGGTTTTGGCCCAATGGGCCTGCTAACCCCTTCCAGTGTCAGACCTTCGGCCCACTTGCAGATCGGTAAAATACTCCCGAACATGGAGTTTTCTTATTTATTTTTAATCTTATTCTCTTCTTTATTTTAGTTAGTTTATTTATTTTCATATCTAGTTAATTTTTTACATCTAGAATGAAGATAAAATTAAATAATTATTCATGATAATATTTTTCACCTCTTCGATTATTTATGCTTTTATGTTTAATTAATTTCGGCTTCAAGTTTCGTTATTGAAATACCTTCGTTTTATAGTTCTTATTTGATTTTAAATTAATTAAGAGATTTTGATAGATTATTGTTAAGATATGAGTTTTTCATAATTCATGCTTACTCAAAGAACTTTTGATGGTTATAGCTAATCCTTAAATTTTCATAGTTTGTGCTTACTCAAGTTAATTGTAAAATTGCTAAATTAAAGGGAAGTGAGATCAAAATCGTAATTAAGTTATAAAAATATAAGAGATTGAATTACTTATTATGTTTAATGTTTATTAGATTCGGATTCATAGATTTCTTCCTCAATATTAGTTTTCATATTCTAGTTCATCAATCTTCAATATTTATTTCTAACTCGTCTAAAATAAATATTAAGGATATATTAAAGTTAATCTAGTCTCTATGGGTTCGACATGTACTTGTCAGTTCTTTAATTTAACACTGTCTACTTGCAATTATATATTTATCACATCAAGTTTTTGGTGTCGTTGCCAGACACTAGAATTAATTTTTTATTCCTTAATTTTATTTATTCGAATTAATTTTAACTCTAATATTTTATTTATTTATTTATTCAGGATTATCGAAGCGGATCGAAAGAGCGAAAAGATAAAAAAAATTGTTGCTGCACTTTCTTTGGTACTTCGTATCTCCATATTTTTTAAAAATAAATAAAAAATCAGTCGTTTAATTTTTTTTAATTGTATCATTCATGCAGTCACTCACGTAGAACACATTCTGCTAGGTTTTTATTTTTATTTTTTGTCAAATATAAACTGTGGTGATTGCTGGAGGATTGAGATACGTCAAAATTTCTCATTTTTTCGTAATTCACATAGTTTTAGGTCACTTTATTTGTTTGTAGTTTTTTTTATTTTATTTGTGCATTTTCATCTTTAATCTAACATTAAGGGCAAAAACATGTAATATAAGATAAGGTGGGGATTTCATCACCATTCCTTAGCCCACAAACAACTTCACTTGCATTTTACATAACCCTGACCTAATAGAATTAAGTAGACGTTGGTACCTAGGACTCGAGTTCAATTAGGACAAGAGACTCCAAGAGGATTCTAAATTTTAAATTAATCAAACTATTAGTGTTTAGGCAAGTGGTTCAAAAGAAAAACGCCTAAAGGATGTGTGGTTATTCAATTAGTCACTGTACCCACGGAGAGACTCCCATCTTTCTTACACTTAACTGGCTAGTGGTGTGATTAATTTCAAATTTTGTAAACCTCAAGGTGCAACTTGGAGCAGTTAGGAGCTGTCTAGGTTCTTTTTAGGTTAACCGTAGAACTAAAATTTTTTGTGACTTTCATGGTTAGTTGTTTATTTGTTTTATGATTTGTGGAAAGATGGATTCTTATTATAGTTGGAATAATAATTTTGCTTGGAATCAAGAACCTTATAAATTTTTTTAATGCAAATCAAGTAAATCAATTTTTTCTAACTTATGAAAATTCTTGTCTAAGTTTGTATCCATATCCATATTCAGATCCAAAACCTCAATATCCACAAGAATTATCAAATGAAGAAGAGAAAAGACTTAGTGCCTTAAAGAAAATTGTGGAAGTTTTAATAGAAGTTCAATTTAGCATGGATCAAACTATATCTCGTCTAGAAATTCAAATAAATCGATTAGCCACCATAAAAATGAACAAGAGGTGAGTGAATTTTCTAGTAACTCTAAGGTTAATTTTGAAAATCTTGATGTTTGTGGAAATGAAAATTTTGTATTCAATTCCACACAGTTTGAGTCAAACGAATTTGAGGACTCTAAAAATTATGAGTTTATGCCTAAAATTGATCATGTCACATTTATTGAGTCGGTCAAAAAAGTCTATAAGCCTAATGCTCCATACCCTGAAAGACTTATTCCAAACAAATCACGTATTGATTTTTTTTACTAACCCATTATAGTAAACATTATACAAAAGTTATCCATAACCCAAGAAATAATTAAAATTAGACTCTTGATTGAAAAAGATATAATTGATTTTTTCTTAAATCAACTTGACAAAAATTGGAATGAATCGGAATATTTAGATATAGTCATTGAGCTGTTGAGATCCACTACATATAAGTCACCTAAACTAGAATATGTATTTGAACCAATTCTTCCATCTTGTGAATATGTTAGTGAATACTTTTCCGAGGTCGATTCTAACTACAATTCTGATGAAAAGTCTGACTATTTTCAATTTCCTAGACCTCAGGGAAATCATGAAAAATTCACACTCACTTACCCATTTGTATCATTTATTTTTAGTCACATAATTTTTAGGATTTATGAAATTCTTAGGTATCTACATTTGTTTTTCTTCTCACCACATTTTTTAATTAAAGACTAAATGCCCAGCATACGAGGTATAATTCTTTCATATATTTGTTATCTTTTCTTCATTTGCATACATTGAAGACATTGCATGATTTAGGTATGGGGGAGTTTTGCATTTTTATTTTGTTTTCTTTTCTTTTAAGGAAATTAATTCTTTTTGTAGAAAAAATTAAAAAATTTAAAAAATTTATTTGACTTTTTATGGATTGAATTTATTCTAATAAGTGTCCGTGGAGTTAAAACTCGAGTAAGATTGAAAGATTTAGAGCTCTTGAATATATATAAAGTACGAAATCTTAGTTTGAAATACCAACTAGAACAAATTTGATTTCAAAAGCATTTTTTCACTACACATTTACACTAACTATTAGTTATGGATATAAATTATGATTCGAGCAATTTCAAGAAAAAGATTTTTGAAAAATAGAAATAAATAACTGCTTTAATGTCCATTGAACGAAATAATTGGGTATCCAAGCCTCAGGATGCATCGATATTCATGCTAAAAAGTGTATGGATAAAAGCAGCTTGACTAGTCTTATTTTATGACATTTGTTAGTCGAGTTAGTAAGCCCTAGAGGTGTCTCTGCACCTAGTTCCCTAAAGCCAACCGATTTGAGAGTTATTGGCCTAACGCTCGCTATATGAGTAACTCTGAAAAGCTTAAGAAAAAAGACATTGCACAAGTCAAGAAAAAAATTTCAAAAAGAGAAAAAAATGGAAAAAAGAAAAAAACAAAAAATTGAGTTTGCTTGATTTTTATGGTAAAAATCCACACTAAGAGTTACATAACTCACATACGCATGCATGCATCACATGAAATTAATTTTATTAAAGGATGGTATCTAGAATGAAGATAAAATATTTTTGATAAGGTTAAACTATAATTTTGAATTTACTCTTGCTTATGTATAATGCCCATGGATATCTAGAAGTTTTCTTTCAATTTCATAACTTGTTGAACCAAAAAATATTTTTGAATTTTGTGGGTATATTCACTACAAACCCTCACAAGACATAACTCGTTCACTTGGGGTAACCTTGGGGTTTAAAGGCTTGTTGCACATGCTAAGTGCAATCAAACTACGGATGTAGTGAAGGAAAGTTTTTGAAGGAATCCATTCCTTCACATGAGGAGTTTTTTAGCGAGGGAACAATGAAGGAAAAAAATTAGTGACTATAGTTATTCTGAAGGAAACAACCTTCACAATTTAGAATTTTCTTTCGCAAAATTGAGATGATAGAAGGATATTTAACACTATTTTTTGAACAAAAATATTATTAATGAAAAATTATTACTCAGCTATATATTCTCCTTCTCCCTTTCACAATAAACCCTGCTACATCTGCTTATTAATATCACCGGCTAAATTAAGTGCCATCAAAGTGAGAGTGCGTTCTGCTTTGCACGAGATGGTGGGCGGCGTCGGGATTCCGATGGTCGTGAATTCAGGAACGCCAACGAGATGTGGACAGAAAAGGTTAGACATAACGAAAAGAAGACTGATTTGTACCGAAATGGCGTTTGCTATTGGGAAGTAAGGACCCTTTTCATTCCTCTGCAAAACCCATGTCTCAGTTTCTTCTGTTTGATACTTTTATAATTTTTTAAATTGATCGGTGGAATAACGCTAGCTATTGGGATTTAAGGACCCTTTTCATTCCTCTTTTTTAGCTAAATTTCTTTTTGAAGACCCTTTTCATTCCTTTGTAAAACCCATGTCTTAATTTCTTCTGTTTGATACATTTATGATTTATATATTGATTGGTGGGCTTGTTGTGTTGTTTGGAAGAGAAGCGTGTGGAGGCATCAGTATATCGGGTATTGGGTGGATATGAGTATGCTAATGAAGCTGATATTAAGGATAGTGAGGCCTTTCTTAATACCCTTTTGTCTGGTCTCTTTCCTGATGCTGGAAGAAACCAACATCTTGTTGCTCTTAGTATTTTCTCCATCTGTTTTATAGAAATGCACAATAAAGTTTGTACTTTTTTTATTAGAATTAAATTTATTTAATTTTCTTTTATGATCAGTAACAGTATTTGGTACCTTTAATTTCTATCAGCTGTCAATAAAGGTGAATGTCTCAACTTTTGGCATTGATATGTACTGTTGTATAAATATTTTATAATAGTGGGTTTATAATGTGAAAAATTTATAGGGAGATTTGTTGATGTGGCCAATGCACTATTCTTTTTGCAGAACGTTGTTATAGGCCTTCTTTGACTCCTCCAAAATAAGGTACATACAACCCATCTTGGGTAGCTAGAAATAACACTACTGACGTGAACTTTTCTAGTACAACAATAGAACTGTGGTACAAAATGCGATGACACATATACTGTGAGTTTAAATACAAATAGTGTAACGTATATGATACGACAATATTCATAGTCAAATTACTATAATGCCATATAAAATACAGCATAAATTATTTCAAGTTCCCAGCGAACAAGAGTAGATTTATGTTCTTCTCATTCTAATGGAGTGTATTTTTGACGCTTCCAAATTCGAGTTCACCTCACCCTATTATTGTTCACCAAAATTAAATATTAAATGATGTATAAAATACTACATAAACATTTTAAGTTCTCAGTACAATTATTATGTCGCACCGTTTCATAAATTGATTAGGATTGCATCTAATTCTAAACACCACTTTATACCCATGTTCCCTCTGCTAGTCTTAGCTACACTTTTATTACCTGAAATGAGTGGTGAAGCAAAAGGTGAGCACAAATAGCCCAGTAAGAATATCATGGCTTAAGATAATTAAATTATCAATAGGCTTCATCACTAATAAATCAAATATTTAGAACATATGGTAGATGATAAAAGTTTTTAACCATAATTGCAGCGAAATAAACAATCCATTAGGAGAGTCAAGTAGAACATAATGTCTACTATATTCTCCGAATGAAAAGTCAATCATCAATATTTTATTTTTTTAATACTAATCAACAGTTCTTCGTTGTACCTAAGACAAAGAGAACTTTCACCACCTATTTTTACCTGAAATACAAAGCTCATAGTTATACCAATTCACAGTTTATGTTTATAATTATGTCATTAAATTCATCTTTGCACTACGACCAAAGACATACAACTGTCCATCTTTGCACTACGGTCCAAATATATTTAAGTGTAAAACCAATAATCAACAGTCCATCTTTGCATTATGGGCGAAAGAGAACTTTCACCACATCATTTTTCTGTAACATTAAATATTTACATCATCGAATTATCCATGCACTACGGGCCAAGGATATTCGTTAGTATCACCAGTGGTCATGATCATGCCAAATAACTGTCCATCTATGCACTACGGGCCAAAGAGGACTTTCACCACATCATTCGTTTGTAACATTAAATATTTCACATCATCGTTAGTATCATCAGTGGTCATGATCATGCCAAACAACTGTCCATTTATCCACTGCGGGCCAAAGATGACTTTCACCACAATATAAGCATGATGATGATTACAATGATATATATAATGAATGAACATAAATAATCAGAATAATAAGATAAAATAAATCTTAGTGATTTTCAACTTAATTAACTAGAGTCCAAATTGCCAACATGATATCCAGAAAATTGATTATAATTCTTGATAGAATATAAAGTTCAAGTAATATAATGTAAATTTTTCGACTCAAAAATAATAACTTAAAACTGAATAGAAATATTCAGGTCAAGATATTAGATGAAACACAAACTATTAAAGATATTCTAATCATTTCAAGACTTTTCACCATTTAATGGTAAGTTGAAGAAACGAATAATAATATCTTACCATATTATGGATTATGAAAGAAAATGATATCCCTTAACCATAAAAAAAAATGATTCCCCTTACCTTACCATATGACTTGATTTTGCTTTCTGTGAAATTGATTAACTTAAACAATGCTTGCATTCCTTATCCACACTTGGAGTAACCTTACACTCAACAGAAATATTGACATTATTATACTCACAATATTGTAGTAAAAGAATTTTATAATTTTAGTATAGTGATGGTGTGTTTTGTTTCTCATCTAAGCAATCTATTTATACTGAAAATTTAGGAGACAACTAGCACACCTCTTTTGACAAAATAACCAAATGAGATATATAATAATGTTGGTAGTGGAATTTATGGTCCCACAGAGAAAATTAAATCAACTTGTACACATTTTAACAAAATTTGTTCAATAATAGAGTTGTGGTCCATACTACTTTAGAAAAAGTAGAGTGTCAGCAAGTTCTGCCAAACTTACTTTCGTAAAAAGAAAATAATTGAACAAACATCTGTTTATCATACTTATCTTTAATCAATACCTTTTATTCATCAATTATTTACACATTTTCAATCTTTCAATAATTATTCACAATTATTAACATAGACTCACAATAATTTCAACTGGTATAATTATTTCATATCAAATAATATGCGTTACTATGCAATAACTACTGTGACAATTATTGAATGAAAGACCGAGTGACTTCTTAAGTAAGAATCAATAATATGAATCAATGTGTAATAACTACTGTGACAATTATTGAATAAAATACATAATGACTTCTTATGTAAGAATTACTAATATGAATCACTGTGCAATACCATGTGCTACTGTGCAATACCGTGTACTACTGTGGAATAACGTGTATTACTGTATTTTTTATAATCGGGTATTTCAACAGTTTAACGATAAAAGCTTTGTCGTTATTTTTTTAAAAAAGTAATTTTTGTCGTTTTCTATATCTGACAGTTATTCTGTTAAATGTGATCCACCAATGATTGTTCTGTCGTACGAATATTCCCCGACTAAACGAATATTTCCTAACAACTGTTTACTTGATATATTTTTCATATTTTTTGGATTATCCAACAATTTTCTATAAATATTTCTATTTATAAAAATTCTCATTTAATAGCTTCAAAATAAAAATACTAACTCTGCATACTTTTATATCTTTAAAACATCATCAATATTAATCTTATATTATTATAATATTTTTCAGCAAATTTTATAATTTTCCCCCATTCATAGAATTTTCTATGAATTTCCTCTATTTTTAAACTAACTATAAATAGTTTAAAAATACAATAATTAGTTCTACTTTTCAATAATTCATCAAAAATTTAAAGAAATTCTAAGATGATATTATAAGAATTTTGTAAAAATATTTCAACCCAAATATTTTTTTTGATAATTTATTTATAAATTCCAATATTTAAATATTCCACTAATTCATAATAATTAGTCCTTTTATCATAAAATTACGGATCTTATGTCCTTTCCATGTGAAATTTAATTCTCTACAACTTTATAGACTAACGTTTTCCCAAATTATGCCTCTAACATAAAGAAACAAGCTACCGAAAAATTCTGCTACAAATTTTTTTTTGAATTAGTCACCTCTTAAAAATCATAAAAAATTATACGTTAATCTTTAACGTTTCACAATTTGGGGACATATACTCAACTTATATATGTATAACATATCCAAAAATTACAATGACCCAAGAGTCGGATGAAAAGATTATAACTTGCGCAATAGAGCTTAATAAAACCGTTTTTTTTCTGACTATGAGTCCTTCGTACCAGTTTTATTCAAACAGTCACCATGAACAAACCACAAGGAATTTTTGAGTAATTCTGGATTCTATGTTTAGCTTACTTTTAGGGCTTTCGTTTGATATATGGCTCATCTCCTAACTCTTAAACATAAGGAGTTTTTAGATTTTACAAAATCAAGTAGTAAACTAATTTTTCTGAAAATATCTAGATTTCGTTTTTCATTTGATTTCCAGATTTCTCTCATTTGATTCATGTTTATGCAAGTTTAATTCATTCAATACATACATAAATATGTACTCAATAAAATCCATAAATCTAAGAATAAATTAAAGATTTTAAAAATACATTTTCTTTTAATTTCCTCTTCATTTGTCATTCTTCTTCTTCTTCTTCTTCTTCATTCATTCTCTCTCTCTCTATCTCTCTCTCTCTCTCTTCTCTTCTCTTCTTTCTCTTCTACTGAGTTTGGCGTATGAGAAAATCAAGGTGGGAGGGAGTATATTAATTCTTTTCCTCTTTTTTTCCTCTTTTTTCTTCCTTCCTTCCTTTTCCCTTTTTTCTTCCTTCCTTTCCTATTTTTCTTCCTTTCTTTTCTTTCCTTCCCCACATGTTCCCCTTTTTCTCTCCCTCATTTCAGCCACCCACATGGGCTACTCTTCTAATTTTTTTTTATCTCCTTTCCTCTTTTATTAACTCACTTATTCAATTAATTGTCTGTTTGACCATTTATCAATTTAACATTTTACAATTTTAGAATAATAATCATAAATTAAATTGGACTTTTATTTCATAAAAGTCAGGGTCTTACACGTTCAGGGGTTGAAAGTAAGAAACTTTTATATGCTCTGCTACTATTTATGTAGGAAAGAATGAAGGTTCCTGCCAGACAATCTTTGATGCAAGAATGGTTTCAAGGCTAATAGAAAGATATAATCGAATTGGGAAAAAATATTTAGTGTTGAGAATGGATTATTGGTGTTCTTTCTTACGGGAGGGGGGGGGGGGGTGTACTTGAAATACTCAATATTTATAAATTTTTAGTCTTGAAGACTGTCAAGGAGCAACATCTGATCTGAAAGGCTCGATAGTATGTTAACTTATAAATATCTCTGGATACTACAACGAAGATCTGGCCATTCATTCCTTCTAATCTCAACCATATATACTGAAGGAAACGATTTCCAAAAATAAATTAATAATTTTTACTTTTAAAAATTATTATCCCAAGATCTTTCTCATATTTAGCATAATAAAAAATAAATAAATAAATTATATTACATACCTCGTGCTTTGTTGTAGCACAATGGAAAATTTTTGTTATTCTGATGATGGCTTTTCCTCCCTCCTGATTTTCCTCCCTATGACCCCTATTTTGATATTACGTATTTTTTGCATGTGGACTCAAAATACTGCAAAATGATATAATATATAGATTCCTCAACTCCCTAATATTTTTTAGAATGATTTGAAAACTCTTGAGATATATCTTATCCTGCTATTATGTTTTATCTTAATAAGGACTAGAGTTGGGATCAAGTATGATTTTACAATTCTAGCTTCAATATAATACTCCCTCCGTCCCATAGTTATAGGCTGATTTCTTTTGGCACATAGTTTAAGAAAATAAGTTAAGTGACAATTTTTAACATAATTTTTTCACATATACCCCTTAATATGAAATTAATGAATAAGTTAATTACTCCTTACTTATCACATTGAAACTCTCAACTTCATTGATTGACGTGTACTAACCATTAAAATCCATAAATTTTAACCAAGAGAGAATACAACAACATTAAATGTGGTGATAAAAATAATGATATTGAATGTTGTTTCTTCAAAAAAAGAGTAATAGTTGAATATTTATTATAAGGGAATAAAAGTAAAAGAATCAACCAACTAAATTTTATAAATAGTAAGTAGCCTATATATCGGGACATCTCAAAATGAAAAATCAGCCTATAACTATGGGACGGAGGTAGTACTAATTTCTGATTAATTCTTTATAATCAATTAGAATTATATTAATTATAACTAATTCCACTAAATAGTTATAATTGAACTATAGAATTAATAGAATTAAAATTAATTAATTAAATCCTTCCACTATTAGTATCTTGCAAAAATACTCCTCTACAATAATATCCATAAATGCGTGTAGGAATAAAACTGTTAATCCATTACGTTTACTGCTTATATCATTGACTACATAATTTATACACTTTTGATCACACATTAATTTATTAAATTAAATTAATACTTTAGTAAGTTGAATTACTAAAATACTTAGCCAAGATTCTGGTGATCAACCAATAAATTATATCAAAGGGATATTATAATTTAAATGTAAAATTCCATTTTGAAAAATATATGTTCCTAATTTCATAACATATATCACCCAACATATTGAGGTATTGATTGTATTTAAAATCTCACTCTTTAATATATTAAAGTGACCTACATTATAAAATCAAGTTCATTATTCTCTCAGGATTGAAAGTAATTGCACATTAATAGTAATTGAAAAATTATTTATAATAACAGTATTTAAGAAATAATTTTTCGTAACGATCCAGTTCTATGTATTTCAAAAATACATCAATACACTAGACTAAAGTCTTCACTTTACATGACTAAGACAAATCATCCAATCAAGTGTATTACAATCTACTAGATTGTGTTAGGAATAAGCATGAGAATGCTATTCCTAATTATATAAGATTTGATTATGATCTTAATGAATGAATATGAAAATATGTCTGAATTGAAATAAGTTGTAAAGTCCTTGAATAGATAATAGGAATATATTTACAAGGACTTAGACTGAAATGATCAAATATGTTAGATTGATTCTACATGAATAAAACAGCTTTGTAAAGTCCTTCAAAAGAATATGATGTACAAAGACCAAAAATAGAAAGATCAAGCTTGTTAGGTTGATCTTATATGATGTAATAGATATGCATGTCTTATCGTCAAGCACTTCACTAGCCTTCAAAGTTTGCCAGGAAAGACAAGGAACTTAGAGACCATCAAGGCATAATCGTAGTTTGCAAGGAGAGTAACCCTCGAAGTTCATAGTCTGACAGGAGAAACAAGGCAAGATCGTAATGTGTCGATAAGGACTTTCTCGAAGCCACAGTCCATCGAGGAAGTCATGCTCTGAATCATAGAGACAGCCTGTCTAAGCACTGTCCAACCCCTGCCAAGCCAAGTCAAGAATCGTAGGCCACACTTTAAGTCATAGAGTCTACTGATCATATCAGAGGCAGAAATCGTAGTCGAGCTGGATCAGATAAGGAAAACAAGTGTTAAGGCATAAATCGTAGTCTGTTATATGATCTGCTCTCAGAGTCATAGTGTATGCAGAACCAAAGCTAGATCGTAGTTTGCAGAACAAAGTCTTCGACAAAGCCTATTAGTGCTCACAATGCCAAGGAAGAATCGTAGTGATGACACGATTCTCAACACATGAGCACTTCCAAAGCATCCAAAGAATGTAGTATCTGGACAAAAATGTAAAGATGCAATCTACTTGAAGGAAGCCAGAGAGCACTCACCAAATGGCTTGCAATGAGGCAAAAGATCGAAGCACCAATTTAATCAGCATCCTGATTAAGAAGTGAAGTCATTCAGGGGAAGTCTTCCATAAACAACAGTAAGAATACTTCAGATAACGTAACTGACAAAAGGAAGTCAGCAATGGAGTAGCTATGATGCCCCCTAAATAGGTCTACACAACCCATCTTGGGTCGTAACAAATAACACTACTGATGCGAGATTTTCTATTATAACTATTGAATTGTCGTGCAAAACACGATGACACATATACTGGGAGTGTCAATACAAAGATTGTAACGTATATAATACAAAAATATTCAAACTCAAATTATTACAATGCCATATAAAATACAACAGCAAATATTTTAAGTCCCCAAGGAATACGAGAAGATTTATGTTCTCTTCATTCTAATGGAGTGCATTTTTGACGCTTCAAATTCGAGTTCACCTCACCCTATTGTTATTCACCAAAATTAAATATTAAATGACGTATAAAATACGACACAAGCATTTTAAGTTTTCAGTATAATTAATATGCCACACCGTTTCATAATTTGATTAGGATTGCCACTAATTTGAAACACCACTTTATACCCATGTTGTCTCTGCTAGTCCCATCTACACTTTTATTACCTGAAAGGAGTGGTGAAGTAAAAGGGTGAGCACAACTAGCCCAGTAAATAATATCACGACTTAAGATAATTAAATTATCAATAGCTTTCATATGTAATAAATCAGATATTTAGAACATATGATAGATGATAAAAGTTTCCAACCATAATTGCAGCAGAATTAACAATCCATTAGAAGAGTCAAGTAGAACATAATGTCTACTATCTTCTCCAAATTAAAAGTCCATCATCAATAATTTATTTCTGTAACAATAATCAACAGTTCTTCTTTGTACCTAAAACAAAGAGAACATTCACCCCCCATTGAAACACAAAGCTCATGGTTATACCAATTCACAGTTTATATTTATAATTATGCCATTAAATTCATCTTTGCACTATGGCCAAAGACATACAAATGTAAAACCAATAATCAACAGTCCATCTTTGCACTACGGGCCAAAGATATACAACAGTAAAACCAGTAATCAACAGTTCATATTTGCACTACTGGCCAAAGAGGACTTTCACCACATCATTCGTCGGTAACATTAAATATTTCACATCATCAAATTATCCATGTACTATGGGCCAAGTATATTCGTTAGTATCACCTGTGGTCATGATCATGCCAAACAACTGTCCATCTACGCACTAAAGGCCAAAGAGGACTTTCACCACATAATTCGTCTGTACCATTAAATATTTTATATCATCGAATTATGCATCCACTACGGGCCAATGATATTTGTTAGTATCACAAGTGGTCATGATCATGCCAAACAACTGTTCATATATGCACTACGGGTTAAAGATGACTTTCACCATAATATAAGCATGAGGATGATGGTAATGATATATATAATGAATGAACATAAATAATCAGAATAATAAGATAAAATAGATCTTAGTGATTTTCAATTTAATTATCCAGAGTCCAAATTGCCAACATGATATTACATGAAACACAAACTATTAAAGATATTCTAATCATTTCAGGACTTTTCATCATTTAATGATAAGCTGAAGAAACGAATTATAATATCTTACCATAATATAGGGGCATGAAAGAAAATGATATCCATATACCATAAAAAATGATACCCCTTACCTTAGCATGTGATTTGATTCTGCTTTCTGTGAAATTGATCGACTTAAACAATGCTTGCATTCCTTATCTACACTTGGAGTAACCTTGCACTCAACAGAAATACTCACAATATTGTACTAAAAGAATTTTATATTTTTAGTGTAGTGATGGTGTGTGTTTAGTTACTCAACCATGCAACCTATTTATACTGAAAATTGAGAAAACAATTAGCACACAAGCATTGACAAAATAACCAAATGAGATATATAATAATGCTGGTGGGGTGGAATTTGTGGTCCATAGAGAAAATTAATCCAACTTGTACACATTTTAACAATAATTGAGTTGTGGTCCAGACTACTTTAAAAAAAGTAGAGTGTCGACAAGTCGTGCCAGACTTACTTTTGTAAAAAAAAAATAATTGAACAAACATCTGTATATCATACTTATCTTTAATCAACACCTTTTATTCATCTATTATTTACACATATTCTATCTTTTAACAATTATTCACAATTATTAACATACACTCATAATACTTTCAACTGGTATAATTATATCATATCAAATAATATGAGTTATTGTGACAATTATTGAATGAAATACATAATGACTTCTTACATAAGAATCAATAATATGAATCAATTTGCAATAACTACTGTGAAAATTATTGAATGAAATACATAATGACTTCTTACGTAAGAATTAATAATATGAATCACTGTGTAATATCGTGTGCTACTGTTCAATACCGTGTACTACTGTGGAATCACGCTGTAATACTGTATTTTTATCATCGGGTATTTCAACAGTTTAACGGTAAAACCTTTGTCGTTATTTTTTTATTAAAATATTATTTATGTCTCTTTCTATATCTGACAGTTATTCCGTTATAGGGCCCACCAATAATTGGTTATTTCGATGCCGTCGTATGAATATTCCTCGACAAAATGAATATTTCCTGACAAACTGTTCACTTCATATATTTTTTACATTTTTCGGATTATCCGATAATTTTCTATAATTATTTCTATTTATAAAAACTATCATTGAATAGCTTCAAAATAGAAATACTAACTCAACATACTTTTATTTCTTTTGAACATTATCAATATTAATCTTATATTATTATAATATTTTTCAGCAAATTTCATAATTTTCCATCATTCATAGAATTTTTTTTATGAATTTCCTCTATGTTTAAAATAATTATAAATATTTTAAAAATACAATATATATTTATATTATTCAATAATTTTTCAAAACTGTCCAGAAATTATAAAATAATATTATAAGATTTTTCACCAAGTTTCATAATTTTTCATCATTTATAGAATTTTATATGAATTTTTTCTATTTTCAAACTAACTATAAATAGTTTTAAAATACAATAATTGCTTCTGCTTTTCAATAATTCATCAAAAATTTATAAAAATTCTAAGATGATATTATAAGAATTTGTAAAAATATTTCAGCCCAAATACTTTTTTGATAATTTAATTATAAATTTTAAAATTCATAAACTTTAATAATTCATAATAATTAGCCCTTTTATCAGAAAATTATGGATCTTATGTCCTTTTCATGTGAAATTTAATTCTCTACAATTTTGTAGAAGAAAGGTTTTCCAAATTCCGCCTCAAACATAGAGAAATAGTCTTACTGAAAAAGTTCTACTACAAAATTTCTAAATCAGTCACTTCTTAAAATTCATAAGAAATCATACGATAATCTTTAACGTTTCATAATTTTTGGACATATACTAAACTTATATATGTATAACATATCCAAAAATCACAACGATCCAATGGTCGGATTAAAAATTATAGCTCACGCAATAGAGTTTAATAAAACTAATTTTTCGGACAATGAGTCCTTCGAACTAGTTTCATTCAAACAGTCACCACAAAAAATTCACAAAGAATCTTTGAGTGATTCTATTTATGTGTTTAGTTTACTTTCAGGGCTTTCTTTTGATATATGTCTCATCTTTTAACTCATTATACACAAAGATTATGGATTTTACAAAATCAAGTAGTAAACTAATTTTTTTTTGAAAATATTCAAATTTCGTTTTTCATTTGATTTCTAGATTTCTCTGATTTGATTCATGTTTATGCAAGTTTAAATCATCCAATACATACATAAATATGTACTCTTTATATAAAATCCATAAAAACTTAAATTTAAGAATAAATCAAAGATTTTTTAAACATACATTTTCTCAATTTTATTCTTCATTTACTCTTTCTCCTTCTTTTCTTATTCTTCTCTTTTTCACTATCTCTTTTCTCTTCCTTCTCTTCCCTCTCACTCTCTTTTATTTTGCTGAAAAATTTGGGCTACGAGAGGGAGTATGAGAATGGGAATCATCATTTCTTTCTCTCTCTCTCCTCTTTCTTTCTTTTTCTCTTTTCTTCCTTCTCTTTCTTTTCTTTTCTTCCTTTCTTTTCTTTCTCCTTCCCCACATGTTCCCCCCCCCCCAATAATTCTCACTTCCTCCATCTCTTCTCTAATCAAATTTTTAGCCGCCCCCAATGGCCAACCACTTTATTAATTTATTTTCTCATCTTTTTTTTTACTCATTTATTCGATTAATTTCTTGTTTTACCATTTATCAATTTAACATTTGAAAATTTAGAATAATAATCTTAAATTAAATTGGACTTTTATTTCATAAAAGTCTGGATCTTACAATCACCCCACCTTATGAAATTCTGTCCCCGAAATTTACGAACGTACCTGGAATTCTGAAGAGATAAGAATTTCAAATTCTAGCTCCCATGCTACTTCCTCTGTTTCATGGTTCATCCATTGCTTATCTCATGTATTTCAGATATCATTCTAGAATACAGCTTCAAAACAAAGGTTAATTGACATACCATAATTTGTCAACTTAAGTAAGAATATTCAGCTTATATGGGACACACACACTAGCAAAGAATATTACTCATCTCTCCTCTCCTAGTTCTAGTCCCTGATCTCCGCCAGAGATCATATCCCTAAGCTCTGATACCAAATGTGATTCCCCCAAAATAGGTCCACACAACCTATCTTGGGTCGCCAAAAATAACACTATTGACGCGAGCTTTTCTATTATAACTATTGAACTGTCGTGCAAAACACGATGACACATATACTAGGAGTGTCAATACAAATATTGTAACGTATATAATAAAAAAATATTCATACTCAAATTATTACAATGCCATATAAAATACAACAATAAATATTTCAAGTTCCCAAGGAACACGAGAATATTTTTGTTCTCCTCATTCTAATGGAGTGCATTTTTTACGCTTCCAAATTCGAGTTCACCTCACCCTATTGTTGTTCACCAAAATTAAATATTAAATGACGTACTACCTCCGTCCCACAATATTCTTTAGGCTTAATATTGTTTCCAAAAATAAGTGATGTGTTAGAACTCCAATACAATTTTTATAATATTTTCTCATATATGCCCTTATGCATCCAATTGTATTTATTGCCTCTTGCAATCACTATAATTAAATGACACTCATTAACCCTTCAACTTCAAAGAAAACATATTAAGGGTATTTTTGTCATTTTAGCTTTTGTATTGGTATGTGTGATTTAAGCTAAAAAATCACTTATTATGGGACAGAGATAGTATAAAATATGACACAAACATTTTAAGTTCTCAGTATAATTATTATGGCACACCATTTCATAATTAGATTAGGATTACGACTAATTCGAAACACCACTTTATACTCATGTTCTCTCTGCTAGTCCCAGCTGTGATATCCCGAGTGTTTATAAGTTGATTAAAAGATAATGGATGTGTTAAAGAATGTATAATATTCAGAATATAGTTAAGTCTAAGTAAATGTTATGAAATAAAAACTTTCAAGAATTGTTGAGAGGAACCGAAAATATAGAACCTATGTTAAGGTAATGCGTTCTACAATAGACTTCTAAAAGAGATGAGATGAAAACAGGGTAAGGGAGATTTCAGTGATTCCGAGGATGAAATCCTAATAAGGAGGAAAAAATATAACGAATGTGATTTTTATAATTAATTAAAATATTTATTTGAGTTAGTCAAATATTTTAGTTGATTTATTTATTGAATAATAAATATTTGATGTTGGTTGTTATGGCTTAATTTAATTAAGCGTTATAATTTGACAGATAATTTATAATTGATGTGCATTTTATTATTAAAGTTTAATTATTTTACTAATAAAATAACTTTAAATTATTTAAGAGTGATTTTATTAATTAAGTATATGTTAAATAATTCTTCCATTGATGAGTATTTTATTACTTTAATGTTATGGAAATATTCTAATTTAATTAAATAATTAAATTAAAAGGTTTGTAATGGGTTAAATAAAATTGCAATTATTTTGGTTAAATAGGAATTATAATTAGTAAGGTTTAATTGAGTTTATTACTAAAATACGTAATTATTTAAGTGCGACATTAAAAATATGTTGTAAGTCATAGTAAAGTAATAATAGTATATAATGAATAACCTAACCACTGGGTTGCTTAACTAATGATGGAAAAGTGACGTTATGCTACTAAGATGCTTAATGTGATATTGGTTATGCATGTATGAATTTTGTAACATAAGTCTTATGTTATTAGTGTGGGTTACTATTATATTAATCAATTACATAACTATTACCCAAATGAGGAGTTACACAAGAAAAAATCCTACAGTTTTTTTCTTCTTTTAGAGCAAGAGTCTTGGTGGAAGAGAGAAATAGAGAAATTGAGAGAGAAGGAGAGAAATAGAGGAATTGAGAGAAGCTAGAAGAAGAAGAAGAAGAAGCCATGGAATAAGAAGAAGAAAAGGCTAGAAGAAGGTAACTAATCTTGTTTATATTTAGGGTAGTAGATCATGCTTAATCTTGTTTATATTAGTTTAATCTTGGATTATAAAGAGTCAAACAAGAGGATTCAAGGAAGAAAATGAAATGGAAAGAAAATTTGAAGAACAAAATTCGTAGGTTTTGAGTAATTGTGGATAGATCTTGTGAAATTCATACCTCTTTGGATATAACGAGTTAGAAAGTGAGCCTTATATTAAATCGAAGATATAGAAGTAAGCTATATTCTAAAAGTAGAATCACATGAAAACTACTTGTAGATTTCTTGTAGTGTCTGTTTTAGTAAGGCTAGTCCGGAGGGAAAACAATCTGCCCAAAAAATCAAAACTATTACGATTTTTGACTTTGAAAAAAATTCATATAAATTCATGTGTTTTGAATATGAAGAAACTAGAAACTGAAATGTTGTAGATATGGATGTTTACTAGACAAACTCGTAAGATTGAGCCATTTTATGGACCGGATCATGTCTGAAATAAATTGTTTAGTAAGGCTGTCCAGAAAATAAAATTTTCTGGATTAGTTGATGAAATTGCAGAATCTGTTTTAGATGGATAAGGGTCTAACTTTAAGGCCTAGATGAGGTTGTAGTACACTGGATAAGGGTTAATTCTATATAAGAAGAAACAAAAACGGACATGTAACGAAGGAGTTACGTTAAAAATGAAAACAATGTTTTCTTAAAGAAATTGTGAAGATGAGTTTTATAATTCGGTTTGAATTGAGAAGATTTTGGGTGATGGTATATTTTGATGATTAACAATATGTTTTGACATATGTAATGAGTATATATATGTGTTATCACAATCTATGCATAATTAACCATTTAAGATCAAGAGTTGGGATAAGTTAATGTGTGCACATAACGTGCTCGATAAAATGCCTAAGAGTAATAGTGTTTCTAAACTTTGGTATACAAAGTGTCTAACTAATGGCTAATATTGGGTGTTATGTGCATCTAAGTATGGAAAAAAAATGACAATACAAGAATAATAATGGAAAGAAATCGAAAAGAGCGATTTTTGATTTTTGAACGGAAATTAAACATGTAAACAATGTGTTGAATATGCATTTTTAAAATCAAAGTGTTATAATAAAATCGTGTGATATACGCACATTAAATTACAAGTGCGATAGTCTAGCATGTGTGGAGATGAAAATGAAAATTAAACTGAGTTGCATATAAAACACAGTTAGATGTCTATAAAGACATTATAAAGGATAATACGATAAAGTAAGGTATTAGAATAAATTTGACCATGAGATCGAGTATTGATTTTGTTTATTATCAATCTCACATATAGTGTAGGTTGTGAAAGGACGTGAAGTATTAGCGTGTTGGTAAAACGCCGGTAAAGCCAAGTCTTTCAGTTTCTTTTTTGCTATACGAACTTGATGATGAACTGCTTTAAAGTTTTATTATATGACGTATTATATATGTCAAAAGTATGAAATGTGAAATTCAATCTTTGACTATGATGATTGAGCTATGAATGTTGATTGAGTAAGGAACTCTATCTTTATAGTTGTTATGTGAGCTACAACATGTATGCTTTGTTAGTTTAATGATTATGAGATGTATGTTGAGCATGTTATTATGTCCTACGTGATGTATGCAAATTCTTAGATTTTGCTGAGCTGTCGAGCTCATTCTTGTAAATAACCATTTTTGCACATTCAAGAATTGAAGGTAACGCTATGTGCTACTTGATTGATATGAATCAAAAGTGATACATGAAGATTTAATATCCTAGCCAAGTTGTTATTCTCTTAAACCATGTCTAATGTTTTGGTAAATGTATTAATGTTGAATTCTAATATCGTTTTGTGATGTAAACTCTTATAGTATTAAAATGATTCTGAGATATTTTGATGTAAATGTTGAAATTTTTGGGAACGAGAATAGTTTGTAATAAAAAAATTTAACTATTCCGCAAATTTCAATGGTTGTATTATCGTTTAATGATGTAAAATTAGAGGTTGAATGTATTGTTAACGACCGAAGTCGAGAATTAAATATAAATTTTGGGGATGTTACAGTTGGTATTTAAATTTAATTCTCAACTTCGGTCGTTAAAAAAAGTAGAGTGTCGGCAATGTCATGTTAGACTTACTTTTGTAAAAATAAAATAATTGAACAAACATCTGTATATCATACTTATCTTTAATCAACACCTTTTATTCTATAATTATTTACACATTCTTAATCTTTCAATAATTATTCATAATAATTAACACAGACTCACAATACTTCCAACTGGTATAATTATATCATATCAAATAATATGAGTTACTATGCAATGACTACTATGACAATTATTGAATGAAAGACTGAGTAACTTCTTACGTAAGAATCAATAATATGAATCACTGTGCAATAACTACTGTGAAAATTATTGAATGAAATACATAGTGACTTTTTACATAAGAATTAATAATATGAATCACTAGTGCCATATCGTGTATTATTGTGGAATCACGCGTATTACTGTATTTTTATAATCAGTTATTTCAACAGTTTAACTGTAAGACCCCAACTTTTATGAATAAAGAATAATTTTCTCGAAATATATTTTTGAATATTATGGTGTGGATTTGATATAATGTTATAGTTGTGGGTAATATTTACAAATTTTGCAAAGTAAGCAAGTGGTTATATAATATTTGATTGGTCGGGAAATATTCATTTTAACAAGGAATATTCGTACGACAGCACAATCATTGGTGGACCCCACAACGGAAGTATTGTCGTAATTAGAAAATGACAGAATTATATTTTTATAAAAATAACGGCGAAAGTGTTACCGTTAAACTGTTGAACTACCCGGTAGTAAAAGTTCAGTAATACGCGTGGTTGCATAGTAGCACACAATATTGATTATTTATGCTTACGTGAGAAGTCACTCAGTTATACTCAATTATTGCTAAAGTAATTGCTGCATCATATATCTCATATTATTGATTCAATTATTGTCACAATATCATCTGCATAATATTTATTAGTATTAAATCAATAATTGAGATGACAAAGTTATTCATATTATTATTTGCAATATTGACAATGTCTAGAAGTTCTGTCAAGGAGAGGTTTGGTCACCTAATTGCACGCCAATAAAGAGAAATCCTTATCGAAAAGCCCCCTCTTTCCTGGGAACAACCTGGTTGTAAAATATTCTGAGTTATAATATTAATGATGAATAAGTTCGTGTTAATTAAAGATGAAATTGATAGTTCCATTGTGTTGGGATTATTAGTGTTAGTGAAAATCGATATTTATTTCGATAGTAATTGATGTCTGGAGGTTATATTGACCAATCGGGTAATTAATCGGATAAATGAGCAATTAATTGTTATTATTTCATATGCTTATAACTATTTGTTCACATTTGTGTACTATTAATTCACATTCATGTACTATTAGGGGAGGTGGTGCAAGATTGATAATACTTGCATGCCTAATTTAAAATGGAGGTATAGATGAAGGTACTTTACTGTAATTAGTTTTTTCACATGATTATACTATTAAGTCACATGAATGAACGATTGATTCACATTATTTACTATTAGGGGAGGTGGTGCAAGTTTGATAATACTTGCAGGACTAAATTAAAAATGAAGAAAAAGAGGAAGGTATTATACTGTAATATTTTGAGCCCCAAAACGTGCAATTATCAAAACTATATTGTTCTATAAATAGAAGCTCATTCTACCATCATTTCTCACCAATTCACTAAAGCTATAGAGTAATTATTATAGAGAGAAATTATAGAGAGAAAGAAAAAGAGAAGTCTGTTACCTCTCTATTCCAGTATCCAATTTTATTCTAAGGTAAGTGGTATTATTCTTTCGTATTCATGAAGAGAGTTATTTTCTTTCAGTACTCGTAAGGGTTGTTATTCCATTCTTTATTATTATGTTGGAATAATCTGTCTATGCGAAGTACCGCATACATGGTGAAATTCTTTTGTTATTCGAATTCTTTATTATTCTGTTGGAATAACCTGTCTGTGTGGTCTATCGCATGCCTGGTGAATTCTATTGTTATTCTATTCTTTATTATTCTGTTGGAATATCGTGTCTGTGCGGATTACGCATGACCTGATTCCATTATTTATTATTCTGTTGGAATATACTGTCTGTGCGAGTTACGCAGGACCTGGTTCCATTCTTTATTATTTTGTTGGAATAACCTGTCTGTGCGGATTACGCACGCTTAGTGAATTCTTCTGTTATTCCATTCTTTATTATTTTGTTGGAATAACCAGTCTATGTGAATTACCGCATGTATGGTGAATGATCCTTCGTATTCATTCTTTATTATATCGTGGAAATGACTTGTCTACGTGGATTACCGTATGGCGGGCAAAAATCTATTTGCGATTTCATATATTCTATTATACTTAGTTGGTTAAAGTTTTGGCTTCTATACTCCATGAAATTAGTGGAATATCCTTGATATTTGCGCTTCATCTAGTATCTTTTCATGGAAATATTCTTCTGAGCATTCTTGAATTTTACTCCACAAAACAGTATAATGTTGACAATTTGGACGTTATTAATTTCTGGATAAATTAAATTATAAATCTTTAAAAATTTATCCTTGAACTTGTTTTATTGAATTTTTATATCATTGTCATCATCCTCATGTTTATAATATGTTGAAAATCATATGTGGCTTGTAGTTCATAGATGAACTTGGTATGATTATGACTAGGGGATTATTCGGTATAATCATGACCGTAATGTTACAAATGATGTGGTAAAAGTCCTCATTGGCCATAGTGCATTGATGGACAGTTGTTGGCATGATCATGACCATTGATGAATATACGAATATCCTTGGCCCGTAGTGCATGGATAAGTTGTGGTCGTGATACTAATGAATATCCTTGGCCGTAGTGTAGGGATGATGTGGTTTATTTATTAAGCTGAGTCTCAGCGATAAAAGAAATGAAAAACCTTTTAAATCATAGAAGATAGTAGATTTTATTCTCTACTTGACTCTTCTAATGGATTGCTTGTTCTGCTGCAGTTAAACTAGATGGTTGTTATATTTTAATAGTTTAGCATTGTTGAAGGACTAATGATAATTTATTCTGCATTATCTTAGTCATACTATTTCTTACTGGGCTAGTTGAGCTCACCTTTTCTTTTACTGTTCCTCTTCAGGAAATGAGAACGTAGCCGGGACTAGTCAGGAAACGGAGTGATGGTCTAGATGATAGTATTACTAGTCCTCACTATTCTGTTAAATACTGTGACAATAAATATAATGAGGACTCTATTGAGTGTGGATATTGTCTAGATGATAATATTCTTATTAAAGCTCTTAGATTATGTTTTGTCATATTTTACACGACTGTTATATAATTAAGTTGTATATAAATTTTGTACCATATATTTGGCGACTCAAGATGGGTGATGTATACCTGTTTTGGGGGCGTCACAGTTGGTATCAAAGCTTAATGATATGATCCCTGCCTAAGGTATGAGACTAGAACTAGGAGGGTAGAGACGGGGAATTCCTTCGCTAGTATGACCTACCTAAGTTTATTTGGTATTTAATTGGTCGGTCAGAGTATAGGGATAATATGTTGCATGTCAATTAACCTTTGTTTTGTGGTAGTATTTGAAAATAACATCCGAAAATGTTGAGAATAACAATGGAGCACAGGAGACCGTTGAGTCTCCATTGATCAATAATCAGGATAATGTGCATCAGGAAGGCGACAATCCTCATGCAAACAACAACACTGACCAAATAATGAACGATGGAATGTTTAGAGGCTTTATGAAATTCATGCAACATCAGGCAAGAGAGACTAATGTCCAAAATGTAGGTGGAAACACTGAAAACTCTCGGACGGTCACCGCTAAACATTTCAAGGAGCTGGGACCACCAGAGTTTATTGGAGAGCCAAAATCACTTAAGACGGAGACGTGGATAAAGAAGATCACCAAGATATTTGATGTCTTGGGATGCTCCGAGGAGCAAAAAGTTTCCTTTGCCACCTTTATGTTGCGAGGAGAGGCAGATTACTGGTGGGAATCGATAAAGCGTACTCAACCTGCCGCACTGAAGATGTCTTGGGAGAAGTTCTAAGAACTATTCAATGACAAGTACTTTCCCGAAAGTATTCGTCACATGAAAGAGGTAGAGTTCATCAAGTTGGAGCAGAACAATATGTACGTGCTGTAGAACGAAGCTAAGTTTGCTGAGTTGTCCCGGTTTGCGTCTCACTTGGTTGACAATGAGGAGAGAATGACGCGGAAGAGGTTTGGAACCCGAGATACTTCAATATCTAATTTCTCATAAACTGCGTTTGTATTCAGATGTTGTAAATAGGCTTAGTTATTGGAGGGCGATAACGTGTTAACTCAACCAAGAGAAAGCAGCCGACAAAATGATAATACCAGTGGTAGCAGTCATCGAAGCGGTGACAATAAACGTGGAGGGAATCAACATGCCAGAAATGGTAACCACTTCGGTGGTAATCATGGCCAAGACAATAAGAATTGACATTTCAAGAAGAGGAGATTCAATAATGATGGAAATACGTCAGCATCAGCACCCGTGGTTAAGGAAGGAGAACGACCACCTATCATATGCTTCAAATACGGAGGGGAGGGACATATCAGTCCAAACTTTGTGCAACATTCCAAAACTTGTTACAATTGTGGAAGAGAAGGTCACCTAGTTAGATTTTGTCGTACAGGGAAGCCAAGCCCAGTTGGAATGGTGACATCAAATGTCATCCCAGACAAGTCAAAACCAGTAGTTCAAGGGAGAGCATTTGTTGTGACCTCCTAGAAAGCAAAGAACCCGAACGAGGTCATCACAGGTAAGCTAATCATCAACTTTAGCGAAGTATATACCTTATTTGATACCGGTTCTACCCATTCTTTTATTTCTCCTACTTGCGCTCAATGTTTAAATTTAACTCCGGAGAAATTAGACTTTGACTTATCGGTTAAAACTCCGTTGGGAGAAACCTTCATTACATCCACTGTTTATAAGTCTTGTTTGATTCAAATCGGTAACCGCACGTTACCTGTTGATCTTATCTCCTTAAAAATACTTGTATTTGACGTGATTATAGGGATTGATTGGTTAACTACTCATCATGCTAAAATTGATTATTTTCGTAAGGTTGTTAGCTTTCATATTCCTAATCAACCTATTATGCGAATTCTAGCGACCAAATCATTAAAATCAATCATGATCATCTCAATCCATAAAGCTATTCGTTTATTGAAAAATGGATGTCAAGCTTTCTTAGCTCATGTCACAGATTTAAACAAAAATACGTCAGATTTGAATGATATTCCTATTTTTAATAAATTTCATGATGTATTCCTCGAAGAACTTCCTGGCCTATCCCTGGAGCGTGAAATCGAGTTTGGTATCGACCGTGAACCAATTATAAAACCCATTTCCAAAGCCCCATATCGAATGGCTCCTATTGAACTTCAGGAGTTAAAAACCCAACTACAGAAATTGTTAGACATCGGTTTCATTCATCCTAGTACGTCTCCTTGGGGTGCTCTTGTTCTATTCGTGAAGAAGAAAGATGGAAGTATGCGACTTTGTATTGATTATCAGGAGTTGAATCATGTCACCATCAAAAATAGGTACACATTGCCACGTATTGATGACCTGTTTGACCAGTTGCAATGAGCCAAATTCTTTTCAAAGATTGATCTTCATTCCAGATATCATCAGTTGAAGATTAAAGCTGATGACATTCCAAAGACTGCTCAGAACTCGGTATGGGCATTACGAATTCCTAGTCATGTCTTTTGGATTGACTAATGCTCTTGTTGCCTTCATGGATATGATGAACCTAGTATTCAAGGAATATTTGGATCACTTTGTTGTAAAACCCCAACTTTTTGAATAAAGATGAATTTTCTATAAATATTATTTTTGAATATTATGCAGTGAAATTGATATAATGTTATAGTTGTGGGTAATATTTATAAATTTTGCAAAGTACGCAAGTTGTTATATAATATTCGATTGGTCGGGGAATATTCATTTTAAACGGGAATATTCGTACAACGACACAATCATTGGTGGACCCCACAACGGAATTATTGTTGGATTGAGAAAACGACAAAAATACGTTATGAAAATAATGGCGGAAGTTTTACCGTTAACTGTTGAAACTCCCGGTGTTAAAAGTACAGTAATACGCGTGGTTGCTTAGTAGCACACGGTATTAATTATTGATGCTTACATGATAAGTCACTCAGTTTTGTTGTTATTATTAATGTAATAATACAGAAAATATTTTTATATAAAACAAAATACTTTTATAAAGTTATTCTATAAATAGAATATATTATATTCTATTATGCATAGTGTTGTATATTGTCTACATAGTGTTTTGATAGTATAATTTTTTTATATAAAACATAATACTTTTATAAAGTTATATGTTTTATTAGACAATAATTAGAATATATTATATTTTATTATGCATAGTGTTTGCATAGTGCCTGCATAGTATTTGCATAGTAAAATCTTTTATAAAGTTATTTATTTTATTAGATTATAAATAGAATATATTATATTTTATTTAAAAGATTTTGCTTTAAATATGGACCGTCAGATTAAAGTAAATCAATCTGGACCGTTCATGAGTTAGTTACTATGCAGTCCATTTTTCTATAAATAGAAACTCATTCCTTCATTATTTTTTTACAAATTTACTGAAACTCTAGAGAGATAAACTATAGAGAGAAAGAAGAAAGTATTCTGTTACTTCACTACTTATATATCCAGTACTCTTCTTCTTAAGGTAGGAAATATTATTTTGTTGTACTCGTAAGGGGTGTTATTCTTTTGTATTCATGAAGAGAACTTATGTTATTCCATTCTTTATTATTCTGTTGGAATAACCTGTATACGCGGGCTACCCTATACTTGGTGACATTCATCTATTATTCCATCTTTATTATTCTGTTGGAATATCCTGTCTGTGCGTTTTACACCGGACCTGATTCCGTCTTTATTATTTTGTTGGAATATCCTGTCTGTGCGTTTTACGCCGTACCTGGTTCCGTCTTTATTATTATCCTGTTGGAATATCCTGTCTGTGCATTTTACACCGGATCTGGTTCCGTCCATTATTAGTATTCTGTTGGAATAACATGTCTATGCGAAGTACCGCATGCATGGTGATTTCTTTTGTTATTACATTCTTTATTATTCTGTTGGAACATCCCGTCGGTGTGAATTTCGCTTGACCTAGTTTCGTTATTTAGTATTCTATTGGAATAACCTGTCTATGCGAAGTACCGCATGCATGGTGATTTCTTTTGTTATTCCATTCTTTATTATAATCAGTTGGTTAATGTTTTGACTTCTATACTCCATGAAATTAGTCGAATATCCTTGATAATTGTGCTTCATCCAGTATCTTTTCATGGAAATATTCTTCTGAGCATTCTTGAATTTTACTCTACAAAGAAGTATCATGTTGACAATTTGTACGTTTTTGGTTCTTGGGCAAATTAATTCTTGAACTTGTTTTATTGAATTCTTATATCATTGTCATCATCCTCATGTTTATATTTTTTGAAAGTCATCTGTGGCCTGTAGTGCATAGATGGACTTGGTATGATTATGACCAGGGATTACTCGGTGTAATCATGACCGTAATGTTACAAATGATGTGGTAAGAGTCCTCATTGGCCCGTAGTGCATTGATAGACAGTTGTTGACATGATCACGACCATTAATGAATACACAAATTTTCTTAGCCCGTAGTGCATGGATAATTGTGGTCGTGATACTAAATAATATCCTTGACCGTAGTGCAGGGGTGATTCGATGATGTGGATTATTTATTAAGCTGAGTCCCAGCGATAAAAGTCATGAAAAACCTTTTAAATCATAGCAGATAGTAGATTTTATTCTCTACTTGACTCTTCTAATGGATTGTTTGTTCCGTTGCAGTTAAACTTGATGTTTGTTATATTTTATTAGTTTAACACTGTTAAAGGCTAATAATAATTTAATCTGCATTATCTTAGTCATAATATTTCTTACTGGGCTAGTTGTGCTCACCCTTTCTTTCACTGTTCTCTTCAGGAAATGAGAATATAGATGGGATGAGTCGGGGAACAGAGTGATGGTCCGGATGATAGTATTAGTATTCCTCATTATTCTGTTAAATAGGTGTGACAATAAATGTAATGAGGACTCCATTGAGTGTGGATATTGTCTAGATGACAATAATTTCGAGGACGACATTGAAAGTAGTATGCACACAAGCCAATCATGTTTGATGATAAAGCATATACTTTGTAAACAATCTTATTCATTTATTAATAAAAAGTATTAATTTATTAAAGGCTTTTAATTATCTACATGATGCTGTTTTATAATATGTGATAAACCCATAGTTTTAAGCAATGCTTTTAGAATAATGATGATGATCATTCTAATGAGATCTAAATTCTTAGAAAGCTTAAAACTAAAATAGTTCCCAATCGTTGGATTACTAAATTGGGGATTAGTGAATCCGGATAGATTGGTACATACGTTGCTTGCTCATTGGATGAGGATGATTGATCTCATGATCATTTGTGTGGAGACACTAAAGCAAGTATGTAGGTGCTTATTAGAGAATAAGTTCACTGAACGTGACTCGCTAAGGAATACCTAATGGAGTTTTACTTGCATGTCAATAGGAATTCCTGTAGTGATAGTAGTACAAGTGATCCTTGGACTTGAGATCATCATAGTATCTTGTGTATGATGAGTTATACTTTGACTTATTCCTTAAGACCCTTAGGGTATATCAAAGGGTATGCTTGGGTATAATAAGTTATACATGGAGATAATGTATGATCAATAAAGAATCTACCACTTCTAGTAAAAGAAGAGAAATGTCCTATGTGATTCGATAAATGACAACTCAGTAGTCCTTGGCCAAGGCAGAATGAAATTAGAAAGGAGTTTCTAATTTGCATTATTTGGAGTTGTGCATTTAAGAGTCGAAATACATATAATTAAATAAAATAAGACTTGACAGAAATTCCATGTCTTATATTTAATTGGGACATTGTATGGTGGAAGGATTTAATTGTACGGTAACTATTTACTCAAAGGTTCTTTTATGATTAATGTTGAAATCTATATTATCTGGAAAGTCGTTGATCGCTAGGGAGGCTTATCCCTATTGTAGAATAAATATTATTTATTTAAATAAATTATTAGTTTAATTTATTTATTTAAATAAGATTAGAATTGTTCTAATTGATTTATTCACAACTGGTTTAATATGGAGAACCTAAAGGGTCACACCATAAAAGGAAGAATAATTATTTAAGAAGTTAATGGCATAATCGTAATAATAAGTTAAGTATATTTAATTTAATCTATGGTGATAGAATAAATTAAATAACTTAATATTTATTATTTAATATTTTGGAAATATTAAATATAAATTAATAAGAGGAGTCTTATTATTATTATTACTATTATTATTATTTAATTCCTAAAAGAGTTTGGAAATTAATTAATATAAGTACTCTCATTTATTCCTAATAGGATTAGGAGGGAAAATTAGTTAAAGGAGTTTAATTAATTATCCCTAATAAGATTAGGGAGCCCATTTAATTAAAAGAGTTTAATTAAATAAATAATACCTTATTTTTAATAGGGTTACTTGATATCTTTATAAGAGTAGTCTTATATCAGATATAAAATATACGTTATTCCAGTTGTTGGAGAGTACGCCCCTTTTTCTATAGAGATAGAAAACTAGGGTTTGAGCCAAATACCTATCTTCTTGAATTTTGTTCTTCCTTGGTGGATCACCTCTAGAGGCCAAACACTTGGGTGGCTAACGTTGATCAAAGGAAGGGACCAAACCCGGTGGATTCAAGTTGAACGCGAAAAGGATTGGAGGTGAACTTGTACCTGAGGAAGCTTGGATCTTCAAGGGTATGATTTTATTCTTTATCTTTTCGTTTAATTAATAATTGTGCATAAAGGGTGATCCGGGTTTATGGTTTGTAAAATTTTTAAACTCTGATTTTTACACGCTTCCGCTAATTTTGTGCAATTTGATTGCGTTCATGAATATTACAAACCTAACAGTGGTATCAGAGCCAAACCTTTATGCGAATTATTAATTGTTTTGTTTTAATATGTATATTGATATGTGTTTAGAATATTTTAATTGGGCATAATTTTGTTGTATAAAATAAATAAATAAAAAAAATCGTTAATTCGCAAAGCCTGTTTATACCGGGAATTGATTTTTGGATTTTGTTCTCTGTAAATGTGATTCGCGCGGATGATATATATTGTTAAAGGTTAACAGTTCATGAAGTATGGTTATATATGATATAATATATTATTTCATTTTTGGCCGGATCCGTGATATTGCTAATTCTGTTACTTCACGTGGTTGGCATATAAATATATCAATGATTTGGTATATATATGATCACCTGTCAATTTTATTTTTTTTATTTTGAAAAGCTAATTCACGGATTAGCTGGTTATCTTCATCATGGATGGTGGTCACATGGCAGGTCATGCGAATCTGAAATTGCAGATCATGTGAATTTTGGATTTTAAGGATTCGTGGATATTATAATACTATATATATATATATTGTGTATATGTAATATAATATTTTAATAATTTTATAATTAAAATAAAATATTTATTTTAATTTTAAAATAAAAAGGTTTATTTTAATCTTAAAATAAAAGATTTATTTTAATTTTAAAATTAGAATTTCATGCTAACTAATTAGAGTTGGAATTGGATTCCATGATAACTAATTGGAGTTGAAATTGAATTTCACCTTTCCTTAAATAAAGGAGTTTATTTAGATATGGAATAAGATTTCATATTATTCAAAATAAAGGAGTTTATTTGTGAATAGGAAAGAGAATCCTAATTTCCTTAAATAAATGAGTTTATTTAAATATGAAATAAGATTTCATATTATTCAAAATAAAGGAGTTTATTTGTGAATAGGAAAGAAAATCCGTGTTTTCCTAAATAAAAGAGTTTATTTAAGATATGAAATAAGATTTCATATTACCAAAATAAAGGAGTTTATTTTGCTATGGAATTGGATTCCATAATTAATTAAAATAAAGGAGTTTATTTTGATTAAGGATTTTGATTAAAATAAAATAGTTTATTTTATTCAAAATTGGATAAATTAAAATAAAATAGTTTTATTTTGATTTAAATTTGGATTAAAATAAAGGAGTTTATTTTGATTCAAAATTAGATTTTATACTAACTAAATTTGCCCATTAAATGATATCAATATATATATTAAATATTTATTATTCATGAGATGAATGTTATTTATTGATGCATATGGTGATGTGTATGATAATAAATGGGATTAATTATGGACTATTGACCAATGTGATTGGATTTTATTTTAGTTGGATGCATGAATGTATGGGTTTTATTAAATGGGGTATGCGTAACTCGTCTTCTCTAATTTTTTCTTAATGTAAATTCTATCTTCCTCCTATGTACTTCCCCTTGACTGTTGATCAAGGTTTCTATTTATTTTAAAATAGTTATGTAATAGGAATAATTAGAATTAATTTTTGAAGAATTAGAGATCAAGGAACAAGGAGCGCTTGAAGACCCGTTTGTAATGGAGCCCGAGTTTAAATGTAATAGTTATATTTAAATATTAATTCTTGCACCCCTAGGGTTTGACCTTTTGGTTCACTTGGTGGCTCTAGTGAACCAAACTAGAATAAAAGTCCATAATCAATCCAGGTAGAATATAGTATTCTATATGTGCATGCTTATATTATATATATTATATATTATGCAAACATGCTTCGCATGTTAATTAATATGACGCGTATTTTATATATATGTGCATGCGCGCTAAACAAGATGAGACAAATTAATAACAAACCCCTCAAATATTTTATATTAAGTTGTAACGTTCAAAGATATTTGGAATATCGAACGTCGCCTTCTAGCATGATAGAAACAATAGAGTATTGAATATTTAATATGAGTTTGTTGTGCACACACAAGGCGAGTATTAAATATTTAAGATGTTGTTTTTATTACATATGATGTTTATAAGGAATTGAACATTACTGCTTTGTTGTGCACACACAAGGGCTGTAGTTTTCTCTTCACTTATATGGAAATGCTGGGTCTGACTTAACTTAAATTATTTTAGTTCAGATGTGCACACACTTGACCATTATGATTTAAGAGGTAAAATACAAGGAGTTACATAGTTGATGTAATTGACAAGAGTTGTCTACCTATTTATTTATATATAGTTTGTTGTGCACACACAAGGCTATATACATTTGAAATGGGATCCATATTCTCATTAGCATATCTTTAATTAGATTTTGCCGAACTATATAAGTGAGGGTAATATAGTTTGAAGAAAATAGTGGGAGATACCAATTTAAAACAAGACCTAATTTATTTTGGTAATTAATAAAAGAATGTATGTTAAAATGTTGTTAATTATAAATTCATTTACAGAATTTTACAATGTCTAAAATTACTATCACTGCGTAGCATATTAGATGCTAAATTAACCGGACCAAAATTAAATGGATTGGTTAAGGAAATTGAGAATAGTTCTCATGGCTGAAAAGCTTTCTTATGTCCTTAATACGCCTATCCCTGCAATGGTTGCAGACAATGCCTCTGAGGAAGATATTGCTACTTTTAGAAAGTGGCAAGATGATGCACAGTTGGCTCAATGCATCATGCTCGCATCCATGAGTAACGAGTTTCAGCGTCAGCTGGAAACTATGGATGCTTCTACTATATTCCTGCACATCAAGTAGTTGATGGTGAGGAAAGTATGACTGATAGATATTAGATATCTAAGGAGCTCTTCCGATCTAGAATGGCCAATGGAACTATAGTACAGACAAAAGTCTTTAACATAATCAATTTGATTGATCAATTAGGACAAACGGATTTTGTCATGGATGGAGAGTTGAGCCAAGATTTGATCTTGCACTCACTTCCGGACTCCTTTCACAATTGTTGTGAATTTTTTCATATGAACGAGCTAGATATCAGCCTCGCTGATTTGCTTAACATGTTCAAAAATGTTGAGAGTCACTTTCCAACCAAGAAAGACTAAGTCTTACTGGTAGGGGCCAAAGGATCTTCTGAAATGAAGAACGATTCTAAGAAAGTAAATAGAAAGGGCAAAAACAAAGGATAATAAGAACAAAACTGATACGGATAGCAAAAGAGTTTGCTTCCACTGCAATAAGCCTGGACACTGGAAGGAAACTGCAAGAAGCATCTTGCAGAGGCTAACCAAAGAAGCTTAGTGAAGTTTCGGTTACAAATACAATTTTGTTCATGATTTAAAATAAATTTTTCTTTAAGTCAAGGTTCTACTTGGGTATTGGATACCGACTTTGGTTATCATAAATATAGATTTATGAAGGGACCAAGTAGAAGTAGAAAGCTAAATATAAGTAAACCTATGTATGGGAAATGAAGCAAAGGTTGCTGCATTAGCCATACGAACTTATAGTTTAGTAATGTCTATGGGTAAGTCTATTAAGTCAATAAGTTGTTATTGTATTCCAGTTCTCGTTGGAAACATTATTTCCATTTTATTGTTGGACAATGAAATCTTTGGTATTATAATTAGAAACAATTGTTGTTCTATTTATAATAATAATGTTTTGTATAGAACTGGAATATTACTTAATGGATTTTGTATACTTGACTTACGTGAAAAATATATTTTGCAAATTGAACAAACTAGTATAAGAAAAGGAGATGATCATTCAAAGAGTTGAATGTATGTATTTGTTGAAATACAAGTGTGAATTATTTGAAAGGTTCAAAGAATTCAGAAGTGAAACAAATTGGGAAAGTATTAAGATTCTTTGATTAGATCAAGGAATAAATACTTGTGCAATAAGTTTCTAGATCATCTCAAATGGTTTTTTCATAATGGACGCCTCCTGATACGTAATAATTGATTGATGTATCTGAAAGGAAAAATCGTACCTTGTTGGACGTGGTGCGGTCCATAATGATTTTAACGACATTCCAGTATCCTTCTCGGATCATGTCCTAGAAATGGCTGCATATCTACGAAAAAGGTAACCTCAAAATCCGGCCCCAAGACTCCATAAAAGTTATGGACAGGGAGGATTCCTAATCTTAAGTGTGTTAAGATAAGGGGTTGTCCAACTTATGTGAAACGGTTTCAAAGGATAAGTTTGGGACAAAATTTGACATGTACATATTTGTGGGACATCCTAAAGTAAGTTTAGGTTATACGTTCTATGATCCTACTTAGCAAAAGGTGTTTGTTGCGAAACATGTTGCCTTCTAAGATAAAGGTGTTTATCATTGAAGGGGCTAGTGGAGGATAATACATCTTGAAAAGTTCAAGAACCACAAAACACTACAAGTCAAATAAGAGAAACCTATAGATAAACCTATTGTACCACAACCGAATCGTAAATCTGGAATAGTACCGAAGATACCTAGGAGGTATGGATTCATCATGGATGATGATGATGAGGTACGTATCATAGAAGATGATGATCTAGTTACATACG
Organism: Panax japonicus; assembly: GCA_020205505.1. Taxonomy (NCBI): domain Eukaryota; kingdom Viridiplantae; phylum Streptophyta; class Magnoliopsida; order Apiales; family Araliaceae; genus Panax; species Panax japonicus. The sequence continues at coordinate 42,947,190 of CM035105.1, read as the reverse complement.
ATGAGGTAAGAGTTGTAGACACTCAGAGAAATGGATTGAAGCAATCTTCTCAAAAATAGAACATTCATTTTGATATGATAATCAAAAGAGTTTGATTTTATCAAAAACAAGAATGAACCTAGTGTGTACAAAAGGGTCAGTGGGAGCGTTATGATATTTCTAGTATTATATGTTGATATACTACGGATAAGGAATAACATACCAATGCTATAATCAGTAAAGATAAAGTTGTCTAAACATTCCTCCATGAATGATTTGGGAAGAGTATCTTAATTGGGGATGCAAATCTATATAGATAGATTTAAAAGGATGCTCGACTTAACCCAAGGAACGTATATTCATTTGATGCTAAAGTCGTTTAGCATGGCAAACTCCATGGGATGTCTCATGTTGATGAGCCATGGAGTGTATCTCTCTTAATAGTCCCCACAGACTCTTGAAAAGAGAGATCACATGAGTGACAATCATGCATGCAATGAAATATACGAGACCTGATGTTGATCAGTCATATTCTGGAGAAGTTCACTGTGAGACAGTGAAAAACATCTTAAAGTACTTAACTAGCACTAAGGATGTGATATAATTCATGGCGGGTCTGAATTAAAACTAGAGGGCTTAACAGACTCAAGTTTTTTAGACAGACCAAGACGACAGATAATCCATTTTAAGGTAAAGGGTTACCTTGAACGGTGGTGCAGTGAATTGGAAAAGTTCCAAACAACAAAGAGTTGTTGCTTTAGTGATAAAGACAAAGTATATTGCTATAAATGAAGCTACAAGTTGATTGTTTGGATGAAAAGTTCATTACAGAACTAGGAATAGTTCCTAAGTCTCATCTTAGATCTAAACATGCGTTGTGGCACTTTCATTTGATTAAATGAATCATTGAAAGATGGGAAATCACTATAGAGATAGTGGACTTTCAAGAACAACATTACATATCCATTTACTGAAGCTTATCCAACAGCAGGATAATCGTCACTTAGAGAAGAAGAGAATGAGATACCATGACGATTGGCTTTAGTGCAAGTGGGAGATTGAAAGTAGTATGCACACAAGCCAATCATGTTTGATGATAAAGCATATACTTTGTAAACAATCTTATTCATTTATTAATAAAAAGTATTAATTTATTAAAGGCTTTTAATTATCTACATGATGCTGTTTTATAATATGTGATAAACCCATAGTTTTAAGCAATGCTTTTAGAATAATGATGATGATCATTCTAATGAGATCTAAATTCTTAGAAAGCTTAAAACTAAAATAGTTCCCAATCGTTGGATTACTAAATTGGGGATTAGTGAATCCGGATAGATTGGTACATACGTTGCTTGCTCATTGGATGAGGATGATTGATCTCATGATCATTTGTGTGGAGACACTAAAGCAAGTATGTAGGTGCTTATTAGAGAATAAGTTCACTGAACGTGACTCGCTAAGGAATACCTAATGGAGTTTTACTTGCATGTCAATAGGAATTCCTGTAGTGATAGTAGTACAAGTGATCCTTGGACTTGAGATCATCATAGTATCTTGTGTATGATGAGTTATACTTTGACTTATTCCTTAAGACCCTTAGGGTATATCAAAGGGTATGCTTGGGTATAATAAGTTATACATGGAGATAATGTATGATCAATAAAGAATCTACCACTTCTAGTAAAAGAAGAGAAATGTCCTATGTGATTCGATAAATGACAACTCAGTAGTCCTTGGCCAAGGCAGAATGAAATTAGAAAGGAGTTTCTAATTTGCATTATTTGGAGTTGTGCATTTAAGAGTCGAAATACATATAATTAAATAAAATAAGACTTGACAGAAATTCCATGTCTTATATTTAATTGGGACATTGTATGGTGGAAGGATTTAATTGTACGGTAACTATTTACTCAAAGGTTCTTTTATGATTAATGTTGAAATCTATATTATCTGGAAAGTCGTTGATCGCTAGGGAGGCTTATCCCTATTGTAGAATAAATATTATTTATTTAAATAAATTATTAGTTTAATTTATTTATTTAAATAAGATTAGAATTGTTCTAATTGATTTATTCACAACCGGTTTAATATGGAGAACCTAAAGGGTCACACCATAAAAGGAAGAATAATTATTTAAGAAGTTAATGGCATAATCGTAATAATAAGTTAAGTATATTTAATTTAATCTATGGTGATAGAATAAATTAAATAACTTAATATTTATTATTTAATATTTTGGAAATATTAAATATAAATTAATAAGAGGAGTCTTATTATTATTATTACTATTATTATTATTTAATTCCTAAAAGAGTTTGGAAATTAATTAATATAAGTACTCTCATTTATTCCTAATAGGATTAGGAGGGAAAATTAGTTAAAGGAGTTTAATTAATTATCCCTAATAAGATTAGGGAGCCCATTTAATTAAAAGAGTTTAATTAAATAAATAATACCTTATTTTTAATAGGGTTACTTGATATCTTTATAAGAGTAGTCTTATATCAGATATAAAATATACGTTATTCCAGTTGTTGGAGAGTACGCCCCTTTTTCTATAGAGATAGAAAACTAGGGTTTGAGCCAAATACCCATCTTCTTGAATTTTGTTCTTCCTTGGTGGATCACCTCTAGAGGCCAAACACTTGGGTGGCTAACGTTGATCAAAGGAAGGGACCAAACCCGGTGGATTCAAGTTGAACGCGAAAAGGATTGGAGGTGAACTTGTACCTGAGGAAGCTTGGATCTTCAAGGGTATGATTTTATTCTTTATCTTTTCGTTTAATTAATAATTGTGCATAAAGGGTGATCCGGGTTTATGGTTTGTAAAATTTTTAAACTCTGATTTTTACACGCTTCCGCTAATTTTGTGCAATTTGATTGCGTTCATGAATATTACAAACCTAACAGACATACCATGCACACACCCTAACCAGGTCGGGGAATATTCATTTTAACAGAGAATATTCGTACGAAGGCACAATCATTGGTGGACCCCACAAAAGAAGTATTGTCGCAGTTAGAAAATGACAAAATTATCTTTTTATAAAAATAACAGCGAAAGTGTTACCTTTAAACTGTTGAACTACCCGATAGTAAAAGTACAGTAATATGCGTTGTTGCATAGTAGCACACGGTATTGATTATTGATGCTTACGTGAGAAGTCACTCAGTTATACTCAATTATTGCTACAATAAGTGCTGCATCATATTTCTCATATTATTGATTCAATTATTGTCACAATATCATCTGCATAATATTTATTATTATTAAATCAATAATTGAGACGACAAAGTTATTCATATTATTATTTGAATATTGACAATGTCTAGAAGCTCTGTCAAGAAGAGGTTTGATCACCTAATTACGCGCCAATAAGGAGAAATCCTTATCGAAAATCCCCCTCTTTTCTGAGAACGACGTTGTTGTTAAATATTATGAGTTATAATATTAATGATGAATAAGTTCTTGTTGATTAAAGATGAAACTGATAGTTTCATTGTATTGGGATTGTTAGTGTTAGTGAAAATCGACACTTATTTCGATAGTAATTGATGTCTGGAGGTTATATTGACCAATCGGGTAATTAATCAGATAAATGAGCAATGAATTGCTATTATTTCAAATGCTTATAACTATTTGTCACATATGTGTACTATTGAGTCACATTCATGTACTATTAGGGGTGGTGGTGCAAGACTGTAATTAGTTTTTTCACATGATTATACTATTAAGTCACATGAATGAACTATTGATTCACATTATTTACTATTAGGGGATGTGGTGCAAGTTTGATAATACTTGCAGGACTAAATTAAAAATGAAAAAAGAGAGGAAGGTATTATAATGTAATATTTTGAGCCCCAAAACGTGCAATTATCATAACTATATTTTTCTATAAATAGAAGCTCATTCTTCCTTCATTTCGCACCAATTCACTAAAGCTATAGAGCAATTATTATAGAGAGAAATTATAGAGAGAAAGAAGAAGAGAAGTCTGCTAACTCTCTATTCCAGTATCCAGTTTTACTCTATGGTAAGGGGTATTGTTCTTTCGTATTAATGAAGAGAGTTATTTTCTTTAAATACTCATAAGGGTTGTTATTCTATTCCTTATTATTATATTGGAATAACCTGTCTATGCGAAGTACATCATATATGGTGAAATTCTTTTGTTATTCCATTCTTTATTATTCTGTTGGAATAACCTGTCTGTGCGGTCTATCGCATGCCTGGTGAATTCTGTTGTTATTCCATTCTTTATTATTCTGTTGGAATATCCTGTCTTTGCGGATTACGCATGACCTGATTTCATTATTTGTTATTCTGTTGGAATATCCTGTCTGTGCGAGTTACGCATGACCTGGTTCCATTCTTTATTATTCTGTTGGAATAACCTGTCTGTACGGATTACACACGCCTGGTTGAATTCTTCTGTTATTTCATTCTTTATTATTCTGTTGGAATAACCTGTCTATGTGGATTACCGCATGAATGGTGAATGATCCTTCGTATTCATTCTTTATTATATTGTGGAAATGATTTATCTACGTGGATTACCGCATGACGGGCAAAAAATCCATTTGTGATTTTATATATTCTATTATACTCAGTTGGTTAAAGTTTTTGCTTCTATACGCTATAAAATTAGTGGAATATCCTTGATATTTGCGCTTCATCTAGTATTTTTTCATAGAAATATTCTTTTGAGCATTCTTAAATTTTACTCCACAAAACAGTATCATGTTGACAATTTGGACGTTATTGATTTATGGATAAATTAAATTATAAATTATTAAAAATTTATCCTTGAACTTATTTTATTGAATTTTTATATCATTGTCATCATCCTCATGTTTATAATCATGAACGTAATGTTACGAATGATGTGGCAAAAGTCCTCATTGGCCGTAGTGCATTGATGGACTGTTGTTGGCATGATCATGACCATTGATGAATACACGAATATCCTTGGCCCATAGTGCATGGATAAGTTGTGATCGTGATACTAATGAATATCCTTGGCCATAGTGCATGGATGATGTGGTTTATTTATTAAGCTGAGTCTCAGCGGTAAAAGTGATGAAAAATATTTTAAATCATAGAAGATAGTAGATTTTATTCTCTATTTGACTCTTCTAATGGATTGCTTGTTCTGCTGCAGTTAAACTTGATGGTTGTTATATTTTATCAGTTTAACATTGTTGAAGGATAATGATAATTTATTCTGCATTATCTTAGTCATATTATTTCTTACTGGGCTAGTTGAGCTCACCCTTTCTTTCACTGTCCTCTTCAGGAAATGAGAACGTAGCAGGGACTAGTCGGGGAACGGAGTGACGGTCCAGATGATAGTATTAGTATTCCTCACTATTCTGTTAAATAGTGTGACAATAAATGTAATGAGGACTCCATTGAGTGTGGATATTGTCTAGATGACAATGTTCTTATTAAAACTCTTAGATTATTTTTTGTTATATTTTACACGACTGTTGTATAATTAAGTTGTATTTGAATTTTGTACCATGTATTTGGCGACTAAGGATGGGTGATGTATATTTGTTTTGGGGGCATCACATTAACAGTAAAACCTTTTCTGTAATTTTTTTATAAAAATGTTATTTTTGTCGCTTTCTATATCCGACAGTTATTCCGTAATGGGGTCGTACGAATATTCCCTGACAAAATAAATATTTCTCGATAAAATTAATATTTCCTGACAAACTATTCACTTCATATATTTTTCACATTTTTCAGATTATTCGACAAATTTTTATAATTATTTCTATTAATAAAAACTATCATTTAATAGCTTCAAAATAAAAATACCAACTCCACATACTTTTATTTCTTTTAAACATCATCAATATTAATCTTATATTATTATAATAATTTTTACCAAATTTCATAATTTTTCACCATTCATAGAATTTTCTATGAATTTTTCTCTATGTTAAAACTAATTGTAAATAGTTTAAAAATATAATAAATATTTATATTATTCAATAATTTTTCAAAACTGTCCAAAAATTATAAAATAATATTATAAGATTTTTCACTAAGTTTCATAATTTTTCATCAATCATAGAATTTTCTATGAATTTTTTCTATTTTCAAACTAACTATAAATAGTTTAACAATACAATAATTGCTTCTGCTTTTCAATAATTCATCAAAAATTTACAAAATTTCTAAGATGTTATTATAAGAATTTTGTAAAACTTTGTAGAAGAAAGGTTTTCCAAATTTTGCCTCTAACATAGAGAAATAGTCATACCGAAAAAGTTCTGCTACAAAAATTCTGAAGCAGTCACCTCTTAAAATTCATAAGAAATCATACGTTAATCTTTAATGTTTCACAATTTGTGGACATATATTCAACTTATATATGTATAACATATCCAAAAATTACAACGATCCAACGGTCGGATTAAAAATTAAAGCTCATGCAATAGAGTTTAATTAAATTGATTTTTCGGACTATGAGTCCTTCAGACAAGTTTCATTCAAACAGTCACTCTAAAAAATCCATAAAGAATTTTTGAGCGATTCTAATTTCTGTGTTTAGTTTACTTTCAGGGCTTTCTTTTGATATATGACTCATCTCCTAACTACACACAGATTATGGAATTTACAAAATCAAGTAGTAAAACAATTTTTTTTGAAAATAACCAAATTTTGTTTTTCATTTGATTTCTAGATTTCTCTCATTTGATTCATGTAGCAAGTTTAAATCATCCAATACATACATAAATATGCACTCTTTACATAAAATCCATAAAAACTTAAATCTAAGAATAAATCAAATATTTTTTAAACACACATTTTCTCAATTTTATTATCCATTTACTCTTTCTACTTCTTCTTTTCTTCTTATTATTCTCTTTTTCTCTCTCTCCTCTCTTCTTTCTGTTCCCTTTCTCTCTTTTATTTTACTGAAAATTTTGGGCTACGGGAGGGAGTATGAGAATGGGAATCATCATTTCTTTTTCTCTCTCTCCTCTTTCTTTCTTTTTCTCTATTCTTCCTTCTTTTTCTTTCTTTTCTTCCTTTCTTTTCTTTCTCCTTCTCCACATGTTCCCCCCAATAATTCCCACTTCCTTCCACTCTTCTCTAATCAGATTCTTAGCCCCCCCAATGGCCCACCATTTTATTAATTTATTTTCTCCTATTTTATTTACTCATTTATCCGAATAATTGATTATTTGACCATTTATCAATTTAACATTTTAAAGTTTTAGAATAATAATCATAAATTAAATTAAACTATTATTTCATAAAAATCGCGGTCTTATAGTAGCCGTCAAGATAAACGAAAGATGACGATCTAGGGTGTGACTATGATCATAGTGCTTGCCAGATGAGAAGAAGGAACTGATGCGGTTTATACAGAGAAATTGACCAACCTATAAAAAATAGACAAAGAAGATTATTTACGTGTCAGACCATTGATGACATGTAAACGGGATATCACAAGGAGAAAGAGAGCTGAACATGACCAATCAGTTGAGTCTTGAAATTCATGAGGGCCAGAGAATTCAAACAAGTTGTCAGTGCCTAATGCATGTCAAGGAAAGCAGAAGTGTTGAAGCACTACACGAGTGAAGGAAGAGAGGTTCTACATTACAAATCCAAATTACACTCTCAGAATCGTAGTGTTGTCTCAATTAGTTAACGATCAATATTTAACAAACTAACTACAATCAAGTTCAAGGTCATCTGCGTTAGAATCATAGTGTTCAGTCATCTAAGTATTGAAACCTTGGCAACGTCTCAATATAAAGACTGACATTCAAACGTTGTTGATTAAAAGCATCGATGCAGAAGGATAACTGATGTTGTTTTGATCGAGGAGTCAGAAAGAGGAAATAAAGGTGACTACCAGCCTGACGAGTTAAAGTGACATCTCTGATGTGGTAGGTGAAATAGTAGATTGTAGTGTCAAAAAAATCTAAAAGGGGCTGTCACGTCACATCAGCAGTCTGCACCAAATAACTTGAGATCTGCGAATCAATTCAAATATGTTCCAACGACTATATTTCAACGGGAAGCTTTTGGAAGGATATTTAACAGCTGAAGCTTGAATGTAGAAGGGTGTTGGTTTTGATAATTTGTTGACTCTACGAGTTCTACAGAGCAAAACAGAATACATCTCAGTGGCAGTGAGACTACGAAAGTAGAAGTGAAACAAGATAAGAGAAGAGCTTTAAAAGAAAAAGGCTTCACTCAACAACAATGAGAATGACAATAGTAGCTAAGCTGAGAGCCGAGAAGGCCAAGAAGATAACATTCAGAAGAATGGCAGACTAGAAAGAAGATTCAAAGAGCCACTTTATGAATCACAATGAACCACCAAGAGCTAAAGAAGAACAGATACAGATTCAAATCTGTACACAAGCCAACCAAGGTTCAGGGGATGCTAAATACCAGAGGGAGTCTACCAAAAGTGCAAAGACTTAGCAAACCTCAAGTGGTGAAGGTGTGCAATCTAAGATTAGATAAAGATAAGCACCAACCACAAGATCAGATGCACCAAAGAAGAAGTGACAAATTGCTAAAGTAATCAAAGAGATCGAGCTTCACAAAAAACTTAGTAGTCTATCCAATGTTGATCCAGTCTCGATGCAGAATCCAAAGAGGATCACATCAAGATGCTAAGTATCAAAGGATGAACAAGCTTTAAGTCATCTTAGCAGCTCAGCACCAACAACAATATCAATAAGAAGCTAGGGCCTGAGGGGTCCCTGTCCTAGGGACTAAACTGAGTTCCAAGGTTGTGACACCCCCAAATCACGTTACTTCATTACCTCAAGATTTGGTGTTCACGTAATCAAAATATTCATATCTAACTATCCAATGATAATAAATTGAATAATAAAAACTTGCCCATATAGGATTACTTTAATAAAAACATTATCTCCCAGGTTCTCTAACCTTTAATACAATCATTCAAGTGCGGAAATAAAATTATTACATCACATCATTATTAAAAGTCTATCATCATAACGATAAAACAAAATTACAAGTCTTCATCACTTGTACATTTTTTCCTTTCCTTTGCTAGTTGTAGGTTTATCTACCTTCTCAACCATAGCTGCAATAAATGTATAAATATGCAAGAGTGAGCAAACAAAGCTCACTTGAAATAAGAATCAATATCTTTACATCATTTGCCAAATAATAGGCTCAATAGAACTGAATGATATGTTCAATTAACATTTCAAAAATTCCAAACTCATAGGCTCAATAGAACAGAATGATATGTTCTGTTAACATTCTTAAATATACTACTGAGGGTCAAATGACCATGAACCATGTCCACAGTTATAAGTAATCTTTCAACTTTAACTTTAACAGTTGTATGACTATAAGGACTCCACGTACTTAGGAGGATCAATCCTTCGTACAATGTATTGTGCACAAACATTTCAATGCTAAGTGTAAACCCCTAAACATAGGGTTGTTCATCTCAGTATTTAGAGTACAAGTTCGCACCAAAGAAAGTTTGGTTTGGATAAGCTTTCAAGGGTAATTAAAGTTTAATGATCATCAACTTGGGAACTAGTTGAATCAACAATGCTTGATAATACAACAGTTGTTTAATAACAACATAACTTAGAACATTTGAGAATCATAAATGAACTGATTCTACGTATCTAACTCATGCTTGAAATAACTATAGAGCATAAGTATTCAATAGAATGAATAAAATGGTTAACCTTTGCTTGAACAGTAAAATAAGCTAGGGTTCAAGTGTTATAACATTTGAAATGAAATTCCTGAACTTTAAGAAACTTGCTTAACTGTAAATAAGTTAGAATGAATCAATAAATTGAGAATTTCCAATAACATTAGAGTTTGCTCAAATGGATTTTAGGAACAATTTACTTATTCAATAACAGTTAAGAGAAAAAGCTTGCTTAATCAAAAGCATGAAGTTATAATAATAGAACTAACTCAACGAAAGTGTAGAGTTAGAAAACTTGCATAATGTAATAAATGAACTAGCTCAACGAAAGTGTAGAGTTAGAAAACTTGCCTCGAGCGTAAGCTAAAATATTAAAACTTACGGTCACCTATACAGAGTATTAAAACCACAACATCTATTAGACATACTAATATTCACTTTTCAATATAAAACGCATCACTAGCTAAACTTGTTATTTTAACACAAGTCTTATGCTACCCTTTACATTTCAGAATTCCCAAGTGTTAATCATCATAACACTTAACTAACGTTCATTGTATAAACTAAGTTATCACATAACGTGTTTTTGATTTACTAATCATTTTTGCAACTTTGATCTTACTAACCACAATTCACTATGTTATGTTAACCTTAACATCACACATTTAACATGCTAACACAATTTCAGACCATGTTATGACACTTTCCTAAATCTGCAGAAATAGCAGAAGTCAGAATCTCAAACCAGGGTATGGCGCAGCTGCGCCATACATAGGCTTGGTACCGGAGTAGATGCGCCATTTTCTGCCTTGGTACCATCGCAGCTGCGCCGGTTGAGAAGGCTATGAACAATAACCGATTTTAGCCCAACAAACACAAATTTCACCCAATAGACAGTAATATTAACACGTAAAATAAATATACAACTATCATAAACATGATTACTCACATTTACAACCAATTAGAATAATTTAACACTAACTAAAGCTATTTTAATTTCTCAAAACTCATGTTTTTCATAAAAATTCAACTTTCTTGACATTCATCCTAGAAATCATCACTGTGAATTCATTAGTTGGCCAAATCACTCCATTCTAATTACGTTATGCTCGTATCTCATTGAACTAACATGAACAACACTCAATTAACATTTTAGCATGCAATTTGACCCTCAAAATTGGTACTTACTCAGACTATATGAAGAACATAAACACTGACAAAATTTCTACTACTGTCAAACGTATTTAGCATACAATTGTTGTTTAAATGTAATCTCTAATCACTATATACTTATATAATCACAAGTACCCAATTATCTAACAACAATGTGAATGAGATAAAATTTACAGAGCATGAAATTTCTGCCGTAAACCACATATATGCAAATATATATATATATACAATACTAAAGTTATGTAAAAATACCTTTAATTTTCTTGAAATCCTTGTTATCACCACTGATAATCACTATGAAATCCTAAGGTTTCCTCTCAACTCTCCCTGCCAAATTCTCTTCTCAATTTCTTTGAACTTTCAGTAATAATCCTAGACAACTAAATTGTACGTAAAACCAAACTGAACAGTAAGCGTAAAAAAACGGATATGGCCTTAATAATAATAATAACAACTATTATCAGTTACCAATACAACGTATATATTATAAATATAATATATTAATTATTTAATATATTTTAATTATTTTAAAAATCTAGAAATTCCAAAAGCCATAAGGCTTGTTTGGCAAACCCATTTAATTTTAAAGAATTAACATACTTAAGCATTGTTTGGTTAAAAACTAAATTAAAACTACTTTAATTTATTTTAATAACTCTTTATAATATAGTTATTTGTCACACTATATTTAATCAAGCTCTTATATTTATTTTAATTAATTCAAATCACAATTAATTAAATAAATTCTTTACTTACATAACATATTACAAATAATTAATCATTTAAATTGAAATATACATATTATAATAATTTCCTTCATTCATTAATTATTTATTTAACAAACAAATAATTAACCAAATAAAATTAAATTCATTAAACAAATATTTATTCAACAAAAAACACATCCATTAAATATTTATATAAATCAATAAATATTTAATATTACATTTAAAATTATGGAATGTTACATCATTCCCTCCTTAAAACGATTGTGTCCTCAGAATCACAATTCAGATAATCAAATCGTCACATTATTCCCTACTTACAAAGATTCTGTCCCCAGAATCGAAGACATAGATTAAAAAAATAACTCAAGGTAATTTTTCATCATTTCAGCTTCGAGTTCCCACGTTGCCTCTTCGACATTGTGGTTTCTCCATATCACCTTCACAGAAGGTATCACTTTATTTCTGAGCACTTGTTCTTTCTTGTCGACTATCTGGATAGGAACTTCTTCATAAGACAAATCGTTATCGAATTGAAATGGTTTGTACTCGATCGCATGCTTGTAATGGGGTTTATACGGTAGTAACACCGAAATGTGAAAAATATTATGAATGTTTTCCAAATCTGGAGGTAGAGCTACCTCATAAGCCACTTCCCCCACTTTCGTAGTATTTTAAACGGTCCAATAAATCTTGGGTTGAGCTTTCCTTTCTTGCGAAAATGAATTTTCCCCTTCCAAGGAGATGCTTTTAGGAAAATGAAACTTCCTACCTCAAGTTCGCGAGTCTGCCTATGTTGATCGGCATACTTTTTTTGTCTGTCATGGGCTGCTACCAATCTTATCCTGATTAGTTTGACAACTTCAGCAGTTTGTTATACCAGTTCTGGTCATAACAGTTGGCGTTCTTCGACTTCATCCCAGAAGAGTGGAGTTCTGTACTTTCTGCCGTACAATGCCTCGTAAGGTGGCATGCCAATGCTCACGTGGTAATTGTTGTTGTAGGAAAATTCTACCAACGGTAAATGTCTGTCACATCTTCCTTTAAAATCCATGATGCATGCTCTAAGAATATCTTCTAGTGTCTGGATTGTTCGTTCGCTTTTCCCATCAGATTGCGGATGGTATGCTGTACTCATCTTGAGTTGCGTTCCCATGCATTCTTGTATTCTCTTCCAGAAATTTGACATGAACCTTGGATCTCTGTCTGATACAATTGACAATGGAACTCCATGTCTTGACACGATCTCTTTAACGTACAGTTTCGCTAGCTAATCAAGATTAAATCTAATCTTTATTGGCAAAAAGTGTGCAGATTTTGTTAGTCTATCCACTATCACCCATATCGCATCGTATCCTTTCTGAGTCGTTGGAAGTCCTACCACAAAATTCATTATGATATACTCCCACTTCCATTTCGATATTTCTAACGGTTGTAGTAACCTGCTTGGTCGTTGATGTTCAGCTTTCACCTTCTGACACGTCAAACATTTTGCAACGCATTCTGTAACGTCTCTTTTCATATTCGGCTACCAAAAATGTCACCAAAAATCTTGATACATCTTTGTACTTCTTGGATGAATTGAATATCTTGTGTTGTGTGCTTCGGTCAAGATTTTGTCTTTAAGCTCTGGCACTGCTGGAACCCAAATTCTTTCTTCGAATCATAGTAGTCCTTCGATATCGATCTTATATTTTACATCACTACCCTCAACCACTTTCTCTTTGATCGTTTCGAATTCTTTATCTTGTAGTTGAGCATTCTTCACTTTGTCCACCAAAGTTGGACTGACATCTATCTGAAATAATCGTTCATCGTATTCCTTTGGAAATTTGATTTCCAACTCTAGTTTTGCCATTGCTGAAATAAGCTCCTCCTGAGTAGTTATCAACATCAACTTCTCTCGACCTTTCTTGCTCAAAGCTTCTGTAACCACATTCTCTTTGCCCGGATGATAAAAGATCTCACAATCATAATCCTTTATCAATTCCATCCATCTCCTTTGTCGCATATTCAGGTCCTTTCGTGTGAAAATATACTTCAGACTTTTATGGTCAGTGTAGATTTCACATTTCTCTCCATAGAGATAGTGTCTCCATATTTTCAGAGCAAATACTACTGCAGCCAATTCCAAATCATGAGTCGGATAACCTTTCTCATAATCCTTCAGTTATCTTGATGCATACGTAATACCTTTGTAATTCTGCATAAGAACACATCCTAACCCTTTGTGTGAGGAATCACTATACACCACAAAGTTACCTGTACTATCTGGTAATGACAACACATGTGCCATACTTAATTTCTTCTTCAAATCCTGGAAACCTTTTTCACATTTCTCTGTCCAAACAAATTTCACATCTTTCCTTATCAAATTTGTTAATGGAGTGACTATCTTAGAAAAATCTTGAATAAATCGTCTGTAATAACCGGTCAGTCCCAAGAAACCTCTCACTTCCGACAATGTTCTTGGTTGTTCCCAATTTATTACAGCTTCCACTTTTGATGGATCCACTGAAATCCCATCTTTTTCAATCACGTGCCAAAGAAATTGTACATGATCTAGCCAAAATTCACACTTAGAGAATTTCGCGCATAAATTTTCCCTTCTTAGTGTTTCCAATGTCAAACATAAGTGTTCCACGTGTTTTTCCTGAGTTTTGGAATACACCAGAATGTCGTCGATGAATACCACTACAAACTTGTCTAAGAATGGTTTAACACCTTGTTCATCAAATCCATGAATGCAGCATGTGCAATTGTTAAACCAAAAGACATCACCAGAAACTCGTAATGTCCATATCGAGTTCTGAATGCCGTTCGAGGTATATCCTCTTTCCTCACTTTCAATTGGTGATACCCACTTCTCAAATCTATTTTCGAGAAGTATTTAGCACCCTTCAACTGATCAAACAAGTCATCTATTCTTGGTAATGGATATTTGTTTTTAATAGTGACTTTGTTTAATTCTCTATAATCAATGCAAAGACGCATTGACCCATCCTTCTTCTTCATGAATAACTATGGCACTCCCCACGATGATACGCTCGGTTGAATATACTTTTTGTATAACAATTCTTGCAACTGTACCATCAGTTCCTTCATATTTTCTGGAGCCATTATGTACGGGGCCTTTGATATCGGTGCTTTCCCCGACACTAAGTCGATCATGAACTCAATCTCTCTGTCAGGCGGAAGTCCTGGAAAATCCTCTTGAAACACATCCTCAAATTCTCTCACCACTGGTATCTCTTCCAGTTTCACATTCGTCTTCTGAGTATCGACTATGTAAGCTAAATAGCCCACATAGCCTTGACTCAACAATTTTTTGGCTTGCATAATCGTCAGACATTTCATTTGTCTAGGCGACTTGCTACTATAAAATACTACCTTTGACGGGGTCATAAGGTTTACACACTTCTTTTGGTAATCAATTACTGCTCCATATTTGAACAGCCAATCTATTCCCAAAATAACATCAAACTCTCCCAATCTAATCGGAATCAAATCTACCATCAAGATATTCTCCTTATTCACTCAACAGTTCTTGTGTACGAATTTAACAGTGATTATCTCTTTATTCGCAATTTCTATGTTCAAAGGGAAATTCAGTTCTTCTCTAGGCAATTCTAACCTCTTAGCAAATTCATCATAGATAAACGAGCAAGTAGCACCCGAATCAAATAATACATAAGCATCAATATCATTGATTGGGATAATACCTGACACGACAACTTTTGATTGCACAATCATATTAAAGGTTCTAGTTGTGGGTTTGTTTGATGCTATACCTCCACTGTTACCTCCATTACTTCTGGTTGTCAATCCATCCTTCTTCTTAGGGCATTCACGAGCAAAATGATCCTTGGATCCGCACGTGAAGCACACATTCTTCTTAGGTTGAGTGCAATTTGGAGCGATGTGACCTTCCTGGCCACAATTGAAGCATACTCGTTTTCCCATCAAGCACGCACATCTTGTGAATCTTCCCGCATGTAGCACATGCTTCAAACTTCTTGCTTTGCTGGTTACCCTGCTGGTTTCCATTCCACTTCCTCTTCAAGTTGTTGTTGTTGTTATTGTTGTTGTTTCCACCACCACCGCCTCAATTCTTGGTTTCCACCTCATTCTTCTTCTTCTTTTGTTCCTGCTTGAACTTTGTCACTGCCTCGCCTCCACCTTCAGTGAGTATTTCTTTCTCCATCACTGCTGCGAAAGTCTTCAATTGAAATAGGGAAACCCTACTGTACAACCAGGGCTTCAGTCCCTGTTCAAATCTCTTCTCCTTGCGTTGGTCCGTGCTGACTTGATAAGGCGCAAACCTCGCCAACTCGTTGAATTTAGCGGCATACTCGGATACTGTCATCGTTCCCTGCTTCAGTTCCAGAAACTGCACTTCCAGCTGTCCCTTTGAACTCTCGGTAAAATAGGTCTCGAAGAATATCTCCTTAAACCTATCCCAGGTCATCATCCCTGGTCCTTCTCGTGTTTTATTGGCCTGCCACCAATAACTAGCCTCTACTTTCAACATGAATGTTACGAAATAATTTTTCTGGTCATCTATTACCCTAGCAACATCGAACACCTTTTCTATCTCCATAATCCAAGTCTGTGCCTAGACTGGATTCACTGACCCTCGAAATTCAGGTGGTCCAACCGCCTAGAACTCCTTAAACGTTTTTCCTTGGTTCTGTGGTTGATTCTGCAATGCTCCTATTAGTAACGTCACTAATTGTTGAACCGGGTTAGCATCAACATTGTCGTTATTGTTGGTTCCTTCGGTGGTTCTCTGTCATGGTGGTTGACGTCTGGGAGGCATTTTCTGTTTAAAAATACACTCATTAGGTTTTTATTCAACTCTTTTAAGTGATTTCTACTTAACTTGCCTCCAGAAAATAAATAACTACATAATCACGTAACACTTTGAATAAAATAACAACTTTTATTTATTCATAACCTCTTTGAAAATATAAAACAATAGCATCACTGCTATTTACATTACTTTCCTAAACTCTAAAAGTTTCAGGACAATATCATCATCATATCCCATAGGTTACATAACATAACACTTGGGATTTATAATTTATTTAACATTTATTAATCGCATAACAACTACGATGTTCTACTAAGATACTGCTTAGCTTTACTACGTTCTTTCTCCATGATCCGGAACATTATTCTGCGATCTAATACGTACGATGGCATCGTCTTGAACTGAATTAGATAACTCATGACCCGATCTTGAGCTCGATTAACAACGTTTGAATACTCTATTCATCTCTTCCATCTTCATTCTCTTTGTTTTTGCATCTTTCACTGCTATCCCGGCTCGTTGAAACATTTCCTCATATGCGTCCTCGGCTCTTGTCCTCTTCGTAGCTTCTTCCATTAGCTCATTCTTCAATTCAGCGACCTCTTCGATCAGTTGTTCTTTCTCTCCTTCAGTCTGTTCTAGTTTCTCCTCGACATTAGTCAGCTGTTCCTCGTGATCTTGGATCTCATCGTCTTTCTGTGTCATTGCAGTCTGTTGTTCAGCTACTATCTCTTGCGATTCCTCGACTTTATCCTAAAGTTCCACGTTATGGTCGTAGACTTCATCATACATACAAGCAGCTATCGAGGTTAATGGAGTCTCCTCCTCCTCGTCCTCATCATCGTCATCCTCCTGTGGCAACTCAACGGGATCCTCCTCATCCGTCTCCACATCATCAACCTCATCTTCAACCACTATGACCAACGGGGCTGACTCATGTGGCAGTAGTTGTTCCCAACTAACATGAATGTCGCGAGGCTCCTCCTCTGTAGGCACCTGAGGTCTATCCTCCCTAGCCTGACTAGATTCTCCGACATTAGTCATCCTGACAACAAAATTTTAAGTTTAAATTATTAATCATTACTACTCGACACTCACGAGCACATAAGTTAAACACATAATCACATAAGTGTTTTATTATTTCTTCCTTAAAACTCGATAAGAGTTAATCACCACTACCTTTTCAAAGGTTACTTCCTAAGGCTTTTCCCCACCCAATGTTCATAACCTATAGCTTTGATACCAACTTGTGACACCCCCAAATCCCGGTACTTCTTTACCTCAAGATTTGGTCTTCACGTAATAAAAACATTCATATCTAACTACCCAATTATAATAAATTGAATAATAAAAACATGTCCATACTGGATTACTTTAATAAAAACATTATCTCCCAGGTTCTCTAACCTTTAATACAATCATTCAAGTGCGGAAATAAAATTATTACATCACATCATTATTAAAAGTATATCATCATAACGATAAAATAAAATTACAAGTCTTCATCACTTGTACATTTTTCCCTTTCCTTTGCTAGTTGTAGGTTTATCTACCTTCTCAACCATAGATGTAATAAATGTATAAATATGCAAGAGTGAACAAACAAAGCTCATTTGAAATAAGAATAAATATCTTTACATCATTTGGCAAATAATAAGCTTAATAGAACTGAATGATATGTTCTATTAACATTTCAAAATTTGCCAACTCATAGGCTCAATAGAACAGAATGATATGTTCTGTTAACATTCTTAAATATACTACTGAGGTTTAAATGACCATGAATCATGTCCATAATTATAAGTAATCTTTCAACTTTAACTTTAACAGTCGTATGACTATAAGGACTCCACGTACTTAGGAGGATCAATCCTTCGTATAATGTATTGTGCACAAACATTTCAATGCTAAGCGTAAACCCCTAAACATAGGGTTGTTCATCTCAGTATTTAGAGTACAAGTCCGCACCAAAGAAAGTTTGGTTTGGATAAGCTTTCAAGGGAAATTAAAGTTTAATGATCATCAACTTGGGAACTAGTTGAATCAACAATGCTTGATAATACAATAGTTGTTTAATAACAACATAACTTAGAACATTTGAGAATCATAAATGAACTGATTCTACGTATCTAACTCATGCTTGAAATAACTATAGAGCATAAGTATTCAATAGAATGAATAAAATGGTTAACCTTTGCTTGAACAGTAAAATAAGCTAGGGTTCAAGTGTTATAACATTTGAAATGAAATTCCTGAACTTTAAGAAACTTGCTTAACTGTAAATAAGTTAGAATGAATCAATAAATTGAGAATTTTTAATAACATTAGAGTTTGCTCAAATGGATTTTAGGAACAAGTTACTTATTCAATAACAGTTAAGAGAAAAAGCTTGCTCAATCAGAAGCATGAAGTTATAATAAAAGAACTAACTCAACGAAAGTGTAGAGTTAGAAAACTTGCATAATGTAATAAATGAACTAGCTCAACGAAAGTGTAGAGTTAGAAAACTTGTCTCGAGCGTAAGCTAAAATATTAAAACTCACGTTCACCTATACATAGTATTAAAACCACAACATCTATTAGACATACTAATATTCACTTTTCAATATAAAACGCATCACTAGCTAAACTTGTTATTTTAACACAAGTCTTATGCTACCCGTTACATTTCAGAATTCCCAAGTGTTAATCATCATAACACTTAACTAACGTTCATTGTATAAACTAAGTTATCACATAACGTGTTTTTGATTTACTAATCATTTTTGAAACTTTGATCTTACTAACCACAATTCACTATGTTATGTTAACCTTAACATCACACATTTAACATGCTAACATAATTTCAGACCATGTTATGACACTTTCCCAAATCTGCAGAAATAGCAGAATTCAGAATCTCAAATCAGGGTATGGCGCAGCTGCGCCATACATAGGCTTGGGACCGGCGCAGCTGCGCCGTTTTCTGCCTTGGCACCGACGCAGCTACGCCGGTGTTCAGATAGACGCAGAGAAGGCTATGAATAGTAGCCGACTTTAGCCCAACAAACACAAATTTCACCCAATAGACAATAATATTAACACGTAAAATAAATATACAACTATCATAAACATAATTACTCACATTTACAACCAATTAGAACAATTTAACACTAACTAAAGCTATTTTAATTTCTCAAAACTCATGTTTTTCATAAAAACTCAACTTTCTTGACATTCATCTTAAAAATCATCACTATAAATTCATTAGTTGGCCAAATCACTCCATTCCAATTATGTTATGCTCGTATCTCATTGAACTAACATAAACAAAACTCAATTAACATTTTAGCATGAAATTTGACCCACAAAATTGGTACTTACTCAGACTATATGAAGAACATAAACACTGACAAAATTTCTACTACTGTCAAACGAATTTAGCATACAATTGTTGTTTAAACGTAATCTCTAATCACTATATACTCATATCTAACCACACAAGGAATACTGAAGCAGATAGCTTCAGTTACAAGGATTTAACCAGCTGCAAAGGTCAAGACATTTCAGCAATGCTCTTGATCATATTATCCAAAGTTAATGACTATTCTTGAAGAATTGCTGAGTCCCCATTAATGAAGATTCACATGGTTGATGATCTTTATATGGAAACAGGATATTCACGTCAAGACAAAAGAGATCTATGGGTCGTGTCCATGAAAAATATATCATTCCAAAGGCTATGTCAAAGCCAAAGAAGAGAATTAAGATGTTTGTCAAGAACAATGCTGTAGCAAATGAGGAAGTATTGAAGGAAGATGATCAAAGTATTGCTGGTGAAAAGGCTGAACAGAGCAGTCAAACTCAAGCATCTGGTCCAACTGTGGAAGAGACCAGAATCATAGAAGAAGATTAGGCCTATGATCAGTCATGCAGAGCAAACTACTGCACCTGGTCAAACCATAATCAATGTTGAAGAAGAAATGCCAAAATCAAGTACCGTTGTTGAGGAAGTACAAACTGAAGTAGTTGATCAGTCTGAGGAAGTTCTAGATGCAAATGATGAAGATGGTGAAGCTTGGGGAGCAAAATGAAGAAGTGGAATACTTGCCAGAAGATCTGAGATAAGCTTGAAGAATAGGTCAACCATTGTACATGTCTGTTGACAACTCCACAAATATCAAGACCACTCCAGTCAAGATCACAGAGACTGAGAGCTAACCTAAAATAGAAATATCCTAGTTAAAGAGTCCCAAAACTCTGTGACTGATGAACCATATCTGTAAGACTCCAAATTTTTATGAATAAAAATTTAATATCTCTAATTATTATTTTGACTAATAAGGTGTTGATTTGATTTAATGCTTTAGTTATGGGTGATATGTGCAAATTTTACAAAGTAAGCAAGTTGTCATATAATATTTGTTTGGTTAGGGAATATTCTTTTTATCGGGGAATATCCGTACGACGATGCAATCATTGGTGGACCACATAACAAAATAACATTCGGATTTAGAAAGCGACATAAATAACCTTTTTATAAAAATAACGGCAAAACTTTTACCGTTAACTATTGAAATTCCTGGTGATAAAAATACAGTAATACGCGTTGTTTCACAGTAGCACACGATATTGCATAATATTTTTGATTATTGATTCTTACGTAAGAAGTCAGCCAGTTTCATTCATTAATTGTCACAGTAATTGTTGCACAGTATCTCATATTATTGTTTCAATTATTGTCACAATATCATCTGCACAATAGTTTATATTATTAAATTAATAATTGACACGACACAATTATTCATATTATTAGTTAGAATTATTGGCAATGTCTAGAAAATTTTGTCGAAGAAAAGGGTTAAGTTATATAATTGTGCGCCAATAAAGATAAATCCTTATCGAAAAGTCCTATCTTTCCTAGGAATGATCTCGTTGTTAATATTGCGAGATTATAATATTAATTGTGAATAATTATTAAGTGGTGGATATTGGTTCAACTTTGATATAAATGAAGGAATTTTAGCATGAATTATTTGTTGGAAGTTTGGCATATTTTTATGTGGAATTATAATTATCTCCTCCGATAAAATATTCATTCAAATATATTATTATAATATATTATAATTGTTTAAATAATAATATTTTTATAATATATATATATAAGCATGTGATTAAAGGGACGGAGGTGAGCAAATTGTATTTGAATGCATTGTTCAACAGCAATATAACTTGTCCTTTTTTTCCTAAGTTGGTTGGTGAGAAATTCTCCTGCAAATCCTTTTCCTCCAAATTGTGGGCCCTCACCATAAGGAAATAAGAGGTTAGACAAAGTTGAAATTGCAAGTTAGGCATATATAGGTTAGGCGGAGGAAAAAAAGGGAAAATGTTAGGCATACTGAATTATTTTTTTCTCCCTCCGTTGCACTATAAAAGGAGAGGCAACCTCCTTCCTAAACAAACCTTCAATATCAGAAATTCTTATTCTATAGTATTGTGAGTATTTCTCTTGAGTATAAAGATACTTTGAGTGTAGTTTTTGTGCAAGATTTTCTCAGAATAGTATCTGATATTCCAGTCAAATCTAGTTCTACTAAGGTAAAGGATATTATTTTATTTCAATAATCGTACGAAATATTATTTTCTTTCATACTCCATATTGTGTAAGTGATAATATTTCATTTCATATTCCAAAATTTAAACTTACTATGGTAAGTATTACTTCTATAATTCTTGAAATGATTAAAAATTCCTTAAGTTTTGTACTTCATCTAATATCACTTCATTGGAATATTGATATGAACTTTCTTATTAAATTTTAATCTTTTCATGTCTGGGTACTATTCATACGGTACTTTTCATGAGCACTATTCATACGAAACTATTCATATGGTACTATTCACGAGTACTATTCACAACATAATTTAATTTTCTTTTCTGCCCAAATTATTTTTGATACATAAATATCATACTTGAATTTACTTTACAAATAGTTATCATGTTGACAATTTGGATATTTTTGAGCTCTGGATAAATTGAATTATAAATATCTAATATTTATCATTTATCTCACTTGATTGAATTCATAGATCATTGTCATCATCCTCATGCTTATATTGTGTTGAAAGTCATATTTGACCCGTAGTTCAAAGATGAAATATTGATTTGTATGATTATGACCAGGATTTGAGTATTTGTATAATAATAACCTTTAATGTTACAAATAAAGTTTGTGGTGAAAGTCTTCTTTGGCCCGTAGTGCATAGATGGACATGTGTTTGGCATGATCATGACAGTTGTTGATACAAAAGAATATCTTTGGCTCGTAGTGCATAGATAATTCGTTGATTAGAAATATTTATTGATTGGCGTTACATGGATAAAATATTTATGATGGACTTTTAAATCATAAAAAATAGTAGATATCATGCTCTACTTGACACTTCTAATGGATTGTTGTTTCCGCTGCAGATGTGATCTAAAACTTATTGTCTACAGTATTCTATCAGATTTTTCCCTGTTGAGGACTAAAGATAATTTGTTCTACATTATCTTAGTCATAATATTATTTACTAGGCTAGTTGAGCTAACCTTTTTCCTTTTGGTTCCATTGTTCTTCTCAGGAAGGAAGAATGTAGTTGGGACTAGTCGGGAACTGGAGTAATGGTTCAAGATAATTATTTTAGTAGTCATCACTATTTTGGAAAATAGTGTGACAATAATTGTAATAAGGATTTTATTTTAGTTTAAATATTGTCTATGAGACAATATTTGTATTAAAACTCACAGCATATGTGTTGTAGTATTTTGCACGACAGTTGTATAATTGAAGTTGTATTTAATTTCTGTACCATGTATTTGGTGACTCAGAATGGGTTGTGTGGACCTATTTTGGGGTCGTCGCAATTGGTATCAGAGCTTAGGGATATGATCTTTGGTGGAGATCTGAGATTAGAACTAGGAGGGGAGAGACAAGTAAATTTTTTGTTAGTGTGTCCTACCTAATCTTATTTGTTTTGGTCGATCAAAATATATGGATAATATTGAAAGTAGTATGCACACAAGCCAATCATGTTTGATGATAAAGCATATACTTTGTAACAATCTTATTCATTTATTAATAAAAAGTATTAATTTATTAAAGGCTTTTAATTATCTGCACTGATGATGCTTTATAATATGTGATAAACCCATAGTTTTAAGTAATGCTTTTAAAATAATGATGATGATCATTCTAATGAGATCTAAATTGTTAGAAAGCTTAAAACTAAAATAGTTCCCAATAGTTGGATTCCTAAATTGGGGATTAGCGAATCCAGATAGATTGGTACATGCGTTGTTTACTCATTCGATGAGGATGATTGATCTCATTATCATTTGCGTGGAGACATTAAAGCAAGTTTGTAGGTGCTTATTAGAGAATAAGTTCACTGAACATGGCTCGCTAATGAATACCTAATGGAGTTTTACTTGCCTATCAATAGAAATTCTTATAGTGATAGTAGTACAAGTGATCCTTGGACTTGTGACAATCATAGTATCTTGTGTGTAATAACCCGATATTTTGTATATAAATAAATGAGAAATTTTGCGTATAATTTTTTTATTTTATTTTAAAGGTGGAAATATGTGCAAGGTAAAATATATGTAAATATGTGATAAATAAAAATTTATTACATGAATAATTACAAATAATTTTATTTTAGAATTATTGTCCATTATAAAGTATATTCTTAAAATAATTAATTTTATAGTAGAAATGTTTTTTATTATTTATTTTCCATGAAAATATGATTATATATTATTTAAATAATATATGAGATGATTATAGATTTACTATAATAATTATTTTATTATATGAATTTATTTCAGACTAATTAAGTAATTATTATAACTTAATTTATAGTGGTATATATAAAAGATAAATCAGATATGGAATCCAAACCATAATTCTGGATGTTGATCAATGAATGAAAATAGTAATATAATATTAACTATATTTCAGTGCTATAAATATGTACTGTATGTGTGAACCGATATTGGTTGGTCAATTATGGTGTAACAGTAGAAAACCTAGTATTACGGTAATAAACTTTAATTTGAAACTCAAACCGGAGTTTACAATTGGTATGAAATTGTGGTATGTGATTAATGACACTTATTAAAAATATTATGCTAATTAGGTAAACCCTAATTATTGATTGGAAACCCTAATTGTAAATTAAAAACCCTAATTTCCGATTTAAACCCCTAATTGCTAAATTGGTAACCCTAATCGTTAATTGTAAGCCCTAATGCTAATTATTAGATCCTAAACCCTAATGTTCAAGTATAATATAATTAGAAAACTAATTGTAATTAGGAAACTCTAATTTATATTTTTAGTAAACTAATTTTTTTATATTTTATTTTAGCCCTAATTGCCTAATCTTAGAAAACCAAATTGTATAACCTTAGGTTTAAACCTTAAGGGTCAAAGTACCTTAAGAGTTAGACAAATGACTTGAATGCCATTAAAATTGCAAGGAAAATGACCTAAATGCCCTTTTTGTCACATTCTTGAATTGGTTGCTTGCAAATCTTGCCATATCTTGGAAAGTCACCAGCTCTAGTTTTTATCACATGCTAAAATCTTCAGCAACTCAACCAATTCCCATCCAAATTCATTGTATACAAGTAATATATATAGATCAAGATAGAGAAAAATTCTCATTCAAGCCTCATTTGTACAATTGCTCTTAACCAAACCTCTCTCACCTCATCCACGAAAATTATAAGAAATTCACTCCCAAATCAAGCCTCTATTACACCTAGATCAGATCAGGAGGCTAAAATAAAAATTTGTTCAAGTAAAGGTATAAAACCTAATTTATAATTGATCTTGCTAGCTATGTTAAAAGTTATGTTTGAGTGTTAAAATATGTTGTATATAATGTATATTGATAATCTGGGTTGCTAGATGTTAGATTCATAACATCTATAGGCTCGGATTTGAAGTTTTTAAAAATCTAAAAAAAATTTATGTGTTGTCTGACAACCAAATGTCAGTTCTCTTAAATCTCTGTTTGGTGATGTTTTTGGTTGTTTAAAGGTTTGATCTTGTAGTATGCTATGAGATCTCTGTTCTACAACTTGATTCAAGGTCAGAGCATGAATAGATTGCAAGTTATGGGTGGTCAAACCCCATTGACCGACATGACTGGACAAAATCTGGGTAACCCAGATCTTGCCCAGAACTGTCTGACAATGATTTTGTAGCCTCTGATCTTGCAGATGTTGTGCGTTATGAGTTAATTGTTGTAACTATGTTGTAGTATGTGATAAGTGGTATTTTTACCTACTTATTGAATACAAATTCACGCGAACTATGCCCATCTTAAGTACATTTTATTGTGTTTTAGTTGCATTTCATGTCATTATGCATTGCATTTACTTAAAACTCCTTTTGGTGAATATGTGCAGGAATCGGCCTAATTTGGTAGTGTTATAGGGCACGAGGCTAATGGATGCATGAAGGCGAGGCACAAGCGGGGATATGGATGGCATGAAGGTACAATAGAGTAATGAGACTAAGCATGGAAGGAGATGAAGCATGAATGAACAAGTAGCAGCAGCAGTAGCATGACAGAATAAGAACCAGAACCAGAATATGTAGATTACAAGTCGCGCGGCAGAATAGCCTTGAGAGCGCGCGCCCGCGTGAGTACTCGGCTGAATAGAGCATGACATTCTGCAAGTCTTCCACCCGCGCGAGGAACATAGTGGACGGGCGCGCGACCGCGCGTGATGCTGAAGCTGTGTATTTGTTTTATTTTAAATTTTAATTAAATGATTGTAAGGGGTTTTTAAACAATATCTGACTGGTGTTAGACGTATCACTTGACAATTATTCAGTTTTTTGACGTATCTTTACATCGTAACTAGGGTTTACTCTTGGGGGATTCCAATTTGGAAGGAGACCAAAACTCTACTTTTCTACTTCTTTTTGGGATTTTCTACCAGAGTGGATTATTATTATTATTTTGCTAGGATATTATGAGGATTTGAATGTTATATTTGGTTTATATTCAGCAATTGTGTTTGATTGTTCTATCCTTCATCTTTCAATTGTTTGTTTATTAATCATGTTTAGATTTGATCCCATAATGGCTTTTGGTTCAGTCATGAATTAAACTCCATTATGGGATTCTAACGGATTTTAATATGTAATTTTATTGCATGCTTGAATGCTGGATTGTTTTACATATCATATGGAATGTCTATCATGATTTTTTTGCATGTATGAATGCTTGATCACCATTCATTTCAGTACTTGTATGGAATTGACAATTAACATGCAAGTATGGATTGTAATCATGATAGTATACGTATATGGGGCTGCTTCTTATGGCTTGTGTATTTCGTGAACTAGATAGACATATACTGTTTCACCGTATGAGTTAGAATAAGGGCTTGTACTTAAATTCAATATAGTTGCAATTTCACATAGACATATAGTGATTTTGGTTATATTGATGATTACATAGAGTCTATCATCTGTGGATGATGTGTAAGTAGGTCTTAGTGCATTGAAAAATGGTTATGACTCTTTTAGTGCTCTTGGCTACTTTCCTATGATATGTGAACGAGTCATGCATGATAGTGGCAATTGAATGAAATATTAAATGAAGTTAGGATCCCATTATTTCCAGATTTGATTTATTCCGTTGTTATTATTGTTTTAGTCGTTATTCGCGATTCGAGAATAAACCAATCTTATTCATTAGTTTGAGCATATAAATATAGTGATTTAGTTAATCTGTTTGCGGAAGATATATACATAGATTGTTTATACATTAAACTTTACACACATTTCCCCAGAATCGAGTAACCTTCACTTATACACAATCATGAACTATCTAGCACATGACAATACAATTCTTCAACAAATTTTACAACTTAACTTCAATTCTGTACCAAGCTGAACTTGGCATTATCCTTTTTCTGTATCTGGCCGTATTCGCCTTATCTGCAATGTTTTATCATGATATGGCAAGGGTGAGCATGAAAGTTACCCAACAAGTTTAAAAACAATGTAAAGATATATCATGATGGAAAGAGTTTGAATAATAAGGTGACTATCCTTCACAATGTATTTGTGAATTAGCATGAACAAAGTTTTGACTGAACAAATATTGAACAGGAACAATAATATATCTGGACCAACTGGTAATGAAGGTGATCAGCCTTTCATACCCGACTTATATATGTAAGATGTACAGAGTAGAATTAATAAGCATATCTGTCTGAAACCACTCTTAAAAGAGTTTAAGTAAAAAGAACTTGAAAAACTTGCCTGAACCGTTGATTAACGTAACGCAATATCATAAGCTTCTCCTGAAGACCTAATATTAATAATATAGATCTCCAATATTAGAATAATATCATTACCATTATAAAATAGCTTAAACATATTGACACATACTCCTATAAGTCTCTTATACACATAAGACATAACATCAAGTCAGACTATTTCAGTCCGAGTTGAAATCGATACAATTCTATCATCCCGACGGTCTAGTTGGATAATTAACGAGTCTAAGTTTAATTAAACTCTGCCGGAACACTTAACAATATCCCAGATAATTTTTTTATCAGTCTAAATGATTTTCATAAGCTCGAAATAATTTTCAGATAATTAATATCATTTATCTAAATTTTTTGATTATTTATAACGTATTTAAATGAATTAAATACCACATAATTCCTTAATCATTAATATCTATTTATCATTAAATATTAACGAAAATCATAACATAATATTATAGTATATTTATAATGTCACAGTATTTTTAATACCTTAAAATCACATTTATATGATTTTTAAACACTTAAATTCATTTTCCGATAATTAATATTAATAATAAAACATTAATATTTTCATGCCAAAATATCAAAAGTTATATCTTATAACTTAAAATATTTTTCTAACACTTAAATCTTTTTTTATATGATTTTTAAAGCATTAATTCTATTTTTCCATAATTTATTTAATATATTTATTAAATAAACTAATTATCATTAATATTGATTAATTAATGAATTTTCATCACAAAATATTAAAAGTTAATAAAAATAACTTAAAATATTTTATAACACCATAAAATAATTTTTCATGATTTACCATGGATTAAAACTATATTTAAATCATTTAATTAGTATTATAATTAACTAATTAAATACCTATTTGTAAATCCGTTATCCGGCAACCCAATCACTAGCTCTTTGGAAATGCTCATCTAGACCCCATGCATATGCAACGGAATTAACGCCTGTGGTTCACACCGTCCGGATTATCCACAATCACCGGTGCTGATATCTCGGCGTATACCATCGGAACTGCCGGCAAAGAAGTCTCCGATTAGTCCATGAACAATGGCTTTGATAGCTTGAAACCCAACTCAACTGAGTTTGATAACTGGTCGACCATGAAAGTGAGTCTTCCGCTCTTTGCAGCAAGAACAATACCCATGGCCGTAGTTGATTATCACCATGGAGCAAACCACACGGCCCGAAAGCAAGTGACAGTTCCGAGCTGGCCGGCGTAACAAATAAATACCAGAAAATCAGACGTCAAAGAAATTGGTTTTGCTTTATAGCTACTGCTAAAGCTTTGACAACCATGTCGAGCAGCGAACCGACGGACAGACCAGCGATGTGATCGTTAATGGCTTCCTCGTCGTCAATGACTTCACTGACCAGCATATCTAACAGCTTGCTTACATTTTCGAGCTTACTGCTGGATAAGTTTCTTAGGAGCATCTAACGTTCCGTTGGTCTCGCCGAAACACCATCATAACTCGGTGGAAAGTGTACGGACCAGTAAGGAAGCCGGTGGTGTTTGTGTCGATGCTGGTGTAAGCGACGTGACGACGACGGGGTTGGGCTTGTCATCCTCTTGAGCACCCTTGTTTATAGACTTCACGAGCAAACTCTCTCTGCCCATCTTCATTTAGATTCCCAGCCTCGAGACATTTAATAGCCACGTCCTGACCATGTAATGTACCTTTATATCTGTGGCAATGGAAGTTCCCAAATGATCCAGCAGTAATCTTATGTTCGAACTTTAATAGCCTGACATCAATTTCCCAGACATCTATCTCATCAATGGGTATTTTTACATGGTCTGGAATAAGCATGATCCCAGATTTTTCTAACTTGGAAGGAGATATAGAGAAGAGAGAGAACCGAATGAGTTCTTGGGTGCATGCATTCACCTCCCCCTCAATAATAATCCCACTGATGTTTTTAAAGAGAGAAAACCGAAAGATTCCCGTGACCGCAATTATCACCCACACGCTACTTTTTCCTATTATTTCTCCACCCGTGATTTCCTCTCTCAATAATAATTTGTAACTAATTGAATGCAAGTTGTCTCTTCTTTATTCCACCGACTCTCAAATTATTATAGAAAAATAATTGTATGATAATTTTAATAATGCACAAGGGTTATTTTATACATTTGTTACAACCCTTAGGGTTTTGACCATTAAGGTTATTAAAAATCAATTTTCAAATATTTTCCAAATTTAGGTTTTCTAAGTAGAAAATTCATATCTCTAAATTAAAATTAGGATTTTCAAATTATATTCAAATTTCCCAATCATAAATAAATCTTACTAATTAGGATAAATAATTTCCTAATTAAAATAGCTAATTTATCAATTAGGTCCGTTAGGGTTTTAAACGAAAAATTAGGATTTTCTAAATTATTAGAAAATCTAATTTAATCATTAGGGTTTCTTATAAATCGTAAAAAAAATTTAATTGAACGTGGACGTTCTTAATATATTCGATTAGGGTTTGACACAGATTTAATTTATTTGGTCAACCCTTGACCCTTAACCACTTTTGTTCACATATAATACCATATACACAGAATATATTCATATATATCCTTAATCTTGAATATTTCACTAAAAGAAATTTTAAATCTTCAAAATTCCTTCCTGAAAACATTAAACACATACCCTTATTCTCTGTCTAAGTCAAATATTTGACCTTAAACCAATCATTTAAGATTTTAATAAATTTTCTAAATTCTCGGGTTGTCACATTCACCCCTTCTTCTAAGAATTTCGTCCTCGAAATTAAAGCATCCTAATCTCTGCTCATTCTCTTGATCAAAACTAGGTTTTTAATTTAACCTTTACAATTTCCTCATTCAAGGATTTCTTTTCTATCTTCACATTTCACCATAACTACTCACTAGGATTTTACATTCATAAAAATTAGGTTGTCATAATAACCTTTATTTAATCATCCCAGATTCTACTCGTATGCAACGAGTTTACTCTATTTCATATCCATCATCACATTCTACCACAACATTACTCTGAAGAGTTTAAAAAAAAAACTTTTCATATTTGTCTGAGGGATCATAAAAATTATGATCTTTGAACTCCGAGGTTTAGGGGTATTTCTACCTGCTACCTCTTTCAATTACGAAAGAAAGGTGCTCCACCTCTTAAACATTTCTTTAATAGGTATGTTTACAATCCCGAGGAAGGTAAACTACCGATGCCGATACTTTAGAGGATCAGTCTATTGTACCTTAGTAATCCAACGACTATATGCGTCCTTAAATTGGAATGGTATATCCAATTAGTATATCCCCATTTTCAGGGTTCTTCACCTCAGACTTATCATAGGATTCCGCACCAAAACAATTTGGTTCAGAAAATTTCTTTCAATAAACACTTAGAGTTTTCATAAACATTAGTCTAGCTGAATCGAATAGCATAGACTCATATCGATAATTCAGTTTAATCGAATTATTTAAGTATAGCCAAACCTCGTTGGCAAATTAAACTTTTTGAAAACATTTTTCGAAAATGACGTCATAATGCCGCACTGTATTTACAGTCCGGTTAGGATTCCGTCATTTGGTGATTTTATCATACTACATCATACCATAGTGGGCTGACTATCCTAAGATCACATCCAACACTAAGTAATACTGCATTGATGACTCCATCATTTTTTATCATCTCTGCACCAGGTTACATGGTACATAAGTAATAATTAAAAATAACTTTTGATGCTTTAAATCATTTGCGTCTAGCCGAAATAAGTAGCATAGACTGTACTTTAAACCATTTCAAAA
The DNA here is from genome assembly GCA_020205505.1 of Panax japonicus. Classification (NCBI taxonomy): domain Eukaryota; kingdom Viridiplantae; phylum Streptophyta; class Magnoliopsida; order Apiales; family Araliaceae; genus Panax; species Panax japonicus. Next base: position 42,915,684 of record CM035105.1, on the reverse strand, counting down.
ATCTTTGCAAATCAGTTTCATCATCTCAACAGGTAACGAGGTGTCGATGGCCCGAAGTTGACACATACACAATAATCACTAGGAGTTGAAAATAAAAATTAATTTTTTTTAAAGCACATAGTGCGTATTTAGCTTGATGTCAAAAATTCGAAGTTTAGCATAGCTAGGAGTTTAGGAAAACTTAACACCTTTACTAATAATCATTTGCTTAATAATCTATCTAGTTCCTATAATCCTCAATTCTTCATTCACACATAATTATACCCAGTTCATCAAACTTACCACACTTATGAGTCCAGGAACTTACCACAATCATATGAGTTTAAGAACTTTCCTAGACAGACCTTTGGCGTCCATTCGCTGAGGGGTCCATAAATATTTCATATAATCATGAGTCACAGACATAACATAAGTATGAGTTTTAAGAACTCGTAACAAACCTTATATCCTCTACCTATGACCTATCTATCTGTTATACACATGAGAAAGGAATCACCCTCTGAACATGCATATAGCAAATAGCGCCACATAAACATTTCAATGATTATCAGTGCCAGAAACTAAGTGGTTTTTACACCAAGTACAATTCAGCTCCCATACGAAGAATCATACAACTCAGCTGCCGACATGAGTCCTCAATTGAATCCCCACCTAACACTAACCCCTTCTCTATACGAATTTAATTCGTATTTATAATTCTCTTCTGGATCTGTACCAATTTATAGTACAATTCATACACAACAATCTTGCTGTAAACTTTTCATCATTCTCTGGATCATTCTTCATAGCATAACCTTATCAGATCACGGAGTGATCTCATCGTATATATTACGATTCATTGCTATTCTGTGATTGTTTTGTTTTACGATCTCTTATCCTTACACTTGTAATCTCTTAGACTCTATCTATCTATTTCCTATACTTGATACACATCGAGTCTCTAACAGTTTTCAATATGGTACGCTGAGTGGTTTCCCATAAATAACCAACTAGATTCCGAGTTGCTAGTTTGTATATACCTCCGCTCTATGAAGGAATCGTTTAGCCCAGATACCATACATCAACTAGTATCGAGTACAATGGTACCATACTTAAACCTAACTTTTTGAACCTGCGAGATTCTTCAACTAACTCTATGTGAGTTAGTACTTATCCTAATCACTGCGGTTATTGGTCTCAGGTATTGCTACCTAAGCTTCATAACCAACAGTTCTGATACCAACTGTAGCGCCCCCCGAATCGCCGCGGATCCGGCTCGGTATCTCTACAACTGTTTGAGGAAGATATAAACATAGATTGTTTATACATTAAACTTTACACACATTTCCCCATAATCGAATAACCTTCACTTATACACAATCATGAACTATCTAGCACATGACAATACTGTTCTTCAACATGCTTTACAACTTAACTTCACATTCTGTACCAAGCTGAACTTGACATTATCCTTTTTCTGTATCTGGCCGTATTCGCCTGATCTGCAATGTTTTATCATGATATAGCAAGGGTGAGCATTAAAGTTGCCCATCAAGTTTAAAAACAATGTAAAGATATATCATGATGGAAAGAGTTTGAATAATAAGATGACTATCCTTCACAATGTATTTGTGAATTAGCATGAACAAAGTTTTGACTGAACAAATATTGAACAGGAACAATAATATATCTGGACCAACTGGTAATGAAGGTGATTAGCCTTTCATACCCGACTTATACATGCAAGATGTACAGAGTACAATTAATAAGCATATCTGTCTAAAACCACTCTTAAAATAGTTTAAGTAAAAAGAACTTGAAAAACTTGCCTGAACCGTTGATTACCGTAACGCAATATCTTAAGCTTCTCTTGAAGACCTAATATTAATAATATAGATCTCCAATATTAGAATAATATCATCACCATTATAAAATAACTTAAACATATTACCACATACTCCTATCAGTCTCTTATACACATAAGACATAGCATCAAGTCAGACTATTTCAGTCCGAGTTGAAATCGATACAATTCTATCATCCCGACGGTCTAGTTGGATAATTAACGAGTCTAAGTTTAATTAAACTCTGCCTGAACACTTAACGATATCCCAGATAATTTTCTTATCAGTCTAAATGATTTTCATAAAATCGAAATAATTTTTAGATAATTAATATCATTTATCAAAATTTTTCGATTATTTATAACGTATTTAAATGAATTAAATACCACATAATTCCTTAATCATTAATATCTATTTATCATTAAATATTAATGAAAATCATAACATAATATTATAATATATTTATAATATGTCACAGTATTTTTAATACCTTAAAATCACATTTATATGATTTTTAAACACTTAAATTCATTATCCAATAATTAATATTAATAATAAAATATTAATATTTTCATGTCAAAATATCAAAAGTCATATCTTATAACTTAAAATATTTTTCTAACACTTAAATCTTTTTTTATATGATTTTTAAAGCATTAATTCTTATTTTCCATAATTTATTTAATATATTTATTAAATAAACTAATTATCATTAATATTGATTAATTAATGAATTTTCATCACAAAATATTAAAAGTTATTAAAAATAACTTAAAATATTTTATAACACCATAAAATAATTTTCCATGATTTTCCATGAATTAAAACTATATTTAAATCATTTAATTAGTATTATAATTAACTAATTAAATACCTATTTGTAAATACATTATCCGGCAACCCACTCACTAGCTCTTTGGAACTGCTCATCTAGACCCCATGCATATGCAACGGAATTAACGCTTGTGGTTCACACCGTCCGGATTATCCACAATCACCGGTGCTGATATCTCGGTGTAAACCATCGGAACTACCGGCAAAGAAGTCTCTGATTAGTCCATGAACAACGGGTTTGATAACTTGAAACCCAACTCAACTGAGTTAGATAACTAGTCGGCCATGAACGTGAGTCTTCCGCTCTTTGCAGCAAGAACAATACCCATGGCCGTAGTTGATTATCACCATGGAGAAAACCACACGGCCCGAAATCAAGTGACAGATTCTGAGCTGGTCGGCGTAACAAATAAATACCAGAAAATCAGACGTCAAGGAAAGTGGTTTTGCTTTATAGCTGCTGCTAAAGCTTTGACAACCATATCGAGTCGCGAGCCGACGAACATACCATCGATGTGATAGTTAATGGCTTCCTCGTCGTCAATGACTTCACTGACCAGCATGTCTAACAGCTTGCTTACATTTTCGAGCTAGCTGCTGGATCAGTTTCTTAGGAGCATCGAACGTTCCGTTGGTCTCAGCCGAAACACCATCATAACTCGTCGGAAAGTATTGGTGTCAATGCTGGTGTAAGCGACGTGACGGCGACGGGGTTGGGCTGGTCATCCTCTTGAGTACCCTTGTTTATAGACTTCACGAGCAAACTCTCTCTTCCCATCTTCATTTAGATTCCCAGCCTCGAGACATTTAATAGCCACGTCATGACCATGTAATGTACCTTTATATCTGTGGAAATGGAAGTTCCCAAATGATCCAGCAGTAATCTTATGTTCGAACTTTAATAGCCTGACATCAATTTCCCAGACATCTATCTCATCAATGGGTATGTCACCAGTACAAAGTACCTATTAGACAACGTTTTTTATAAAAACGTTGTGGTTTTTTTTTTACAACGTTTTTAGAAAAAACGTTGTAGATATATATGCAAAAACGTTATCTATTTAGAAGGACATTATTTTTATTTTAATTAGATAACGTTTTTTTAAAAAAATGTTATCTATTAAGAATAACACGGATCATTAAATATTGAACTTAAAATTAAAACACGTCTTTTTCTTTCTCTCGCTCTGCGATGTTGGTTTTATGCAGATGAGTTCCTCTCTCCTTTTCCCTTCCATTTCTCCTCAAAATCTCAGCCATTTTTGAAGTTTCAAAATCGTTGAGGAGCTTTAATTAGGTTTGTTTCATGGAATTCGAGGTTTTGGTTTGAGAAATTTGAATAAATCTAAGGCTTTTATGAGCCTCTCTGATAAATCTAGGGTTCACACCACAAATCTAGGGTTCTCAACTCTCAGCTACTCTTCTAGATCTTTATCTTCTGTCCAACAGCAGGTTTGTTATGGGTCATGCTTTGAGGATAACATCTGATTCCTGTCTCTCATGCTTCGGTCGCAGTGATGGCTCGGACCCTGGTGAGCCCGTCGGCAGTGATGGTGTACGGCAGGTTTTTTCTTTTGCTTCCTTTCTTAATCATGTTTACCATTTTGTCTCATCCCATTATTTAACTTCGCCATAATTCAATGTGAAAGACAAAGATGGGAGTTATAGATTACAATAATTTGGTGATAATATGACCATGTTTCTGTTCTGTAACTGCATCAACTCTGCCCAAAACTTTCTTATTTATTTTCCTATCCCTTGTTATTGATATATTGATCCTTAATTGATTACACGTGTGCCGGCTTGCAATGGCAAGGCCAATGCTTGTTGTTGTCGCTCCACCATGTGACCAGGTTTCTACTACCAATTTGGAATTCCACCCTGCAGCCATGGCTGAGATTAGCTCGGCCACACTTGAATCTTTGAAAATTTCACACTGCATATTTATATATATATATATATATATATATATATGTATAGAAATTCAGTTAAACAAACATGATCAGATATTCAAACGGAAAGCAAAAATAAGCTATGTCTGTCGACTCAATTCTATACTATGAAATTGTGATGGAAGGCATATCTACAATTACACAATTTCTTCTTCTTTTATTTTTTGTTGGGTACAATTTATTGCAAAGCTGGTAGTAGTTGTAATATGTATTAGAAATTCCAACGTGTTGCACAAGGAGATGATATATTATCAAATGGATTAGCACTAATTAATTAATGCTTTATTCTTAATTTTTAATTTTTTTACTTGATAAAAGTCTCCAAACAGCTCATATCTGACTTCATTATATTTGGCTAAACACTTGAGGAAAAAGATTTAGTTGCGTAATTGATACTCAAGTCCAACATTCAAACCAGAAAAGTAAACTATAGGCGGTTATTAGTTATTAGTTCCCATTTGGCTTGTTTCTAATTACTGCTCCTTATTAATGTACTCACAAGAATGTTTTTTTCAACTTATAATTTTTATTTTGGCATACCCAGATATTTTGAATAACATAAATGCAGGTGCTGTAAACTGTACAAAACACAAGTGTACTGCTGGGAAGATATAAAAAAATATTGGGGAGATCAGTAGGGTTGGAGCCTGAAGGAAGTATAGGTTTAACTCATGAGCTTTGAGTGGCACAAAAAGTCCATGAATATTGAAATTTAATAGAAAGAAGAGTGAAAATATTACTCCTGTGCTTAATTAACCAGTGTATCTGAACTGGGAAGTGGGAACATGACACTCTGGTGGATAGGTCTCTGTTACTTGGGCAATGTTTAATGCGTTTGAGATATTTTATCCTTGACTGGTGGACAACTGCCATGGAGGTTGTGTTAAGAGTCCTGCTAACAGTAAGATTTAGTGGATCTGCCTATACAAAATGCTGTTATCACTGTTAATCTAAAACTTAAAAGAAGTTTATGAATTATGTTAAATTATGTCAAAGATGTTCTTTGCTGGTTCGTGTTTAGATAGTATATTATATTTTGTTGTTGTTTTGGTAAATTATGCTATAAAATTGAAACTTTTTTAAGCTTCTCCTTATCTACATGCTTTGGCAGGTGTATCTTCTCCATTATGCACAACTTTTTCCACTATCGTACTTGTCTAATTATTGGGTTGATTTATAGTTGAGAGAAGCTAGAGGGACTGCTGAATATGAGCTGTGCAACATGCTCGTAATGAATTTCTGAAGTTGGAGGTAATCATTCTCAAGTTCATCTGGTTACGAAAAGATTTGAACGGTTTGTGTTCAGTGCTTAATTGCTTATTGTTTTGTATGTTGGGAAGATGCATGTTATCACCGAAGAGGTCACATATCTCAGTTAGGATGTTGTTTTCACTATTAGCACTCAACCACCTTAATTTGTGTCCTTTGAAGACTATCAGCTTCTTATAGTAATGAAACATGATGCTGTTTATTGTTTGTATATGTTAACTAAAGTATACTACTTTCTGTCTTGAACTTTCAATGCCTTCAAAAGCCACATTTGAGACTGTGAGCATGTAACCCATGGAATATCACTCTCACATGTAATTGTGAATTCATTTACATTTTCCTTTGCGTGTGTAGTTTGTTCTTGAGTGGGGTCAGAGAGCGGAAGAGCCCTATAATGAAATTTGGAAAAGGCTAGCGGAAGTGACCATTTTTTCTGACCGGAAGAAGTGGGTTTGCAATAGAATACAGATTAACAAATATAGAAACAATGATGGTAGACCTGATGATGAAAGCAATGGGACCCACATTCATATGCTATTGCTTTTGCATTCAGTTTCATGTTTAACATTTATGGTTGAAATAAAACTAAATTTTCATGTGGCATAAGTTACGGTGTGGGCTAAATCTAACTGTTTAGTGGTTCCTTAGAATTGAAAGGCAGTGTTAGTTTATGTCCTGTATTATACTTGTATCTTTGTTACCATATATTTAACTTGTGATATGTTTTGGCGTGAATCTATTTGATCAGCAAGCGACACGCCCAAGGATGGATCCGAACTTGTCGAGGTATCTTGATCCCCTTTCTCTTGGCAAGCATGTGCTGACTGAACATTGAATCAGAACAAATTACATTTATCAGAACATTGAATCATAGCACGTAGTAACATCTGGCTGGAATTATATTTGATGGTCTAATGGAAGCATTCAAATATACTCTTATTCCTTGACGTTCCTGTTTAGAGACTAATATGTTTTTTTTGATCAACTTTAGAGAGTAGCTGTTTGCAATCCAGTTATGCTTCTCGATGAGATTGACAAGACTGGTTCTGATGTTCGGGGAGATCCAGCTTCAGCTTCAGCTCCTTCACAAAATGGTTCAGACTGCATTGGCAATTTAAGCATTGTAAATATGAAATCATTTGATCCTAGGTTTTTTTGCACATGCTTAGGTATAGTAACTTAATTTTATGGATAGTTTGGTTTATTTTGTGGATTGAAAAGTGAATTTGAGATGTATATATGGATAGTTTGGTATATATTTTGTGGATGTAGTAATTTGAAATTGTAAATGAATGGTATTATTTGTATGTATTTTGAATGGTTGATATATTTTGGCTCATTTGAATTTTAATTTGAAATTATAAATGAATGGTATTATATTTAATATTAATTTATTAATAATTTTTTTCTTTTTTTTTCTTTATCTACAACATTTTAAAAACGTTGTATAAATTGGTTAAAAACGTTGTCTTATATACTAAATAACAACGTTTTTAACCAAAAAACGTTGTGGAATCATACTTTCTACAACGTTTTTAAGCATCTGTTAATTTTTTGAAAACAAATACACAACATTTTTTTCCTAAAAAACGTTGTGTATTGTGCTTAACTACAACGTTTTTAAAACGTTGTGTAAGGGTGTCAAATAGACAACACCCTTAACCACGACGTTTTTCTGACAGAAACCACAACGTTTTTTCCGCGTTGTCTATTTACTTTTTTGTAGTAGTGTGTTTACATGGTCTGGAATAAGCATGATCCAAGATTTTTCTAACTTGGAAGGAGATATAGAGAAGAGAGAGAACCGAATGAGTTCTTGGGTGCATGCATTCACCTCCCCCTCAATAAAATCCCACTGATGTTTTTAAAGAGAGAAAACCGAAAGATTCTTGCTAGAAAAATATGTCGGTATATTTTTATTTTATTCTACCCGTGACCGCAATTATCACCCACACGCTACTTTTTCCTATTATTTCTCCACCCGTGATTTCCTCTCTTAATAATAATTTGTAACTAATTAAATGCAAGTTGTCTCTTCTTTATTCCACCGACTCTCAAATTATTATAGAAAAATAATTGTATGATAATTTTAGTAATGCACAAGGGTTATTTTAGACATTTGTTACAACCCTTAGGGTTTTGACCATTAAGGTTATTAAAAAATCAATTTTCAAATATTTTCCAAATTTAGGTTTTCTAAGTAGAAAATTCATATCTCTAAATTAAAATTAGGATTTTCAAATTATATTCAAATTTCCCAATCATAAATAAATCTTACTAATTAGGATAAATAATTTTCTAATTAAAATAGCTAATTTATCAATTAGGTCCGTTAGGGTTTTAAACGAAAAATTAGGATTTTCTAAATTATTAGAAAATCTAATTTAATCATTAGGGTTTCTTATAAATCGTAAAAATTTTATAATTGAACGTGGACATTCTTAAAATATTCGATTAGGGTTTGACACAGATTTAATTTATCTTGTCAACCCTTGACCCTTAACCACTTCTGTTCACATATAATACCATATACACAAAATATATTCATATATATCTTTAATCCTGAATAATTCACTAAAAAAAATTTAAAATCCTCAAAATTCCTTCCTGAAAACATTAAACACATACCCTTATTCTCTGTCTAGGTCAAATATTTGACCTTAAACCAATCATTTAAGATTTCAATAAATTTTCTAAATTCTCGGGTTGTCACATAATGCATATAGATTTGAATGAAACAACTTTCTCTGTGGGATCGATACTTTACTTGCTCTGTATTTCTTGTTGACACATGTATGCTTGCATGAGTTAGAGCTCTTTTGTTAAGACTAAAAAAGAGGCAACAAGTTTTTGGCGCCGTTTCTGGGCACATGCGTTTAATTTAGTATTATTATCATTAGTTATAAGCTATATTATATGACTTAGACAATTCTAGTCTTATCTCATTTCAGTTTTTGTTTTTGTTTCAGGAATTTGGATAAATTTTTATGCGCACACGGTCATCCAACCCCAAATTAACACCTGTTCAGGACAACATAAACGGGAAAGGTTGGAAAATGAGTGTTCGTAGAAATTTACAAGCACGGGTAGAAAGTACCACAGCTAATATGGCAGCCGAGGTACAAGGAGAAGAGCAAAGAGAGGAACATAGGGCTTTGAAGGAATATTCCTTGCCCAACATTAATGGACTACAGTCTAGCATCGTCAGACTAGAGATAGCGGCTAATACTTTCGAGATAAAAACAAGCACTATTTAGATTGTACAGAATTCAGTAAAGTTTGGGGGTGCCGCTACAGATAATCTGAATGAACACCTGTTGAGTTTCATCGAAATTTGTGATAGATTCAGATACAACGGTGTGACGGAGGATGCTATCAACTTAGGCTATTCCCATTCTCATTGAGAGATAAAGTAAGAAGTTGGCTTCATTTTTGCCAGCAGGATCTATAACTACATGGGAGGACTTAGTACCGAAGTTCTTAGCTAAGTTCTTCCCAATGGGTAAGACTACAAAGATGAGGAAATCTATCTCTCAGTTTGAGAAACAACAGGGTGAGTCCTTATATGAAGCATGGGAGAGATACAAACAAATGCTAAGGAAGTGTCCACATTACGATATGCCAGATTGGATGGTGATCAACACGTTTTATAATGGATTGGGATGGCAGTCGAGACTGATTGTAGATGCAGCTGCTGGAGGGGCATTGTGGGCAAAAAGTTACGAAGAAACCTATAACCTTATCGATACAATGGCATCGAACATTTTTAGAATCCTACATCTAGGATGCCACAACCCAAAGTTGCAGGTGTGTTGGAGGTAGATGCTATTACTTAGTTGTCAACATAGATGGCAGCCATGGCAAAGAAGATAGATACTTTGGCAAAAGGTAAAACAAAAACAGTTGCCTTCGTATTTGAGATTTGTGCGGGGTCACACTCGACGGATCAATGTGCTATCAGCTCAGAATCAGTGCAGTATGTGAACAACTACAGAAAAGATCAATGTCAATTTCCGAACATATACCACCCAAACAACCGAAATCATCCAAACTTTAGTTGGTCGAATAATCAAGGGAGTCAGCATAATCAGTTTCAATCAAATAATCATATTCAATCACAACCAGCGCAACCGCAGTTTAATTCTAGACCACCTTTTTCGCCAGGATTTTCTCAACAACAACAACAACATCACACTCCAGCTGCAACTCAGTAAGAAAAGAAATCATAAATGGAAGAGATGATGATGAAATACATGGCAAATATAGAGGCTATGATCAAAAGCTAAGCAGTGGCTATTAAGAATCAGGAAACTCAAATGGGGCAAATGGCGAACATTCTTACTAACAGGACCCAGGGTTCATTGCCAAGTAATACAGAGATAAATCCAAGAAGTGATGGAAAAAAACAGTGTCAAGCAATCACATTAAGATCTGGGAAAAAATAGCATATATTGCAAGTCGCGCGCCCACGCGAGATTGCACTGAGGAGGACGCGCGGCCGCGCGAGGTAGAGGAGCCAGCTACTGAGAAAGAAAATTTGGAAAAATCTGAAGGTCGGCAGGAAGAGAAAGATAGAGCAGGTCTAGAGGAGACGTTTAAGAGCTCAGTACCACCAATTCACACTCAAGTTTCGTATCCACATAGATTAAGTAAGAAAAGGGAAGATAAGCATTTCAACAAATTCTTGGAGGTATTTAAAAAGCTGTAAATTAATATACTGTTCGCCGAGGCATTGGAACAAATGCCAAGCTATGCAAAGTTTCTGAAGGGTATATTGTCAAGGAAGAGAAGATTAGAGGAATTTAAGACTGTAGCCTTGACAGAAGAATGCAGTGCAATAATTCAGCAGAAGTTACCTCCGAAGTTGAAGGATCCGGGCAGTTTCACAATCCCATGCACAATCGGGAAGATGAATTTTGAAAAATGTTTGTGTGATCTTGGGGCAAGTATCAATCTGATGCCCTTATCATTGTTCAATCAATTGGGATTACCGGATCCAAGGCCAAAAAAAATTTCCCTGCAGTTAGCTGACAGATCCATCACGTATCCATGGGGAATTGTTGAAGATGATTTCGTGAAGGTGGACATATTTATCTTTCCGGCTGACTTCATTATTTTGGATTACGAGGAAGACAAAAATATACCTATCATACTGGGAAGACCATTCCTAGCCACAGGAAAGACTCTTATAGATGTGTAGAAGGGGGAACTCACTATGCGTGTTCATGATCAAGAGGTCACCTTTAATGTCTTTAAAGCTATGAAGTTTTCAGCAGATGAAGAAGAATGTTTTCTGGTCCATTTGGTAGATTAGGTCGTAAATGGTGAAGTACAGAGTCGAGTGGATAAGGAACCTTTGAGAAGTGTCATTGCTGAGAATTCAGATTTGGAGGACGAGGATCTAGACGAACTTGTGCAATATCTGGATACTACTCCACAAGTCATAAATTATCACAAAAGATTTGAACCTGGACAAAGGGTTTTTCTTTATAACTCCAGACTCAGGTTTTTTCCTGGGAAGCTGAAATCGAGGTGGTCAGGACCATTTACAGTGAAAATTGTTTTTCCGCATGGTGCAATTGAAGTATTCGATACGTTGCAAGACAAGCCTTTTAAGGTGAATGGACAGCGCTTAAAGCATTAATTTGGGGGTGAGGTAGACAGACGGAAAGTTGCCTCAATGCTTTCTTCAACATGAGCATCCGAGGTAGTCAAGCTAACTGACTATAACTTAGCGCTTGATGGCAGACAACCCATTATCTCCATCTCTATTTTCTTTTTATTTAATCAGTAGTATTTAGCTAGTTCATCTTTATTTCATTCGTAATAGAGGTCTATGTGAGCATAAGTAAGTAGGTACTAGACTATGCATGGGACATTGTGCTAGTAGTGTATAAAATTCACTTGTTCATTTATGTGTATTCTATAATTCACACATTGATACGGGTAACTGGTGTGGTGCAGGAATCTTAAAGTGAAATCTCATGCAATAAGTTTGGGAGTAGACTCAGCACTGTAGAAAGCAGGGTTGCGCGGCCGCGCAATGATTACACACCTAGACTGCGCGCCCGCGCCTGCAATCTATTGCAAGGACGCGCGGTCGCGCGCGACAGCAGACCTGGATATATTTTCAAAAGTCTAAAATCCGAGTAGTGGTCTAATTGTGTTTCTTAACTGATATAATAGAAGCGTATTCTTCTATTCCCCCATATTCATAAGACTCATTAACTCGCATACAAGTTCATACACACAAATCTCCTTCCTGGCATCAATCTAGGGTTCTGCTTGGGTTGTGTAGCAGTAAGTTAGGGGGTACGCTCATCAATAATTCCTCTGCATTCTCTCTATCATCCGCTTATGGGTCCAAAAAGAGAACGCAAAATCTCCATCTCTTCCTCATCCGAATCTTCATCCGATAGCCAAGAAGAGGATGTCTTGGACGAAAGTAAATTTATTAGTTTGGAGGCCCAGCAGGACTAATATCGGAGTGTGGCCAAATCTTTTGTGAAGGAACGGGGACTTCTACCTAAAAAGAATGATGGCCTACTCTGGTATATGATATGAGAGAGAAAATGGGTTGGCTTGACTGCATCTCCTATGCCTATCCCCATGGGGATTGTTAGAGAATTTTATGCGAATGCTGAGGAGATGATAATAAGTGGCATAACGCTGGTTCGAGAATAGCAGGTGAATTTTTGACCTTCAGCAATCAGAGCAGTATTCAACATATATGACACACAACCCACAGGTTATGACAATTGGATAGAAGATGCATATTTAGAAACGGATCTAGCAGTTATGATTACTAATTTGTGTATTTCGGGCACCAAATGGAAGTATAAGGTAGGGACAACTGAACCAAAATTGTTTCTATCGTATGCATTAAATCGATATGCCCAAGCATGGAACCTGTTTATCTGTGCCAAGTTAGTTCCATCAGCCCACTATAATGCAATAACCATAGAGCGTGCTATTATTTTATGGGGAATCATCAAAGGCAAGTACATTGATGTAGGCCATTTAATTCATCAAAACATGATACGTTATATGCGAGGGAGCCGAACAGGGACTATTCCGCATGCATCTGTGGTAGCCATGCTCTATACTCAACAAGGGGTCCAATGGAATAATGAGCAGTTGCAGCATCCAAGCCACACGATCACTCATGATGTTATTGCACAGTTCAAGGAGTGGACAGGTGGTGTACCACACCCACACGGACTAGGATTCATCCTTCAGTCCAATTTTCCAGAGCCACCACAGTAGCCTCCTCAGGCAGATGAGTCCCGTCCACGCACGCACATGCCACCCATAGTGATCGCCAGCTCCGGAGGTTGGAGCGAAAAGTCGATGCCATGGACGATAATTTGGGCATATTTACGATGGGACTCACAAGGGCCTTGGTCCAAAGCTTTTGCGCAGCAAGGAACAACATTAGAGTGGCCTCAGTTCAGAACCGCAACGCCATATCAGATTCACCACCCGAGGAGGGTGGTGCAACCGATCATTAGGGGAGTTTTTTGTACCCTTTACCTTCATTCAATGGGGCATTGAATATTCTAAGTTTGGGGGTATTGGGGTAGTAGTGTAGTTGCATATAGTTTCATGTAGTTTTTGCATTTTAGTTATAATTTTGCATTTATATGTTAGATAAATTTTTGCTGAAATTTTTAATTTTTTTTTAATTCTTAGTCATTATTGCTTATATTAGTATGTTTTAGTTGCATGTCTCACAATATTCTTGCTTTATAGAAATTCTTGCCTAGCCAATGATGATAGTGAATTGTGAAGGATTTTAGAGTATATTGGATAACATGACCGTAGTTATAATGGTTTACACGATGAAATTCATGTTGCGGTTTAAATGTTTTCAGTTTGCACAAATGTGTTCACAATTACTTGTAGGTATAAGAGGTATATGTTGCATTGCTTGATAGCAAATGTAGTTTTAGAAAGAGAAATATGTGGAAAGTGATCTTAGACCATATGAAATATTGACATTCAAACTTTGGGAAAACATGGGTATGCTATATATATATATATATATATATATATATATATATATATATATATATATATATAAATCAAATAGCAATAACGTGGCTAGTCTTAATTCGGGGACCTGGTTACTTGAGTAAGTACGCCCAAGGGGATTGTCTCTACACCTAGCGCCCTAAGGTCTTTCATGGTCTGGGAGTCGTTGGTTGAAAACTCGCTAAGGGGTAGCAGCGTGCCAAATGGATTAAGACATTACATACACAGTCATGTGAAAAAAAAAAGAGAAAAAGAAAAGAAAAAAAAGAAAAATAGCAATAAACACCGCGGGAAAGTGCGAAAGTCGCCCTCGTGAATAAAAATAAAGCAGTAAGCCCAATGTTGAACCTGAGTTTATGTTGATATGTTGAAACAGTCTGTGTTGCTTGAGTATACATGAGTCTTGATTTAGACTATAATTTTCTGTATGGAACAATATAGAATATGTATTCTTTGCTTAAAACAAGTTTTGGTGAACACCATACACACACACACAACATCTCTACAACATATTTGAATTATCTAAGTGTATGATATTATGCCTATAGTTTGGTTTGAAATTGTATTCTTGGATCTCGATAATTCACTGAGGGACTTTGGACTGGAATTCTGTTATGGCTGGAAATATGTGAGACTAGTTTGCATCATAGCTTAGTGCATAATATTAGTGTTGTATATTCATTGTTATTTAGCATGCATTGCTTGAGAGCAAGCAACAGTTCAAGTTTGTGGGTATTGGATAAGTGGTATTTTTACTTACTTATTGAATAAAAATTCACGTGAACTATGCCCATCTCAAGTACATTTTTTCGTGTTTTAGTTGCATTTCATGTCATTTTGCATTGCATTTACTTAAAACTCCTTTTGGTGAATAAGTGCAAGAATCGGCCAAATTTGGTGGTGTTATAGGGCACGAGGCTAATGGATGCATGAAGGCGAGGCACACACAGGGATATACATGGCATGAAGGTACAATGGAGGAAGGAGACCAAGCATGGAAGGAGATGAAGCATGAATGAACAAGTAGCAGCAGCAGTAGCATGACAGAATCAGAACCAGAACCAAAATCTGCAGATTGCAAGCCGCGCGGCCGCGTGACAGAATAGCCTTGAGAGCGCGCGCCCGTGCGAGTACTCGGCTGGACACAGCATGACATTCTTCAAGTCTTGCGCCCGTGCGAGGAACATAGTGGAGGGGCGCGCGGCCGCTCACGATGCTGAAGCTGTGTATTTGTTTTATTTTAATTTTTAATTAAATGATTGTAAGGGGTTTTTAAATGATATTTGACTGGTGTCAGACGTATCACTTGACAATTATTTAGTTTTTTGACGTATCTTTACATCGTAACTAGGGTTTACTCTCTGGGGGGATTCCAACGTGGAAGGAGACCAAAACTCTACTTTTTTACTTCTTCTTGGTATTTTCTACCATAATGGATTATTATTATTATTTTGCTGGGATATTATGAGGATTTGAATGTTATATTTGGTTTATATTCAGCAATTGTGTTTGATTGTTCTATCCTTCATCTTTCAATTGTTTGTTTATTAATCATGTTTAGATTTGATCCCATAATTGCTTTTGGTTCAGTCATGAACTAAACTCAATTATGGGATTCTAACGGATTTTAATATGTAGTTTTATTGCATGCTTGAATGCTGGATTGTTTTACATATCATATGGAATGTCTATCATGATTGTTTTGCATGTATGAATGCTTGATCACCATTCGTTTCAGTACTTGTATGGAATTGACAATGAACATGCAAGTATAGATTGTAATCATGATAGTATACGTATATGGGGCTACTTTTTATATGGCTTGTGTATTTTGTGAACCAGATAAACATATACTATTTCACCGTATGAGTTAGAATAAGGGCTTGTACTTAAATTCAATATAGTTGCAATTCCACATAGACATATAGTGATTTTTGTTATATTGATGATTACATAGAGTCTATCATCTGTGGATATTGTGTAAGTAGGTCTTAGTGCATTAAAAAATGGCTATGACTCTTTTATTGCTCTTGGCTACTTTCCTATGATATGTGAACGAGTCATGCATGATAATGGCGATTGAATGAAATATTAAATGAAGTTAGGATCCCATTATTTCCAGATTTGATTTATTCTGTTGTTATTATTATTTTAGTCGTTATTCGCGATTCGAGAACAAACCAATCTTATTCATTAGTTTGAGCATATAAATATAGTAATTTAGTTAATGCATAGTTATTTGAATTAAACTACTTTCTCTGTGGGATCGATACTTTACTTGCTCTGTATTGCTTGTTGACACGTGTATGCTTGCATGAGTTAGATCTCTTTTGTTAAGACTAAAAAATAAGCAACAGTATGATAGTTTAACTTTAGATCCATGCTTTCAGAACCTCTAGATATCATATATACTGGATTTTGTGGCTGGTCAAAGGAGGTCAGACGTTCATGAACTCAGTTTTCTGGGTACCCCAGGAAACTGATGAACATGGATTGCAAGTTGTGGAAGCCCAAATATGCATAGTCGAACTGTTCTTCATTTCTGGGTAACCCAGAAAATGAAGAAAAGCCCTGACAGCTAGTTCAATGGCTTAGATCTTTCACCTTGTTGATTTCTAAGCGTTCTAAGTGCTCGAAGAATGTTCTATGTTGGTTTCTCTACACATCTCGACGTCTAGAACACCTTTACCATGATCAGATTGTTAAAGTGAAGGCCATGAATATCGTTGACCGGTAATGACTTAAGTTTCTGGGCAGCCCAGAAACATGATGAATACGTCTAACAGAAAGTTTAAGCCTCTAGATCTTGCAACTATGTTATGTTATGAACCATAAATTTTTATGAACTTGTAGTATTACATTACTACTATAATATTTGATCAATAGATAGCCCAGAAACATCATATACAATAAATTATTCATGGTCAAACTAGCTAGCTCGATACTGACTTTGAATGTTCTTGGTACTCAAGAACACCTAAAGCGACGCTTTCTGTCGCTAAAGGCTATAACGACATACTTAATAATTTTAATTAAATAAATTTCCAAAAATTATTTAAAATAGAAATTAATTATTAAAAATTCCAAAAATAGTTTTACAAATTATTTCAAGTTATACAAAAAATTAACTTTTTATAATTTGACATATTTTTCATAAATATTAATATTTATTTAGATATTATTGATATTTAATTTATTTAATAAATGTATTAAATAAATTGATTAGAAATGATTTTATTATATTAAAAAATTAATTTAAATGATAATAAAGTATTTGAAAATATTTGAAGTTATAAAATATAACTTTTAATATTTTAAGACAAATTTTATTAATTATTTAATATTAATGATATTAGATTTATTTAACAATTATATCAAATAAATTACTTAAAAATGTTTTAATATTATAATAATCATTTTAAATGAAAATAAATAGTTTAAAAATATTTTAAGTTATAAAATATAACTTTTAATATTTAATGATAAGTTTCATTAATAATTTAATATTAAATGATATTAGAGTTATTTTATAATTATATTAAATAAAAAGTTTTAAAATGGTTTTATTGAATTAAAAATCATTTAAAAAGGACACAAATGTTTTTAAAATATTTTAAGTTATAATAAATGACTTTTAATATTTTGATAAATAGTACATTATATTTAAATATTAATGATAATTATTTAACAATAATTTTAAATCTTTTAAGAATAATAAAAATATTTTGAGTTATTATAAATAACTTTATAATTTTGGTAAAGGTTTCATTAATAATTTAATATTAAGTAAATATTAATGATAATTGATTTATTTAATATTTAAATCATTTTTTAATGATCTCGGTATTTGAAAAATCATGATAAATTATAATAATTATTTAAAAAATATTATAAGTCATTTAAAAATAATATGACTGATAATTACATCTAGTGAACTACAGAATAGAGTTTTAGACTTGATGATAACCCGATAAAGCCGTCGGTACACCGACATGTTTCAAAAATTGATCCAGACTTAGATAATTGGACTAGATACGTGTTTTTTTGTGATACAATGACTGCTAAACATATATGATAATGTGATTAGGTTATGTGCTGACTGCAAATAGTAGTACTATATGTTATAGTATGTTATTCTAATCGAACAAATGATCTTATTAATGATAGGTTGTGATATAAAAGATAAAACTAAGTTACGTAATTGTAACCAGCAGCTCATGCAAGTATCCTACCTTTGTATTTACTTTATGCAAATGACATAAGTAAGAATGTTTCAAAATTATATTATTATTGTGCCAGATTATTAACTCTATCATTATCGATTATGTATCCAATCTTTTGTATTCATACAAGTTCTTAAATTATCTGATAATTGTTTATCAATACAGTACTATTGTACAATCCAGATATTTATTCTATTCCTTAATTTCTAAATGGTTATACAAGTGTCCTCACTTGGATAATCATTGTATTTAATCACATATTGATGCATACTTATTGATTTCCAAGTATATATATGTTGACTTAAAAGTTGTCTAAGCTATTTGATCCGGCTAGACACAAACTTAAAAATATTGTTGAACAAGATAGAACTTTACTATTATCCAATCAAATTGTTTTGGTTTGGATTCCCGACTAAGTATGAACATCCCGTACATGGGAAAATTTTGCGTGCCAAAGAAGGATAAGATGAACGATAATCTCGTTCTTGCATGTAATATTGATCAATATAGTGCCTAACGGGCTGATCACCCCCCGTGCCTGTAAGTTATGACGATTTACCGATGAAGTTATGTTAAACCATATCAAAAATTGAAAATAAAGTTCATAGTCTGTCGACTGATCCCCATTTATAGTCAGTACGTAGTTTCAAAATTTTGATATAGAATATATATGTCGTTATTATTGGTTTATATTACTTCACAGCTGTTGATTAGTTGTAAATGTGTCATTCAAAGAAAACATTTACCTCGTTCAGCAAACACTTATTATTTACTATTACTTGTTGGGCAATCAAATGCTCATTCTTGCTTAATTTAAATGTTTTCAGCTAAGTGTGATCAACCAAAAATCTCTGCTAGGAACAAAGGAAAAGGAAAGGTTGTAGAATAAGTTCTACGCTATCCTATGTAATAATTAGACTTTATTAAGACAATGATATCTAATAATTATCATGTAATGAATGTTTAAAGGTCGCGTGCCTGGGATTAGACTCTGATATATGTAAATTAAGTTTGTTATTTATATTAGTGTTATTATTATTAGTATTATTTTGCTCATAGAAATGGTATCGTGAAGCACCGAGTTCGGGTTTCAAATACCTAAATTTGGGGGAGTCACATTGTGTACGATGAGTTATACTTTGACTTATTCCTTAAGACCCTTAGGGTATATCAAAGGGTATGCTTGGGTATAATAAGTTGTACATAGAGATAATGTATGATCAATAAAGAATCTACATCTTCTAATAAAAGAAGAGAAATGTCCTATGTGATTCGATAAATGATAACTCAGTAGTCCTTGGCCAAGGCAGAATGAAATTAGAAAGGAGTTTCTAATTTGTATTATTTTGTGTTGTGCATTTAAGAGTCGAAATACATATAATTAAATAAAATATGACTTGATAGTAATTTCATGTTTTATAGTTAATTGGGACATTGTATGGTGGAATGATTAAATTACACGGTAACTATTTACTCAAATGTTCTTTTATGATTAATATTGAAATCTATATTGTAAGACACCAACTTTTATGAATAAAGATGAATTTTATATAAATATCATTTTTTAATATTATGGAGTGAATTTGATATAATGTTATAGTTGTGGGTAATATTTATAAATTTTGCAAAGTACGCTAGTTGTTATATAATATTCAATTGGTCGCAGAATATTCGTTTTAACAGAGAATATTCATACGACGGCGCAATCATTGCTGGACCCCACAACGGAATTATTGTCGAATTGAGAAAACGACAAAAATATCTTTTTATGAAAATAACTGCGGAAGTTTAACCGTTAACTATTGAAACACCCGGTGTTAAAAGTACAGTAATACGCGTGGTTACATAGTAGCACACGGTATTGATTATTGATGCTTACGTGAGAAGTCACTAAGTTTTGTTCAATTATTGCTAGAGTAATTGTTGCATAATATCTCACGTTATTTGATTCAATTATTGTAGATATTTTATATATTATTAAATCAATAATTGAGATAACAGAGTTATTAATATTATTATTTACAATATTGACAATGTCTAGAAGTTCTGTCAAGAAGAGGTTTGGTCACCTAATTGCGTGCCAATAGGGAAAAATTCTTATTGGAAAGCCCCCTCTTTCCTGGAAATTACCTGGTTGTTAAATATTGCGAATTATAATAATGATGATAAATTTTGTTAAAAATATGAAGGAAATATTTTTGAAGTAATTGATGTAAATTTTGTTTATTTTATGGACCCCATTTACCCATTTTTTAAAATAACCGGTAGAAGATTATTCAGTATATATGGTAGGAGCCACTTATGATGATGACATGTTGGTGGGAGGGGAACACGTTGGGCCCATGTGTGGAAGAAAAAAATGAAAGGGGTTTGGATTTTGAATTCACGGATGGGTGGATGTTTTCGAATAAACATGTGGTGTATATATATATATATATTATTTTTGTTTTGTTTTATTTGAGATTTTCATTCACAGAAGGTGCATATGAAATCTGTGACCTTACAGTTTGAATCCATGAGTTTTAGTTCTTAACAGTACTCCTTCCATTCTCCTATAAATAGGATGCTTAGTTAGAATTGCAAATCACACCAGAATCAGAGAATTCTTCTTCTATAATCTTCAGCATATTTTTTAGAGTTTTAGAAAGCTTTGAGCGTAGAAAACAGTGAAAGTTTTCTTCAAGAATATTCCCGCTATACCAGTTGGAATACTCTTCATTTCAAGGTAAGGGATGTTATTTTTATTCAATATTCGCTTGAAATAATATTTTCTTCCATACTTTGTAGTATGTAAGTAATATTATTTCGTTTCAGATTTCGAATTCTATACTCATTTGGTTAAAGTTTTGGCTTCTATACTCCATGAAATTAGTAGAATATCCTTCATATTTGCATTTCATCTAGTATCTTTTCATGGAAATATTATTCTTATCATTCTTGATAAGTTTTAACTTTTTCATGTCGGAGTACTATTCACGGGATTACTATTCCCAAATTACTATTCACGGGGTACTATTCACTCGAGTACTATTCACCTGGGGTACTATTCATGATAAAAATTGATTCATTATCGGTCCAAATTATTTTTGGTCTAATATTATTCTTGAATTTTACTCCACAAAGCAGTATCATGTTAACAATTTAGACGTTATTGATTTCTGGATAAATTAAATTATAAATCTTTAAAAATTTATCCTTGAACTTTTTTTTATTGAATTCTTATATCATTGTCATCATCCTTATGTTTATATTATGTTGAAAGTAATCTGTGGCTTGTAGTGCATAAATGGACTTGGTATGATTATGACCAGGGATTATTCGATATAATCATGACCGTAATGTTTCAAATGATGTGGTAAAAGTCCTCATTGGCCCGTAGTGCATTGAAGGATAGTTGTTGGCATGATCATGACCATTGATGAATACACAAATATTCTTGGCCCGTAGTGCGTGAATAATTTGTGGTCGTGATACTAAAGAATATCCTTGGCCGTAGTGCATGGGTGATTCGATGATGCGTATTATTTATTAAGCTAAGTCTCAGCGATAAAAGTGATGAAAAACCTTTTAAATCATAGAAGATAGTAGATTTTATACTCTACTTGACTCTTCTAATGGATTGCTTGTTCCGATGGAATTAAACTTGATGTTTGTTATATTTTATCAGTTTAACACGATTGAAGGCTAACGATAGATTATTCTGTATTATCTTAGTCATAATCTTTATTCAAAAATTTGAGGTCTTACAAGTTGAGCTCACCCTTTTGTTTTCATTGTTCTCCTCAGGAAATGAGAACGTAGCCGAGACTAGTCGGGGAATGGAGTGACGGTCCAGATGATAGCATTAGTAGTCCTCATTATTCTATGAAACAATGTGATAATAAGTATATTGAGGACTCTATTTGAGTTGAATATTGTCTAGAAGATAATATTCGTATTAAAACTCGCAGTTTATGTTATGTTGTATTTTACACTGACAATTGTATTATTAAGTTGTATTTGAATTTTGTACCATGTATTTGGCGACTCACGATGGGTGATGTATACCTATTTTGGGGGCGTCACAGTTGGTATCAAAGCTTAGGGATATGATCCCTGGCTGAGATGTGAGACTAGAACTAGGAGTGGAGAGACGGGTAATTCCTTCGCTACTATGACCTACGTAAGTTTATTTGGTATTTAATTGGTCGGTCAGAGTATAGGGATAATATGTGACATGTCAATTAACCCTTGTTTTGTGGCAGTGTTTGAAAATGACATCCGATAATGTTAAAAATAGCAATGGAGCACAGGAGACTGTTGAGTCACCACAAATCATACTCAGGATAATGTGCATCAAGATGGAAATAATCCTCAGGTGAATAACAACACCGACCAAATGGCGAACGACGGAATGTTTAGGAGCTTTTTGCAATTCGTACAACATCAGGCAAGAGAGACTCATGCCCAAAATGCAGGTGGAAACACTGGCAACTCTCGGACGTGGATAAAGTAGATCACCAAGATATTTGATGTCTTAGGATGCTCTGAGGAGCAAAAGGTTCCCTTTGCCACCTTTATGTTGCGAAGAGAGGCAGATTACTGGTGGGAATCGGTAAAGCGTACTCAACCTGCCGCACTTAAGATGTTTTGGAAGAAGTTCCAAGAACTATTCAACGACATGTACTTTCCCGAATGTATTCGTCACATGAAGGAGGTAGAGTTCATCAAGCTAGAGCAGAACAATATGACCGTGTCGCAATATGAAGCTAAGTTTTCCGAGTTGTCCTGATTTGCGTCCCACTTGGTTGATAATGAGGAGAGAATGACGCGGATGTTTTTAAGAGGTTTGAAACCCGAGATACGTCAATATCTAATTTTTCACAAAATGTGTTTGTATTCAGATGTTGTAAATAGGGCTTGGTTATTGGAGCGCAATAACGAGTCAACTCAACCAAGAGAAAGCAACCGACAAAATGATAATACCAGTGGTAGCAGTCATCTAAGCGGTGACAACAAACGTGGAGGGAATCAACATGCCAGAAATGGTAACCACTTCGGTGGTAATCATGGCCAAGACAATAAAAGTGGACATTTCAAGAAGAGGAGATTCAACAATGATGGAATGATGTCATCACCAGCACCCGTTGTTAAGGAAGGAGAACGACTACCTATTATACACTTCAATAGCGGAGGGGAGGGACACATCAGTCCAAACTGTGCGCAGCAGTCCAAAACGTGTTATAATTATAGAAGAGAAGGCAACCTAGCTAGATTTTGTCGTACTGAGAAGCCTAGTCCAGTTAGAATGGTGACACCAAATGTCATCCCAAACAAGTCAAAACCAGTAGTTCAAGGGAGAGCGTTTGTTGTGACCTCCCAGAAAGCAAGGAACCCGAACGAGGTCATCACGGGTTAAGTTTATCATAAACTCTAGCGAAGTATATACCTTATTTCATACCAGTTCTACCCATTATTTTATTTCTCCTACTTGTGCTCAACATTTAAATTTAACTCTTGAAAAATTAGATTTTGACTTATCTGTTGAAACTCCGTTGGGAGAAACCTTCATTACATCAACTATTTATAAGTCTTGTTTTGTTCAAATCGGTACCCTCACATTACCTATCCATCTTATTTCATTGAAAATACTTACATTTGACGTAATTGTAGGGATTTATTGGTTAACTACTATCATGCAAGAATTGATTATTTTCTTAAGGTTGTTAGCTTTCATATACCTAACCAACCTATTATGCGAATTCAAGTAACCAAACCATTAAAATCAATCACTGTCGTCTTAAGCCATAAAGCTATTTGTTTATTGAAAAACGAATGTCAAGCTTTCTTAGCTCATGTCACGGATTTAAACAAAAATACGCTAGTTTAGAATGATATTTCTATTGTTAATAAATTTCCTGACGTATTCCCTGAAGAACTTCTTGGTCTACCCCTAGAGCGTAAAATTAAATTTTGTATCGACCTTGAACCCGGTACAAAACCCCTTTCCAAAGCCCCATATCGAATGGATCCTATTGAACTTCATGAGTTAAAGACCCAACTGCAGGAATTGTTAGACATCGTTTTCATTCATCCTATTATGTCTCCTTGGGGTGCTCCTATTCTATTCGTGAAAAAGAAATATGGGAGTATACGACTTTGTATTGATTATCGGGATTTGAACCATATCACTGTCAAAAATAGATATCCGTTGTCACATATTGATGACCTGTTTGACCAGTTGCAAGGCGCCAAATTCTTTTCAAAAATCAATCTTCGTTCCGGATATCATCAATTAAAGATTAGAACCGATGACATTCCAAAGAACGGCTTTCAGAACTCGGTACGGGCATTACGAATTCCTAGTCATATCTTTTGGATTGACTAATGCTCCTGCTGCCTTCATGGATATGATGAACCGAGTATTCAAGGAATGTTTGGATCACTTTATGGGCATCTTTATTGATGACATCCTCATATATTCCAAAAGCCGTGAAGATCATGAGCAACACTTAAGGCTGATACTCTAAAACCTTCGTGAAAACAAGCTTTATGCTAAATTGAAGAAATGCGAGTTTTGGCTTGAGGAAGTAGCATTAATGGGGTACGTAGTATCAAGTCATGGAATATCTGTTGACCCGACAAAGATTGAAGCAATACAAAGCTGGGAGAAACCTAAATCAGTGACTGGAGTACGTAGCTTAGCTGGTTATTATCGGAGATTCGTAGAAGGATTTTCTCGAATCGCTACTCCATTAACTCAGCTAACTCGTAAAGATACAAAATTCGGTTGGAGTGAAAAATGTGAGAAGAGTTTTCAAGAACTCAAGATGAGACTCATTTCAGCACCTGTTCTGACAATACCATCTGGCTCGGAGAGATTTGTCATCTATAGTGATGCTTCAGGTAAAGGGTTAGGATGTGTTCTCATGCAACATGAGAAAGTCATAGCCTATGCCTCTCGACAACTAAAAGAATATGAGAGGAATTATCCTACTCATGATCTAGAATTGGTAGCCGTTGTCTTCACACTTCAAATTTGGAGGCATTACTTATATGGGGAGAAAGTGGAGATCTTTACAGGTCATAAAAGCCTCAAGTATTTCTTCACCCAAAAAGAACTCAACATACGGCAACGATGTTGGCTTGAAATGTTGGAAGATTATGATCATACCATCCAATACCATCCTAGAAAAGCGAACGTAGTAGCTGACGCACTGAGTAGAAGATCATATGCGGGTATCAGTGCGTTATTATCAACGCAAAGGCCCATTTTGTATGACTTGCAAAGGATGGAGATAGAGTTAAAGACTCTAGGGACCCATGTGATAATGGCAAATATACGAGTAGAACCGACTTTAATCGATAAAGTTAAAGCTGCTCAAGCTATAAACCTAGAGCTGATGCGTATGAGGAAGAAAGTACAAGAAGGTGCTATGCCGAAAGCAAGAATCGATGAAGAAGGAATACTTCAAGTCAACTCCAGACTTTTTGTTCCTAACAACCCTGATTTAAAGTATAAAATCATGATGGAGGCACACAACACACAGTTTGCAATCCATCACGGGAGTACCAGAATGTATTATGATCTTCGACATACATTTTGGTGGAGCAATATGAAGAAAGAGATATCGAAGTTTATCTCAAGGTGTTTAACTTGTCAACGAGTCAAGGCGAAGCATCAAGTACCAAAAGGTCCATTACAACCACTTGAAGTTCCATAATGGAAGTGGGAGCACATTACCATGGATTTCGTTACTAGTCTTCCAAAGGTTTCTCAAGGCATAGATGTAATTTGGGTCATTGTTGATAGATTGACCAAGTCTACTCATTTCTTACCTATACAAAAAACTTATACACTTGAATGTCTTGCTCGTATATACGAGGTTGTAAGATTGCATGGTACGCCAGTATCCATAGTTTCTGATCGAGACCCAAGATTCACTTCAAGATTTTGGGTTAGTTTATAAAAAGCTATAGGCACGGATTTGCGATTTAGTTTGGCATATCATCCTCAAAGGGACGGGCAGTCGAAGAGGACTATTCAAACTCTTGAAGATTTTTTAAGACTATGTGTCCTTGAGTTCAAAGGAAGTTGGGACAAGTTCTTACCATTGGTGGAGTTTTCGTATAACAACAGTTATCAAGCAAGTATTAGCATGGCTACATTTGAGGTATTGAATGGAAGAAAGTGTCGTTCTCCAGTATACTGGGATGAGGTGGGTGAAGCAACATTGTTGGGACCGGAGTTGGTACGTATGACTATGAAAAAGATTCAAATGATCCGACAACGTATAAAAACCTCACAAGATCGACAAAAGAGTTTTGCTGATCTTCATCGAAAAGACGTGGAATTCAATGTTGGAGAGCATGCGTTTTTACGTGTGGCACCATGGAAAGGAGTTACGAGATTTTGAAAGTGAGGAAAGCTCAATCCTTGATTTATTGGCCCATTTAAAATCCTTGTCCTGAGTAGGAACTGTGGCCTATAGACTCACTTTACCGCCAAGTATGTCTCGTGTTCATAACCTTTTTCATATATATGTGTTACATAAATATGTGAAAGATCCAAACTACATTATTGAGTTAGAACCGAACAAAATAGTGGAAGATTTAACGTATGAAGAGGTACCTGTTAAAATCTTCGATAAAAAGGGGCATGTTCTACGTTCCAAGGTTATACCTCAAGTCAAAGTTTTGTGGAGAAACCACGATGTTGAGGAAATGACCTGGGAGTTGGAAACTGAAATGAAATCAAGGTATCCTTATCTCTTAGGACATACCAGGTGCGTACCCTAATTTCGAGGGCGAAATATCATAAGAATGGGAGGTTGTACGACCCCAACTTTTATGAATAAAGATGAATTTTCTATAAATATCATTTTTAAATATTATGGAGTGAATTTGATATAATGTTATAGTTGTAGGTAATATTTATAAATTTTGCAAATTAAGCAAGTTGTTATATAATATTTGATTGGTCGGAGAATATTCGTTTTAACAAGAAATATTCGTATGACGGCACAATCATTGGTGGACCGCACAACTGAATTATTGTCGGATTGAGAAAATGACAAAAATATCTTTTTATGAAAATAACGGCAGAAGTTTTAACGTTAACTGTTGAAACACCCGGTGTTAAAAGTACAGTAATACGCGTTGTTGCATAGTAGCACACGGTATTGATTATTTATGCTTACATGAGAAGTCACTCAGTTTTGTTCAATTATTGCTACAGTAATTGTTGCATAGTATCTCACGTTATTTGATTCAATTATTGTCGATATTTTATATATTATTAAATCAATAATTGAGATGACAGAGTTATTAATATTATTATTTGTAATATTGACAATGTCTAGAAGTTCTGTCAAGGAGAGGTTTGGTCACCTAATTGCGTTTCAATAGGGAGAAATCTTTATTAGAAAGCCCCCTCTTTCCTGGGAACGACCTGGTTGTTAAATATTACAAATTATAATAATGATGATAAATATGGTTAAAAATATTGAGGAAATTTTTATGTAGTAATTGATGTAAATTTTGCTTATTTTATGTACCCTATTTACCCATTTTTTAAAATAATCGGTAGAAGATTATTCAGTATATATGGTAGGACCCACCTATGATAATGACATGTTGATGGGAGGGGAACACGTGGGGCCCACGCATGGAAGAAAAAAATGAAAGGGGTTTGGATTTTGAATTCACGGGTGGGTGGATGTTTTCGAATAAACATGTGGTATATATATATATATATATATATATATATATATATATATATATATATATATATATATATATTATATTTTTGGTTTTGTTTTATTTGAGATTTTCAATCACAGAAGGTGCTTATGAAATCTGTGACGTTACAGTTTGAATCTGTTAGTTTTTTTTCTTAACAGTACTCCTTCCATTCTCCTATAAATAGGATGCTTAGTTAGAATTAAAAATCACACCAGAATCAGATAATTCTTCTTCTATAATCTTGAACGTATTTCTTTAGAGTTTTAGAAAGCTATAAGCGTAGAAAATAGTGAAAGTTTTCTTCAAGGATATCCCCGCAATACCAGTTGGAATACTCTTCTTTTCAAGGTAAGGGATGTTATTTTTATTCAATATTCGCTTGAAATAATATTTTATTCCATACTCTGTAGTATGTAAGTAATATTATTTTATTTTAGATTTCGAATTCTATACTTATTTGGTTAAAGTTGTGGCTTCTATACTACATGAAATTAGTAGAATATCCTTCATATTTGTGTTTCATCCAGTATCTTTTCATGAAAATATTATTCTGAGCATTCTTGATAAGTTTTAACTTTTTCAAGCTTGGAGTACTATTCACGGGATTATTCTTCCCGATTTACTATTCACAGGGTACTATTCACTCGAGTACTATTTACCCAGGGTACTATTCATGATAAAAATTGATTCGTAATCGGTCCAAATTATTTTTGGTACAATATTATTCTTGAATTTTACTCCACAAAAAAGTATCATGTTGACAATTTAGACGTTATTGATTTCTGGATAAATTAAATTATAAATCTTTAAAAATTTATCCTTGAACTTGTTTTATTGAATTCTTATATCATTGTCATCATCCTTTTGTTTATATTATGTTGAAAGTTATCTGTGGTTTGTAGTGCATAGATAGGACTTGGTATGATTATGACCAGGGATTATTCGATATAATCATGACCGTAATGTTACAAATGATGTGGTAAAAGTCCTCATTGGCCCGTAGTGCATTGATGGACAGTTGTTGGCATAATCATGATCATTGATGAATACACGAATATCATTGGCCCGTAGTGCATGGATAATTTGTGGTGGTGATACTAAAGAATATCCTTTGCCGTAGTGCAAGGGTGATTCGATGATGTGGATTATTTATTAAGCTGAGTCTCAGTGATAAAAGTGATGAAAAGCATTTTAAATCATAGAAGATAGTAGATTTTATGCTCTACTTGACTCTTCTAATGGATTGCTTGTTCCGCTGCAGTTAAACTTGATGTTTGTTATATTTTATCAGTTTAACACTGTTGAAGGCTAACGATAAATTATTCTGCATTATCTTAGTCATAATATTTCTTACTGGACTAGTTGTGTGACGCCCCCAAAATTAGGTATACGTCACCCATATTGGGTCGCCACTTACATTGTACATAAATTCAAATACAACTTAATAATACTGTGAGTTTGAATACAAATATTGTCTACTAGAGATTATACAAACTCAAAAGGAGTCCTTATTAGAATTATTATTACACTATTTCACAGAATAGTGAGGACTACTAATGCTATCATCTGGTCCGTCACTCTGTTCCTTGACTAGTCCCTGTTACGTTCTCATTTCCTGAAGAGAACAATAAAAGTAAAAGGGTGAGCTCAACTAGCCCAGTAGGAAATATTATGACTAAGATAATGCAGAATATATTATCGTTAGCCTTCAACAGTGTTAAACTGATACAATATAACAATCATCAAGTTTAACTACAGCAGAACAAGCAATCCATTAAAAGAGTCAAGTTGAGAATAAAATATACTATCTTTTATGATTTAAAAGGTTTTTCATCACTTTTATCGCTGGGACTCGGCTTAATAAATAATCCACATCATCGAATCACCCCTGCACTACGGCCAAGGTTATTCTTTAGTATCACGACCATAATTATC
Source organism: Panax japonicus (assembly GCA_020205505.1). Taxonomy (NCBI): domain Eukaryota; kingdom Viridiplantae; phylum Streptophyta; class Magnoliopsida; order Apiales; family Araliaceae; genus Panax; species Panax japonicus. Next base: position 42,885,891 of record CM035105.1, on the reverse strand, counting down.
CATGCACTACGGGCCAAGAATATTTGTGTATTCAATAATAGTCATGATCATGCCAACAACTGTCCATCAATGCTCTATGGGCCAATGTGTACTTTTTCCACATCATTTGCAACATTACGGTCATGTTTACACCGAATAATCCCTGATCATAATAATACCAAGTCCATCTATGCATTATAGGCCACAGATGACTTTTAACAAAATATAAACATGAGGATGATGACAATGATATAAGAATTCAATAAAACAAGTTCAAGAATTAATTTATCCAGGAACTAATAACGTCCAAATTCTCAACATAATACTGCTTTGTAGAATAAAATTCAAGAATGCTCATAAGAGTATTTCCAAGAAAAGATACTGGATGAAGCGCAAATATCAAGGATATTCCACTAATTCCATGGAGTATAGAAGTCAAAACTTTAACCAACTGAGTATAATAAGGAATGGAATAACAAAAGAAATCATCAGGAATGCGATAGACTGCACAGGCAGGTTATTCCAACAGAATAATAAATAACGGAATCAGGTCCGGCGTAAAACGCACAGATATGATATTCCAACAAAATAATAAAGACGAAATCAGGTTCGGCATAAAATGCACAGACAGGATATTCCAACAGAATAATAAAGACGAAATCAGGTCCGACATAAAACGCATACATGATATTCCAACAGAATAATAAAGACGGAATCAGGTCCGACGTAAAACGCACAGACAGTATATTCCAATAGAATAATAAAGACAGAATTAGGTTCGACGTAAAATGCAAAGACAGGATATTCCAACAGAATAATAAAGACGGAACCAGGTCCGGCGTAGAACGTACAGACATGATGTTCCAACAGAATGATAAAGAATGGAACAACAGAAGAATTTCACCAAGTACAGGGTAGCCCGCGTATATAGGTTATTCCAACAGAATAATAAAGAATGGAATAACAGAAGTTCTCTTCATGAAGACGAAAGAAAGAAATAATACTCCCTACCTTGGAAAAAATTGGATACTGGAATAGTGAGGTAGCAGATTTCTCTTCTTCTTTTTCTCTATAATAATCGCTCTAAAGCTTTTGTGAATTGGTGAGAAATGAAGGAAGAATGAGCTTCTATTTATAGGAAAATATAGTTTCGATAATTGCACGTTTTAGGGATCAAAAATTACAGTACAATACATCCAACTTTTCTTTCATTTATAATTTAATCCTGCAAGTATTATCAATCTTGCACCAACTCCCCTAATAGTAAATAATGTGAATCAATAGTTCAATCATGTGAATCAATAGTATAATCATGTGAAAAATACGAATTTCAGTATAGTACCTCCATCTATACCTCTATTTTTAATTTAGTCATGCAAGTATTATCAATCTTGCACCAACTCCCCTAATAGTAAATAATGTGACTCAATAGTATACATATGTGAACAAATAGTTATATAAGCATGAGAATTAGTAGCAATTAATTGCTCATTTATCCGATAAATTACTCGATTTATCAATATAACCCCTAGGATATCAATTATCGTTGGAATAAATGTCGATTTTCACTAACACAAACAATTCCAACATAATGAAACTATTTTTATCAAAAATATTAATTTTGAAATTTCAAAGTTTGACTTTTCCTGAAAAAGTCAACTGTTGACTTTTTGACCAAATAGTGAATCCCAGAAAATTTTGTGTTTATAGACTATTTTTACTAATTTCGACATTCTGGACTCAAATATAACGCCCACGTCTCCAAATTCAACTCCGAACAACATTCATTATTAATATTATAACTCACAATATTTATCAACCAGGTCGTTCCCAGGAAAAAGGGGTTTTCAAATAAGGATTTCTCCCTATTGGCGCGCAATTAGGTGACCAAACCTCTTCTTGACAGAACTTCTAGACATTTTAAATATTGTAATTTATAATATGTATAACTTTGTCGTCTCAAGTATTGATTTAATAAAAAACATTTTATGCAGATGATACTGTGACAATAATTGAATCAATAATATGATAGATATGATACAGCAATTACTGTAGTAATAATTGAGTATAACTGAGTGACTTCTCACGTAACCATCAATAATCAATATTGTGTGCTACTATGCAATCACGTGCATTACTGTACTTTTAATACCTGGTGTTTCAACAGTTAACGGTAAAACTTCCGCCGTTATTTTCATAAAGTATTTTTATCGTTTTCTCAATTCGACAATAATTCCGTTGTGGGGGTCCACCAATGATTGTGCCGTTGTACGAATATTCCCTGTTAAAACGAATATTCCCCGACCAATCGAATATTATATAACAACTTACGTACTATTTGTAAATATTACCCACAACTATACCATTATATCAAATCCACACCATAATATTCAAAAATATATTTCGAGAAAATTTAATCTTTATTCAAAAAGTTGGGGTCTTACAAGTTGAGCTCACCGTTTTGTTTTCATTGTTCTCTTCACGAAATGAGAATGTAGCCGGTATTAGTCAGGGAACGGAGGGACGGTCCAGATGATAGCATTAGTAGTCCTCACTATTCTATGAAATATTGTGATAATAAATGTATTGAGGACTCTATTTGAGTTGAATACTGTCTAGAAGACAATATTCGTATTAAAACTCTCAGTTTATGTTTTGTCATATTTTACACGATAGTTGTATTTGAATTTTGTACCATATATTTGGCGACTCATGATGGGCGATGTATACCTATTTTGGGGGCGTCACATATATTATCTGGAAAGTCGTTAATCGATAGGGAGGCTTATCCATATTGTAGAATAAATATTATTTATTGAAATATATTAATAGTTTAATTTATTTATTTAAATATGATTAGAATTGTTCTAATTGATTTATTCGCAACCTATTTAATATGGAGAACCTAAATGGTCACACCATAAAAGAAAGAATAATTATTTAAAAATTTAATGGCATAATCGTAATAATAAGTTAAGTATATTTAATTTAATCTATGGTGATAAAATAAATTAAATAGATTAATATTTATTATTTAATATTTTAGAAATATTTAGTATAAATTAATAAGAGGAGTCTTATTATTATTATTATTACTATTATTATTATTTAATTCCTAAAGAATTTTAGAAATTAATTAATAAAAGTACTCTTATATATCATAATAAGATTAGGAGGCTAATTATTAAAAGTGTTTAATTAAATATTCCTAATAAGATTGAGAGCCTAGTTAATTAAAGGAGTTTAATTAATTAAAATAAAACTCAATTCCTTAATTTGTAAGGAGAGTTTGTGACAACCCAAAAATTTAGAAAATTTTTAAACTTTTAATTAATTGATTTAAGGTTCAATATTAGAACCTAGACAGAAAATAAGTGTATGCATTTGATATTTTTGAGAAGGAATTTTGAGGATTTCAAAATTCTGTGAATGATTTAGGTGAATTATTGAGGATTAAGTATATAAGTTAATATGTTCTATGTATATGGTTTTATATTTGTACAGTATGTGGTTAACAAGGGTTGACCAGATAAACGATATCTGTAACAAACCCTAGGAATATATTAAGAACGTCAACGTTTGGTTAGAAAACCCTAGCGAATTATAAGAAACCCTAAAATCGGTTCTGAAAACCCTAATTTCAGTTTCGGGAATTCGAAACCCTAATTCGGTGTTTGAACCCTAATTTGGGAATGTGGAGATTAGTATAAGGTTTAAACGTTGTTAATGATAAACTAATTAGTGATAACCCTAATTGATTTAGAAAACCCTAATTTCGGAATAAGAAACCCTAATTTATAATTAGGGAAAACCTGAATGTTAATTAAATAATTTTAATATTAATTAGGAAATATTAATCCTAATTTTTAAGTTATAAGTAATTAGAAAACCCTAATCTCATTACGAAATCTAATTTCTAAATTAGAAAATTATTTTTCTATTAGAAATCCTAATTTTTGAGTTGTAAACCCTAATGCATAATTTTGACCCCAATTACTAAATTAGCAATTTTAATTAGGAAATACTAATCCTAATTAGTAAGATTTAAATTATGATTAGGAAATTTTAATATAATTAGAAAATTCTAATTATAATTTAGAAATATTAATTTTTGATTTTGAAAACCTAATTTGGAAATTCTAGAATTTATTTTTAAAACCTAAGGGTTCAAACCCTAAACCCTAAGGATTAGGGCAAAAGGCCATGTTGCCATTAATTTTGGAAATCAAATGACATTTATGCCCTTTGTCACATTTTTAATTAGCTAGAGTGCAAATCTTGCCAAATGTTAGTAGTTCACCAACTATATTGACTTTGGGACATAAAAATCTCAGCCATATCAGTACATAACATCACATTTGAGCATTATATCACATTATATAACAGATCTAAGAGAGAGAAAGTGCATATATTTGTCTTATTTTCTTGCTAAGCTCTCAACAACTATCTCTCTCACTAAACCTCCGAAATGGCCAAGTATATCAGTCCCTTGAACAACCCTTATAGCAACAGATTTGGAAAGCTAGATCAAAGATTGGACAAGAGAAGGTAAAACCCTAACTCAAAGTTTGATCTTGTATGCTTAAGATAAATTTCTTGTTTATGTGTTTAGATTCATGCTAGAAGGTGTTTTAAGATGATCTATGATGATCCATCATAGATCCATAACATCAAAGTGCCCCAATATAGTGTTTTTCAAAAATTGTCCAAGAACACTAAAAGTCGTCTGACAAGCTAATGTCAGTCACTCTCGATCTTTATGTGTTAATTATTTTTCTTGGTTTAAGTATTACATTCATAGTCTTATGAGAGGTCTTTGATTTGGATGTGGAATCACAGTCATCCCATGTCCAGATCGTGAGTTATTAATGGTCAAAATCCGTTGACCGAGATTGACTGGGTGAAATCTGGGTAACCCAGAAAGCCTTGATTAACGTCTGACATGATTTTGTAACGCCAAGATCTGACATGCATTATGGGTTTTGGTTTATGTTGTTGTAACATACTTGTAGCTTGTAAGATGTACTCTTGATCCATGTCTTGAGATCGTGTAAACAGTCAATAGATCGAACGTAGCAGGTGGTCAAAGTAGGCCACTCGTGTTGATTTTGCATTTCTGGAAAACCCAGAAAGAGTATGAACAATTTTTCTGACAAGGTTTGACCGAGTCATAATTTGTGATTCTATTGTTTTTGAACTGCTCCGTTGTTATAGTAATGTTCCTTGACATAATGAGTACATATTCGAACCATTATATGACATGAATCGTAACTGGAACCTAGAGTAAATCGAACTAGAAAGTACCCTGTCAATACTGTCTGGGTTTCTGGGTTACCCAGAAAACCCAGAAGTGTTCTAACTGCAACATTGAGAACCCCGATCTTCATGTTGTATTATTATTGGACCAAGTTGATGACTAAAACTTATAGTAATACATAAGTACTACAAAATCGATGCTCAAACAAACACATAAACGAATTACAATGAGAATTAGAACCGGTCAAACTTGGCACCTTAGTCACTGACTTGAGTTTCTGGGCATGCTCAATAACAGGCCAAGAACACCTATAGCGACGCGTCTGTCGCTATAGGGCCCTTTAGTGAAATTTAATTTTGAAAAATAATTATTTTTATTAAATAAATCGAATTAAATAGTTTTTAATTATTAAAAATACAAAATAAATTCATAAAAATTATTTTAAAGTCTGAAAATTAGTTTTTAATTATTTTGGGTATATTTCATAAATAGTTAATATTTTTGAAATATAAATGGCATTTAATTTATTTAATTATAATATTAAATAAATTATTTAAAAATGATTTTTATACTTTAAAAATCATGAAAAATAATATTATGGTATAAGAAAATATTTTAAATTATTTTTAGTACCTTTTAATATTTAGTGAGGAAATTCATTAATTAATTAATTTTAATGATAATTAGTTTATTTAATAAATATATTAAATATATTGTAGAAAGATAGAACTAATGATTTAAAAATCATATAAAAATGATTTAGGTGTTATAAAAATATTTTAAGTTATAAAATATAACTTTTGATATTTTGTCATGAAAATATTAATATTTTAATATTAATAGCAATTACCAGATAATGAATTGAATTGTTTAAAAATCATATAAATATGATTTTAAAGTATTAAAAATACTTTATGATATTATAAATATATTATAATATTATGGCATGTATTTCATTAATATTTGATAATAAATAAATATTAATGATAAAGGAATTATGTGGTATTTAATTCGTATAAATACGATATTAATGATTGGAAAATCATTTTAAATGGTAATAATTATCTAAAAATTATTACGAGCTATTGAAAAATGTTTTGACTAATACTATAATTATCTAAGATAATTGTTAAGGCAGAGTTTAATTGAATTTAAACTCGTGAATTGTCTGACTAGACCGTCGGGATGTTAAAATTTTGTCGGGTTCAACTCAGACTGCAATAGTTTGACTTGATACCGAGTTTTATAAGCTGGATAGACTAATAGGGTTATGTGTTATGTGTTTACGTTATTCTATGAATATATATAATAGTATTATATTATGATGATATTATTCTGATATTAAAGATCTATATTACTAATATTAGGTCTTTGGATAAAAGCGGTATTAATTGCGTAGCGATAATCAATTGTTCAGGAAAGTTTTACTTTAGTCTACTTAGAGTTGTTTCATTTAGATATGCTTATGGATAATCATTGTTGATTGCCATTGTAGAATTGTACTATGTACATATTTCATGTATAAGTCAGGTATGAAAGGCTTATCACCTTCATTACCCTTCGGGCCAGATATATTTGTTCATGTTTAATACTTGTTCAGTCAAAAGTTTGTTCGTGCTAATTAACAATTATATTGTTGAATTATAGCCACCTTATTATTCAAATTCTTTCAATCATGATATATCGTTAAATTATTGAACTTAAACTTAATGGAAAACCTTCATGCTCACCCTTGTTATATCATGATAATCATTGCAAATTAAGACGAATGCGTCGGATACAAGAAATGGATAAAGACAGTTCCAGCTTAAAGTTAATGTGTGTGATTAGATTTGTATAAGTATTGTATATTAATGTTATTGTAAGTCAAATAAGTTATGAATTGTGTATTAAGTTAAGGTTACTCAACCTTGGGGAAAAGTGTATAAGTTTAAAGTATAAATAAATTATGTTTATATCTTCCGCAATAGTTATGGAATGATTGTAACGAATCCGCGGTGATTTGGGACCCAGATTCGGGGCCGTCACAGTTGGTATCAAAATTGTAGGTTATGAACCTTATGTTGGAATACTTGAGACTAATAACCGTAATGATTAGGATAAGATCTAACTCACATAGAGTTATTTGGTTGGTAAGATTCAAAGACGAATCTCGACGAGTTATAAGAAACAGAGTTCCGTAACTCTGATAATAAAGTGAACAGTAGTGATGAATAGATAGAGTCTAAAAGACTAAAAGTATAGAGATAAAAGATCGAAAAGCAAAACGATCATAGTATAAAAATGAATTGTAATATATACGATGAGATCAGCCCGTGATCAGATAAGGTTATAGTATAGAGAAGGATCAAGCGATTGATTGAAATGTTTACAGCAAAGATTTATGTGTCTATTGTACTATGAATTGGTACCGATTCAGGAAAGATTTATGAATGCTAGTTAAATGAAATTCGTATTGAGAAGGGATTTAGAATTAAGTGGGGATTTTAATTGAGGATTCAGGTAGGCAGTTAAGTTGTATGATTCTTCGTATGGGAGCTGAATTGTACTTGGTGTAAAAACCACTTAGTTTCTGGCAATGATAATCATTGAAATGTTTTTGTCGCGCTATTTGCTATATGCATGTTAAGAGGGTCATTCCTTTCTCACGTGTACACAGATAGATAGGTTATAGGTAGAGAATATAAGGTTAAGTACGAGTTCTTAAATCTCATATAAGTAATCTAACTTAATCATATATATTAATATAATAACGTTATCATATATACCATAAGTGATTCATGTGTAAACTGTTAAGATCCTGAAGCATTAAAATCATTCTTATGATTACGTAATTACATATATATATATAGGCTTCACGATTTTTTTAATAAATTAATTTTATACAACAAAATATGCCCAATTAAATTGTTCTAAACACATATAAATATACTTATCAAATTAAAATAATTAATAATTCACATAAAGGTTTGGCTCTGATGCTACTGTTAGGTTTGCAATATTCATGAATGCAATCAAATTGCACAAAATAAGCTAAATCGTGGTAAAAATAGAGTTTTAAAATTTTACAAACCATATACCCGGATCATCCTTTTTGTACAATTATTAATTAAACGAAAAGATAAAGAACAAGAATCATACCCTTGAAGATTAGAGCTTCTTCAGGTACAAGTTCACCTCCAAATTCTTTTCGCGTTCAACTTGAATCCACCGAGTTTGGTTCCTTCCTTTGATCAACGTTAGCCACCCAAGTGTTTGGCCTCTAGATGTGATCCACCAAGGAAGAAAAAATATTCAAGAAGATGGATGTTTGGAAAAACTCTAGTTTTTCTATCTATCATAGAAAAGGGTATACTCTCCCAATTATTGGAATTACATATCCACGTGTGTTATGAAAGCATCAACCAACCTCACCCATAATAGGACTCCTCTTATTTATAGATGTAGGCAACCCTCCTTAACAATTAAGGAATTGGGTTTTATTTTAATTTATTAAACTCATCTAATTAATTAGTCTCCCGATCTTATTAGGAATAATTAATTAAACTATTTTATTAATTAACCTCCTAATCTTATTAGGATATATGAGAGTACTTTTATTAATTAATTCCCAAACTCTTTTAAGAATTAAATAATAATAATAATAATAATAATAATAATAATAATAATAGTAATAATAATAATAAGACTCCTCTTATTAATTTATATTTAATATTTTCAAAATATTAAATAATAAATATTAAGCTATTTAATTTATTCTATCACTATAGATTAAATTAAATACACTTAACTTATTATTACGGTTATGCCATTAACTTTTTAAATAATTATTCTTCCTTTTATGGTGTGACCCTTTAGGTTCTCCATATTAAATCGGTTGTGAATAAATAAATAAATTAAACTATTAATTTATTTAAATAATATTTATTCTACAATAGGGATAAGCCTCCCTAGCGTTTAACGACTTTCCAGATAATATAGATTTCAACAATAATCATAAAAGAACATTTGAGTAAATAGTTACCATACAATTCAATCATTCTACCATACAATATCCCAATTAAATATAAGATATGGAATTACTGTCAAGTCTTATTTTATTTAATTATATGTATTTCGATCCTTAAATGCACAACTCCAAATAATGCAAATTAGAAACTCCTTTCTAATCTCATTCTGTCTTGGCCAAGGACTACTGGGTTGTCATTTATCGAATCACTAAGGACATTTCTCTTCTTTTACTAGAAGCGGTAGATTCTTTATTGATCGTACATTATCTCCATATATAACTTATTATTAGACCTGGCAAACGGGCCCAAAGCCCGCGGGCCGGCCCTGTCCGCCCGCCAAAAAGTGGGTTTTGGGCTTCATTTTTTTGGCCCAAAACAATACGGGCCTTTTTGGCCTGGCCCAATCAAAGCCCGGCCCACTCGCGGGCTTTGCGGGCTCAAAAAAGTGCCAAAAATAGGCATAAACCACCTTCGGCCCGTGAGCCCGCGTGCTGGCCCGACCCGCCCGTGAGCCCGCGAGCTATGGGCTGACTTTTTTGGCTCGTGAAAATCCAGGCCTTTTTGGCCCGGCCCCCCCGTTTGCCAGCTCTACTTATTATACCCAATCATACCCTATGATATATCCTAAGTGTGATGCCCCCAAAATAGGTATACATCATCCATCTTGAGTCGCCAAATACATGGTATAAAATTCAAATAAAACTTAATTATACAACAGTCGTGTAAAATACGACAAAATATAATCTAAGAGTTTTAATAAGAATATTGTCATTTAGACCATATCCACACTCAATGGAGTCCTCATTACATTTATTGTCACACTATTTAACAGATTGGTGAGGACTACTAATGCTATCATCTGGACCGTCACTCCGTTCCGCGACTAGTCCCGGCTACGTTCTCATTTCCTGAAGAGAACAATGAAAGAAAGGGTGAGCTTAACTAGCCCAGTAAGAAATATTATGACTATGATAATACAGAATAAATTATCATTAGCCTTCAGCAGTGTTAAACTGATAAAATATAATAAACATCAAGTTTAACTGTAATGAGACAAGCAATCCATTAGAAGAGTACAAGTAGAGAATAAAGTCTACTATCTTCTATGATTTAAAAGGTTTTTCATCACTTTTATCGCTGAGACTCAGCTTAATAAATAAACCACATCATCTCTACACTACGGCCAAGGATATTCATTAGTATCACGACCACAAATTGTCCATGCACTACGGGCCAAGGATATTCGTGTATTCATCAATGGTCATGATCATGCCAACAACTGTCCATCAATGCACTACGGCCTAAGGAGGACTTTTAACACATCATTTGTAACATTACTGGTCATGATTATACCGAATAATCCTTGGGCATAATCATACCAAGTCCATCTATGCACTACAGGCCACAGATGACTTTCAACATATTATAAACATGAGGATGATGATAATGATATAAGAATTCAATAAAACAAGTTCAAGAATTAATTTATCCAGGAACCAATAACGTCCAAATTGTCAACATGATACTGCTTTGTGGGATAAAACTCAAGAATGCTCAGAAGAATATTTCCATGAAAAGATAAAGGCTTGAAGCGCAAATATCAAGGATATTCTACTAATTTCATGGAGTATAAAAGCCAAACTTTAACCAACTGAGTATAATAACGAATGGAATAACAAAAGAAATCACCAGGCATGCGATAGACTGCACTGGTAGGTTATTCCAACAGAATAATGAATAACGGAACCAGGTCATGCGTAAACGCACATACAAGATATTCCAACAGAATAATAAATAACGGAACCAGGTCATGCATAAACGCATAGACATGATGTTCCAACGGAATATTAAATAACGGAACCAGGTCATGCGTAAACGTACATACATGATGTTCCAACAGAATAATAAAAATTGAATAACAGAATAATTTCACCAAGTATAAGGTAGTCCGTGTATACAGGTTATTCCAACAGAATAATAAAAAGTGAAATAACAGAAGTTCTCTCCATGAATACGAAATAAATAATACCCCTTACCTTAGAAAAATTGGATATTGGAATAGTGAGGTAGTAGACTTTTCTTCTTCTTTCTCTCTATAATTTCTCTCTATAATAATTGCTCTAAAGCTTTTGTGAATTGGTGAGAAATGAAGGAAGAATGAGCTTTCTATTTATAGGAAAATATAGTTTCAATAATTGCACGTTTTGGGACTCAAAATATTACAGTACAATACCTCCAACTTTTCTTTCATTTTTAATTTAGTCTTGCAAGTATTATCAAACTTGCACCACCTCCCCTAATAGTAAATGATGTGAATCAATAGTTCAATCATGTGAATGAATAGTATAATCATGTGAAAAATATGAATTACAGTATAGTACCTCAATCTATACCTCCATTTTTAACTTAGTCATGCAAGTATTATCAATATTGCACCAACTCCCCTAATAGTACATGAATGTGATTCAATAGTACACACATGTGAACAAATAGTTATATAAGCATGTGAATTAGTAGCACTTAATTGCTCATTTATCCAATAAATTACACAATTTATCAATATAACCCCCAGACATCAATTATCATCGGAATAGATGACGATTTCCACTAACACTAATAATCCCAACACAATGGAACTATCAAATTCATCTTTAATCAACACGAACTTATTCATCATTAATATTATAACTCATAATATTTAACAACCAGGTCTTTCCCAGGAAAGAGGGGCTTTCCGATAAGGATTTCTCCTTATTGGCGAGCAATTAGGTGACCAAACATCTCCTTGACAGAACTTCTAGACATTATAAATATTGCAATTTAATAATATGAATAACTTTGTCGTATCAATTATTGATTTAATAATATATCATATAATGCAGATGATACTGTGACAATAATCGAATCAATAATATGAGAGATATGATGCAATAATTACTATAGCAATATTTGAGTATAACTGAGTGACTTCTCACGTAAGCTTCAATAACCAATACTGTGTGCTACTATCCAACCACGCGTATTACTGTACTTTTACTACCGGGTAGTTCAACTGTTTTAACGGTAACACTGCCGCCGTTATTTTTAGAAAAAGATAATTCTATCATTTTCTTACTACGACAATACTTTCGTTGTGGGGTCCATCAATGATTATGTCTTCGTACGAATATTCCCTGTTAAAACGAATATTCATCGACCAATCGAATATTATATAACCACTTTCTTACTTAACAAAATTTTCAAATATTACCCACAACTATAACATTATATCAGTATCCACCCATAATATTCAAAAATATATTTCGAAAGAAATTAATCTTTATTCATAAAATTTGGGGTCTTATAACCTCGTCTTCTTATGAAATTTCGTCCTCGAAATTATGGTATGTACCTAGTATATCAAAGAGGTGAGGATATCTTGACTTCATCTCAAATTCTAACTCCCAGGTCATTTCTTCCACATTGTGGTTTCTCCACAAAACTTTAACTTAAGGTATAACCTTGGAGCGTAAAATATGATCCTTCTTATCCAAGATTTTAATAGGTAACTCTTCAGACGTTAAATCTTCCTCTATCTCGTCTGGTTCTAATTCAATAATGTGGCTTGGGTCTTTCACATATTTACGTAACATAGATATGTGAAAAATATTATGAACACGAGACATACTTGGCGGTAAGGCGAGTCTATAGGCCATAGTTCCTACTCGATCTAGGATTAAAAATGGGCCAATGAATCGAGGATTGAGCTTTCCCCTCTTTCCAAATCTTGTAACTCCTTTCCATGGAGCAGCACGTAACAACACATGATCTCCAATATTGAATTCCATGTCCTTTCGATTAAGATCAGCATAACATTTTTGTCGATCTTATGAGGTTTTTATACGTTGTCAGATCATTTGAATCTTTTTCGTAGTCATACATACCAAATCCGGTCCCAACAACATTGCTTCACCCACCTCATCCCAACATATTGGATAACGACACTTTCTTTCATACAATGCCTCAAATGGAGCCATGCCAATACTTGCTTGATAAATGTTGTTGTAGGAAAACTCCACCAGTGGTAAGAACTTGTCCCAACTTCCTTTGAAGTCAAGGACACAGAGTCTTAATAAATCTTCAAGACTTTGAATAGTCTTCTCCGACTGCCCGTCCATTTTAGGATGATATGCCGAACTAAATCATAATCCGTGCCCATAGCTTTTTGCAAACTAACCCAAATTCGTGAACTGAATCTTGGGTCTCGATCAGAAACTATGGATACTGGCATACCATGAAATCTTACAATCTCGTTTATGTACATACGAGCAAGACATTCAAGTGTATAAGTTTCTCGTATAGGTAAGAAATGAGCCGACGTGGTCAATCTATCAACAATGACGCAAATCGCATCTATGCCTTAAGAAACTTTGGGAAGACTGGTAACGAAATCTATGGTAATGTGCTCCCACTTCCATTCTGGAATTTCAAGTGGTTGCAATGGACCTTTTAGCACTTGATGCTCCGCCTTGACTCGTTGACAAGTTAGACACCTTGATGTAAATTCTGCGATCTCTCTCTTCATATTTCTCCACCAAAATATATGTCGAAGATCATGATACATTTTGGTACTCCCATGATGGATTGCAAACGGTGTGTTGTGCGCCTCCATCATGATTTTATACTTTAAGTCAGAATCGTGAGGAACACAAAGTCTAGAGTTGACTCGAAGTATTCTTTCTTCATCGATTCTTTCTTCTGGAATAGCACCTTCTTGTACTTTCTTCTTCATACTCATCAGCTCCAGGTCTATAGTTTGAGCAGCTTTAACTTTATCGATTAAATTCGGTTCTACTCGTATATTCGCCATCATCACATGGGTCCCTGGAGTCTTTAACTCTATCTATCCTTTGTAAGTCATACAAAATGGGTCTTTACATTGACAATATCGCACTCGTACCCGCATATGATCTTTTACTCAATGTGTCAGCTACTACGTTTGCTTTTCCAGGATGGTATTGGATGGTATAATCATAATCTTTCAACAACTCAAGCCATCATCGTTGCCGCATGTTGAGTTCCTTTTGAGTGAAGAAATATTTGAGGCTTTTATGATCCGTATAGATCTCCACCTTCTCTCCATACAGGTAATGCCTCCAAATCTTAAGCACAAATACGACGACGGCCAACTCTAGATCATGAGTATGATAATTCCTCTCATATTCTTTGAGTTATCGTGAGGCATAGTCTATGACTTTCCCATATTGCATGAGAAAACATCCTAACCCTTTTCCTGAAGCATCACTGTAGATGACAAATCCCTTCGAGCCAGATGGTATTGTCAGAACAAGTGCTAAAATGAGTCTCCTCTTGAGTTCTTGAAAACTCTTCTCACATTTCTCGCTCTAACCGAACTTTGTATCTTTTCGAGTCAGCTGAGTTAATGGAGTAGTGATTCAAGAAAACCCTTCTACTGAATCTCCGATAATAACAAGCTAAGCCGAGAAAGCTACGTACTTCGGTCACTGACTTAGGTTGCTCCCAGCTTTAAATTGCTTCAATCTTTGTCGGGTCAACAGATAATCCATGATTTGATATTACGTGCCCAAGGAATGCAACTTCCTCAAGCCAGAACTCGCATTTCTTCAACGTGGCATATAGCTTGTTTTCACGAAGCTTTTGGAGTAACAGCCTCAAGTGTTGCTCATGGTCTTCACGGGTTTTGGAGTATATGAGGATGTCATCAATAAAGACGATCACAAAGTGATCCAAATATTCCTTGAATACTCAGTTCATCATGTCCATGAAGGCAGCAGGTACATTAGTCAATCCAAAAGACATGACTAGGAATTCATAATGCCCGTACCGAATTCTGAAAGCAGTATTTGGAATGTCATCAGTTTTAATCTTAAACTGATGATATCCGGAATAAAGATCGATCTTTGAAAAGAATTTGGTTCCTTACAACTGGTCAAACAGGTCATCAATGCGAGGCAACGGGTACCTATTTTTGATGGTGACATGATTCAACTCCCGATAATCAGTACAAAGTCGCATACTTCCATCTTTCTTCCTCACGAATAGAACAGGAGTACCCAAGGAAACGTACTAGGATGAATGAAACCGATGTCTAACACTTTCTGTAGTTGGATTTTTAACTCCTGAAGTTCAATAGGAGCCATTTGATATGGGGCTTTGGAAATGGGTTTTGTACCGGGTTTAAGGTTGATACCAAACTCGATTTCACGCTCCGAGGGTAGGCCAGGAAGTTCTTCGGGGAATACATCATGAAAAATATTAACAATAGAAATATCATTCAAATCTGACGTATTTTTGTTTAAATCCGTGACATGAGCTAAGAAAGCTTGACATCCGTTTTTCAATAAACGAATAGCTTTATGGATTGAGATGGTCGTGATTGATTTTAATGGGTTGGTCGCTTGAATTCGCATAGTAGGTTGATTAGAAATATGAAAGCTAACAACCTTACAAAAATAATCAATTTTAGCATGATGAGTAGTTAACCAATCAATCCCTAGAATCACGTCAAATGCAAGTATTTTTAAAGAAATAAGATCGATAATTAACGTGTGGTTACCGATTTGAATCAAACAAGACTTATAAACAATGGATGTAATGAAGGTTTCTCCCAACGGAGTTTCAACCGATAAGTCAAAGTCTAATTTCTCCGGAGTCAAATTTAAACATTGAGCGCAAGTAGGAGAAATAAAAGAATGGGTAGAACCGGGATCAAATAAGGTATAGACTTTGCCTAGAGTTTATGATAAGCATACCTGTGATGACCTTGTTTGGGTTCCTTCCTTTCTAGAAGGTCACAACAAACGCTCTACCTTAAACTACCGGTTTTGACTTTTCTGGGACGGCCTTTGGTGCCTCCATCTCAGCTGGACTTGTCTTTGGTGCATGACAAAATCGGGCTAGGTGACCTTCTCTTCCATAATTATAACATGCTTTGGACAGCATCGTGCAGTTTGGACTGATGTGTCCCTCCACTCCATATTTGAAGCATATGATAGGTGGTCGTTCTCCTTCCTTAACAACGGGTGTTGGTGCTAACGTCTTTCCATCATTGTTGAATCTCCTCTTCTTGAAATGTCCATTCTTATTGTCTTGGCTATGATTACCACCGAAGTGGTTACCATTTCTGGCATGTTAATTCCCTCCACGTTTGTTATCACCGCTTCGATGACAGCTACCACTGGTATTATCATTTTGCCGGCTGCTTTCTCTTGGTTGCGTTGACTCGTTATCGCGCTCTAATAACTGAGCCCTATTTACAACATCTAAATACAAACACAGTTTATGAGAAATTAGATATTGACGTATCCCGGGTTTCAAACCTCTTAGAAACATCCGCGTTATTCTCTCCTCATTGTCAACCAAGTGAGACGCAAATCGGGACAACACGGCAAACTTAGCTTCATACTTCGACACGGTCATATTGTTCTACTCCAACTTGATGAATTATACCTCTTTCATGTGACGAATACTTTCGGGGGAAGTACTTGTCGTTGAATAGTTCTTGGAACTTCTCCCAAGACATCTTCAGTGAAGTAGGTTGAGTACGCTTTACCAATTCCCACCAGTAATATGCCTCTCCTCGGAACATAAAGGTGGCAAAGGGAACCTTTTGCTCCTCAGAGCATCCCAATACATCAAATATCTTGGTGATCTGCATTATCCACGTCTCCGCCTTAAGTGGTTTTGACTCTCCAATAAACTTCGGTGGTCCCAGCTACTTGAACTATTTAGCGGTGACCGTCCGAGAGTTTCCACCTATATTTGGACAGGAGCCGCTCTCGCCTGATGTTGTATGAATTGTATAAAGCCTCTGAACATTCCATCATTCATCATTTGGTCAGTGTTGTCGTTTGCATGAGGATTATCGCCTTCCTGATGCACATTATCCTGATTATTGATCTGTAGAGACTTAACGGTCTCTTGTGCTCCATTTCTATTCTCAACACTCTCGGATGTTACTTTCAAATACTACCACAAAACAAGGGTTAATTGACATGTCACATATTATCCTTATACTCTTACCAACCAATTAAATACCAAATAAACTTTGGTAGGTCATACTAGCGAAGGAATTCCCCGTCTCTCCCCTCCTAGTTCTAGTCTCAACTCTTAGCCAGGGATCATATCCCTAAGCTTTGATACCAGCTGTGACGCCCCAAAACAGGTATACATCACCCATCTTGAGTCGTCAAATACATGGTATAAAATTCAAATACAACTTAATTATACAACAGTCATGTAAAATATGACAAAACATAATCTAAGAGTTTTAATAAGAATATTGTCATCTAGACAATATCCACACTCAATGGAGTCCTCATTACATTTATTGTCACACTATTTAACAGAACATTGAGGACTACTAATGCTATCATCTGGACCGTTACTCCGTTTCCCGACTAGTCCCGGCTACGTTCTCATTTCCTAAAGAGAACAGTGAAAGAAAGGGTGAACTCAACTAGTCCAGTAAGAAATATTATGACTATGATAATGTAGAATAAATTATTATTATTTTCTATGATTTAAAAGGTTTTTATCACGTTTATCGCTGAGACTCAGCATAATAAATAAACCACATCATCCCTGTACTACGACCAAGGATATTCATTAGTATCACGACCACAAATTATCCATGCACTACGGGCCAATGATATTCGTGTATTCATCAATGTTCATGATCATGCCAACAAGTATCCATCAATGCACTATGGCCAAGGAGGACTTTTATCACATCATTTGTAACATTACGATCATGATTATACCGAATAATCCCTGGTTAAAATCATACCAAGTCCATCTATGCACTACAGGCCACATATGACTTTCAACATATTATAAACATGAGGATGATGACAATGATATAAGAATTCAATAAAACAAGTTCAAGAATTAATTTATCCAGGAACCAATAACGTCCAAATTGTCAACGTGATACTACTTTGTGGGATAAAACTCAAGAATGCTCAGAAGAATATTTCCATGAAAACATACTTGATGAAATGTAAATATCAAGGATATTCTACTAATTTCATGGAGTATAAAACCAAAACTTTAACCACCTTAGTATAATAAAAAATGGAATAACAAAAGAAATCACCTGGCATGCGATAGACTGCATAGGCAGGTTATTCCAACAGAATAATAAATAAAGGAATCGGGTTATGCGTAAACCCACAGACAGGATATTCCAACAGAATAATAAATAACAGAACCAGGTCATGCGTAAACGCACAAACAGAATGTTCCAATAGAATAATAAATAACGAAACTAGGTCATGCGTAAACACACAGACATGATGTTCCAACAGAATAATAAAAATGTAATAACAAAAGAATTTCAGCAAGTATAGGGTAGTCCGCGTATACAGGTTATTCCAACAGAATAATAAAGAGTGGAATAACAGAAGTTCTCTCCATGAATACGAAAGACATAATACCCCTTACCTTAGAAAAATTAGATACCGGAATAGTGAGGTAGCAGACTTTTCTTCTTCTTTCTCTCTATAATAATTGCTCTAAAGCTTTTATGAATTGGTGAGAAATGAAGGAAGAATGAGCTTCTATCTATAGGAAAATATAGTTTCGATAGTTGCACGTTTTGGGGCTCAAAATATTACAGTACAATACCTCCAACTTTTATTTCATTCTAAATTTAGTCCTGCAAGTATTATCAAACTTGCACCACCTCCCCTAATAGTAAATAATTTGAATCAGTAGTTCAATCATGTGAATCAATAGTATAATCATGTGAAAAATATGAATTACAGTATAGTACCTCTATCTATACCTCCATTTTAACTTAGTCATACAAGTATTATCAATCTTGCACCAACTCACCTAATAGTACATGAATGTGATTCAATAGTACACACATGTGAACAAATAGTTATATAAGCGTGTGAATTAGTAGCAATTAATTGCTCATTTATCCGATAAATTACCCAATTTATCAATATAACCCCCAGACATCAATTATCATCAGAATAGATGTCAATTTCCACTAACACTAATAATCCCAACACAATGGAACTATCAAATTCATCTTTAATCAACACAAACTTATTCATCAATAATATTATAACTCACAATATTTAACAACCAGGTCGTTCCTAGGAAAAGAAGGGGCTTTTCGATAAGGATTTCTCCTTATTGGCGTGCAATTAGGTGACCAAACCTCTCCTTGATAGAACTTCTAGACATTGTAAAAATTGCAATTTAATAATATGAATAACTTTGTTGTCTCAATTATTGATTTAATAATATATCATATAATGCAGATGATACTGTGACAATAATCGAATCAATAATATGAGAGATATGATGCAGCAATTACTATAGTAATAATTGAGTATAACTGAGTGACTTCTCACGTAAGCATCAATAACCAATGCCGTGTGCTACTATGCAACCACGCGTATTATTGTACTTTAACTATCGGGTAGTTCAACAGTTTTAACGGTAACACTTCTGCCATTATTTTTATAAAAAGATAATTATGTCATTTTCTTACTACGATAATACTTCCGTTGTGGGGTACACCAATGATTGTGCCATCGTACGAATATTCTCTGTTAAAACGAATATTCCCAATATCCACACCATAATATTCAAAAATATATTTCGAGATAAACTCATAGTTTTAAGCAATGCTTTTAGAATAAGATTGTTACAAAGTATATACTTTATCATCAAACATGATTGTCTTGTGTGCATACTACTTTCACCTCTCGACGACGAAAGTCAACAATCCCATCGTGTAAGTCCGAGTTTATACCACCACCGGTTTTGGTAAACCCTATCCTCACCTCTGACATTCCTGAAAATTTCTTCCGCAGTAACGCTTATGAGGTATGGTTTAAGAATGTTATTTTCCCAAAATAATTTGTTTATGAAAAATCTGTTGATCAAATCTTCTATCAGGAGTCTCCTCTGAAATATTTATTTGAATCATGTGCTATTTCTTCCATTAATTTTCCTCCCTCAGTTGCATATCCTAGACTAGTTCAACAGTTTTATACTAATCTGGAATGTTATGGGGATTTCTACACATCTTTTGTTAAAGAAAAATCACTATATTTCATTGTCATGGATTTTGGTAGCATTCTAAACATTCCTTTCACGGGTGTTTGTCGATTTACTCAAAAAGGGTCTGTCCATTCTCCTTTCACCCCTTTGGAACAATTACAGATTGTAATGGATAATCCTTTGATGAATGATGTTTTTACTCCCAAAATGGTTGATGTTTCTCCTCTTATTTGTGTGTTTCATCATCTGATTATGTGTAATCTTTTGCCCTGCTTAGGTGGAGGTTCTGATTTTACCTATCAAGATTTGATAATAGTTGCTATGATTTTGAAAGGTGTGTCTTTTAATCTGTCTCAAATGTTGCTACATCAAATGATGAGTTATTTAAAATAAAAACGTGTCTGCCTTATAGTGCGAGTCTCACCACTTTCTTTAATCATTTTAAAATTTCCTTTGATAATGAAATTTTTGTTGTTGTGATTGATTCACTTAGTGTTAGTACTCTAAAAATGTCTCGTATTGCTTTGACATACAGTCAGTTTATCCGTATAACTTCTGATAATCTTATTCCTTCCATATCAATTCCATTTTCCCCTATTCTACAACCTACTTAGTCTTCTTCTGAGATTGTTGAAATGTTGAAAATTATTTTTGGTAATCAAGAAAAAAATGCAACATGAGATGTCTGGCCTCAACAATCGTATGTCTGTGTTGGAGAAAGGCAAACTGCCTTTGGGTGCTCCTGAGATTAACAAGCTTTATCTTGAGGATGAGTTTATTAATTTACAAGCTGGGTTTGAATTGCAAACCACTGCTTTGGCAGAGGTTATGCAACAGAAACTAAACCGAAATGTTTGTCAGTTGAGTCAAGAAATCAAATTTGCTAGCAATCAGGTTGGCGAGTTGACTGAGTTCACGGCTCTGCGTTTCAATGATGTAGGCTCTAAGTTACATATACAACATAAGCACTCTAATGTTATGAAATATGTTCATTGTAACTAGCTAGCCGAGTATATTGGTGATTTCTTTGATTTACCAATGCCACATGTGACTTTCATTCCCCGTCCTCCTCAATTTGATGCTGATCTTACCATTGCTAAAAAGATTCACCGTGCCAATCATCGCCCTTACTTCACACAGAGGGCTACTCAGCGTGCAGTAGTGGTAGATCTCGACTAATGGTGGTATTTCCCTTTTTGTTTGATGACAAAGGTGGAGAGTTTAATGGTTTAATGGTTTTTAGAAGACTGAAAAGAATAAAGTTTTATGGCTTGATGCTTCACGAACTTATTATTTTAAATCTTAATCTTAACAATGTTTTTAAAACTGATAATATCTTATATGTTAGCAGTTGATATGTGGTGTATGTTGAACTAACATGATTGCAGGTAACATGATACACTGAAAAATTAATTGCAGTTAGATTAATATTATGTTGAGATGCCTGAAATGATATTATATTATATTGCATAGATTTAGGGGGAGCTAATTATATTGTATTCATGGTTTTAGGGGGAGCTAATGGGAATTAAAATTTTTGGGTTGTCATCATCCACTACAACAAAAAAGCCTATCAGCGACCACCTATCAGCGACCGTGTGGGGTCGCTGTTACATATCTGCGACCGAATTCGGTCGCTAAAAGGCGTCGCACAAAATCTGGTCGCTAAAATGCACATCAGCGACCACTTTTAGCGACCGGTTATTTGCGACCGATATCAGCGACCGAAATTTCAAATCCGGTCGCTAAGATGAGTCAGCATGGGCCATGTCCAAAGCTGACGTGTTTTCACGTGACGTGTCAGCGACCGATATCAGCGACCGCATGCGGTCGCTGATATTAAAACAAAAAAATAACAGAATCTTGCTGTTTTTGCATAGATCCCAAAAACCTGTACCTGTTTTGTACCTGTTTTATCCCAACACGCATACACAATAACAGCATACACAACAATATAAACATCCATCGTCCATCACACATACACTAAACTAGAATATAAACCATTCAAAACCAATATGATTTTGAATAAAAATAATAACATTTTAAAAATTGTTTAAGTAACAATATACAAACATCCTAAGAATGAAACAAGTACAAACTTATATTATAACTATAAAACTAATCTAAAGCAGGTACTAATCAAGCATCACCGCCTCCTTGATCACCCTGTAATATTAACAAAATAATAAAACAAGTTATAAATATTTACTAACTATGTTAATATTGGTATATTACGATAATATACAACAAATTGATTTTATACCTCGTCGCCATCCCCGTGTTGTGATGCTGCTGCTGCCGCTACTGCTTCAGCTAACTCCTCAGCACTCAGAGCCCCCAGATGTCCGCCCAGTATCTTCAGAAGATCCCGATCTTGACATATAGCTCTCACACAGTCAGCCGGAGTATGAACAGCTGGATGGCTAGATGACTGTGTAGACTGGGTAGAAGAGCAGCATGAGCCACTGAAGGATGGGCGTCGTCGTTGTCCTTAACCTTTAACGTAGTTCTTCTTCACAACAGACGCCCTCTCCCACAACTCTTGATCGATAGACGGACGTGGAGTGCCTTCAGGATAGCGCTCATTCAATAAACGCTTATAAGTGTCCTGCATGTCATCATGTTAACAATTAAATAGTTAAAAATAAATTAATTTTGTAAGCATTAATTAAAGATCAAGTTGTTAAAATTTATTACCGCTATCTGGATAGCCTCAGGCAGACCATCACGGGTGGCCACGTACACATCCAGCCAATGGATAGGCTGACCTTGAGACTGAGACTCCTATACAAAAATAACACAATATTACTAAGTAAAAATGGGATATATTTTCCACAATTCATGATTGAAAACATATTAAAACTTGTAAATACGTACCCTGGCAGTGATATGCTGCAACTGTGAAATACTGCCGCCCTTGTATGTTCCTTTAGCCTTTTCGCCTTCGGATACACCCGAGGCTCTGTTGGTGGCGGCAGTCTTTCGTCTTTTCACCCAGCTCTCAGCTCTCCATTGGGTACACATCTCAGCCCATATGGACTGGGTGCACCACCAGGGGCTATGCTCGTGCATATAATCTTCTCCCTGGCCTGGATGGTCGATCTCGGCATTGTGAATGGCTTTTTGTCGTTCTTTATTTAAGTTATCCTTGGTACGGACCGCGCACTTCTGCCAGAATAATGTCTGAATCACCGAAGCCTGCGCGTCCTCCCATCTATACCTTTTCTGTAAATAAAACAACAATAATAACATTACTAAAAATTATCCTTAATTTGAATATTATATTAATATAATCTGTCATAATTAATAAAAACATACCTGAAATTCAGTCCAAACTGCATCAAACCAACGGCACTTGAACAAGTGAATATAACCCCCATACGTGCCCTTGTACGACAACTCTACGATTTCCTCCAACACCCCATAAAAGGCACGACCAAGCTCATTGTAACAATCTCCTTGGACACACACTCCAGAGTTCGTTGTTCTTTTACCGCGCCCATATGCCTTTGTGTGAAATTCACAACCATTTATTTTGTAACCATTGCGGGTGACTTGGTCCCTGTCTGGTCCCATAGCTAGGACTTGTACATTAGCTGGAATCGTTGATCCCTCAGTCAAAGCCTACAAAAACTCCATCTTATTAAATGAAGTCATAGTTGAAAATTGAACTTACTACGTGCTTAAAAATTGAACTTACTTTGTCCTTTAGCCAAAATGCAAAGTTTTTATCCCGATTGATTTGAATATCTTTATCAGTTATGCCGGGATGCTTCACTTTTAACTCGTCATCGTACAATCTATACCATGTTATAAACATTAACATATTGGAATAAATTTTCAACTTAAAAGATAAATTATCAAGTTTACATGTGTACCTCACAAATTCGTCAATTTCCTCGCAATTGAGAAGAATGTAAGTATGTGCAGCATGTAATTCTTGCTCAGAGAGGAATATGCGCTTCCCTTTTCCATAAGCGCGACCCGATAGACCAAATACAGAGAGCCGACCATTTAGTTCAATATTTCCCCCATCATCATGTCTCGATACTCGATTGGCCTTTGTCAAGACTTCGTCCGAAAAATAGTCTGAGACAAACGTAGATATCTCATCGAAACTGTATGCCTCACATATCGACCCCTCACATGACAGTCATGACTCTTCATTCCTTGCAATTTCCCACCCGTAACACACCTTGCAATGTTTGACGCATATCCATCTGGTAGTTTCAGAGTCTTAACCCATGTGCACACATCTTCAACTTGCTTTTTGGACAATGTGTACCTTGCATGCGGTTTGACAATCTTACCATTAGGAGATTCATAAAGTTCTAAGCTAGGACGCTTACAAATATCTTTCATGTCCAAACGTGCCTTATCGTTATCTTTTGTCTTCCCCGTAACATTCATCACAGTGTTAAACACATTGTCAAACACATTCTTCTCAATATGCATCACATCTAGATTATGACGAATCAAATTTGTAGACCAATATGGCAGTTCCCAAAAGATGCTTCTCTGAACCCAGTTATGAGATTCACCAAACCCATTGATTATGTTTGTGACATCAACCTTACCAAATGGGATAACCGGCAATCTCATCACACGATCTCGCATCTCTGTTCCCGACAATCGCGGTGCAGGCATATCATTATCTACTTTCCCTTTCCTGAAGTGTTCTCTATTTCTTCGAAACGGGTGATCTACCGGTAAAAACCGACGATGACAGTCAAACCAACAAGGCTTTCGACCTTTTGATAGATTAAACGACTTTGTATGCTCCATACAATACGGACAAGCCAATTTCCCGTGTGTACTCCATCCAGCTAACATACCATAAGCTGGGAAGTCACTTATAGTCCACATAACCGCTGCCCTAAGGTTGAAATTTGTTTTCGTTGCAACATCCCAAGTCTGTACTCCATCCTCCCACAATACCTTCAACTCGTCTATAAGAGGTCTCAAGTAAACATCTAAGTTCTTTCCAGGACTCTTAGGACCAGGAACCACGAGTGAAAGAAACAAGTATGGCTGTTTCATACACATCCAAGGAGGCAAGTTGTACGGAGTAACAATCACAGGCCAACATGAGTACGGAACAGCTGAGTGGCCAAACGGATTGAAACCATCGGTGGACAATCCAAGCCTCACATTTCTAGGTTCCAATGCAAATCCAGGATGTGTTAAGTTGAAATCTTTCCAAGCCTTCCCATCTGCGGGATGATTTAGTTCTCCATCTTTAGCTGGAGATTTCGCATGCCAACTCATATGTTCAGCTGTTCTTGAAGACATGTACAATCTTTTTAGTCGATGTGTTATTGGAAAATACCTTAGAATCTTAAACGGTATACTTGATATTTTTGTAGTCACACCCTCTTTATTAGGCCTAAACCGATCATGACTACAAAACGTGCACCTTGTCAACTGTTCATTTTCCTTATAAAACAACATGCAATCGTTGGGACATGCATCGATCTTTTGGTATCCAAGACCCAACTTCTTCACCATTTTCTTACAAAAGTAATAGTTACCAGGTAATTTCTCACCGTCAGGCAACATACTCTTAATGGCATTCAAGAGCGACTCAAAACACTCATGGCTCATGTTGTGATCAGCCTTGATGTTAAGTAATGTCGCCACTGCAGACAATATAGTGTGTTTGGTGCAACCATGCCACAATGGCTCGCTACCCTCGTCTAACAACTTAAAGAAGTCTTTGGCATCAGAATTCATAGGTTGCTCTCTGCCTTGCTCCCAATCAAAATCTGGCCCTGCAATATCATGAACCATTTCATTCATTCGATGAGTACTACTGCCCGAATTGTGTACTTCTGTGATGCCACCATCTCTTCTCTGCCCATGTGCCCACCAGCATTCTTCGTAATTTCTCATGAACCCAGAAACAAGTAAATGATAGTTTACCATGTCTCTGTCCATATAATTTACATTCTTACACTTCAAACATGGACATCGTATCTGCGACTTACCATTCATACATTCCGGGTGACTATACGCATACTCCAAAAACACCTGGCAACCAGCTCTAAATTCAGCTGTAGCACCTATCTGGGCACTTGACTTTCGTCGTGCCATCCAACTACGGTCTGAATAGAGGTCCATGATTCCACGGTACCTACTACAGACAACATTATAAATGTTAACATATGACTTGAGCATACTTGTAACCATATGAATTGAGCATACTTATAAGCATGCATATGATTAACATTTAAGCATACTTGTAAGCATATGACTTGAGAGCATACTAGTAACCATATGACTTGATCATATTAACTAGTAAGTAGTAAAAAGTTATATACTTGAACATACTTGTTAGCATTTGCGAGTTCATGCTAGCTTTATATTAGAGTTTGCTAACTCATTTATACAACTTTTGAGTATCTTGGAGATTCATTCATATCCACTAGTGTGCTAAGGCGGCTAACATGTTTTAAGATTATACCCAAAACAATCCCTTTCTATAATCTTTTATGTTTTGGGATATTCATAACTTGGTTAAGCAATTTATAGCTTCTATAACATATTGTAGTTTTATTCTTGTATACATAAGTGTTAAATACCCTTCTCTGTTGCACTAACAGTTCCCTAGCACTGTCTATTTTGGCTTAACATCCCCCCAGCTGACCATGCCGACCGTCAATCTTGGCTTGGCCCTGTGAGGCTTGGCTAAGCTTGGCGTGGCCTCGTGTGGCCTTGCGGCCCCAAGCCCAACCTATCAGCTCCAACAATCCCTTAATAGGCTCTAGTGGATCACTTAGTTTAAAATCCCTACATCATTTAACAGCACCAATTAGATATTAGACTCTAATGTTAGTAGTTTGACATTTATTAATGTAAGTGCAACTAATTCAATTCGATATCATCTCCTCTTCTTTAAAAGTATATATCATTGGTCCTTGCGCTCACAATTATATAGACAAACTCACCCCTAGCGTGTGACCTAGGAATAACCCAAATACAGTTACATTAGAGATCAACAAGCCATTGGGTGGAAAATAAATGCTTAAGCATAAATTTTGTCAATCCCAATTATCCATCTACCCTACCCAACAAGATTTGGACCACAAAGATATCTCTGAAGAGGTATGAAATCTATAATAATTCCAAGTGCCAAACACAAATACCAACTCATGAACCACAAATACCAACATTATACAAAAAATATTAACATTAGAGACTAACCCATTATACTAACATTATACAAAAAATATTAACATTAGAGACTAACATTATACAAAATAATTCCAAATGCCAAACACAAATACCAACTCATGAACCACAAATACCAACATTATACAAAAAATATTAACATTAGAGACTAACCCATTAAACAAAAAAATATTAACATTAGAGACTAACATTATACAAAATAATTCCAAGTGCCAAACACAAATACCAACATTATACAAAAAATATTAACATTAGAGACTAACCCATTGTACTAACATTGGAGACTAATACATTCAATCAAACATTTGAACCACATAAATTAAAAAAAAATCGCATTCAATCGAAACCCACAAGCTACAGTAGCCGAAAAGAAGAAGAAAAACCCAAATATTCAAACATAACATAACACACACACATTAATATATATATATATATATATATATATATATATATCAAATATTTGTTATAGAATTTGGTACCTAACACCAATTGAAGGAGAAAGCCAACCCAATCGCGCGACAGCAACAAGATTTCCTCTTCTCCCTCTTTTCCCCCTTCTTCCTCTTCTCCCTATTCGGTCTCCCTCTCTTTTTTTTCCTTTCTGATTCTGCTACTGCCGAGCGAAAGACTGATAGATTAAAAGGATCAGCGACCGACATCAGCGACCGAATGCGGTCGCTGATTTTTAATGACATGGATTTATCCGCGACTGCATGCGGTCGCTGATTATAACTGGTCGCAAAAAAGCTACGCGCCAACATTTCCAGCCAAATTTTGGGTGGGAAATTTGTTCTAGCGACCGATCAGCGACCGCAGTCGGTCGCTGATATCACTCAGCGACTGTAATATAATATGGTCGCTGATATCGGTCGCTAAGAAGACTATCAGCTACCGGATATGCGGTCGCTGATATAATTGGTCGCTGATAGACCTTTTTCTTGTAGTGATCAAAAAGGGGAAGAATGTTGACTTAGTCATATTTCATCCTTAAGTTTTGATGATGAATTGTTCATATGCTAAATTATTTTATGGAATTTTCAGGTATCTGATGATAAAGAACATTGGTGGGATATTCAAGTGGTTGAAGAGTTTTTCTTAACTAGGAAACATAGTATAATGTCAATTGCATAATAATTGATTTTTTATTTAAAGGCTCTAGGACATATCCTTAGAATTTAATTTTATATGTCTTAAATGAAAAGTAATTTAAATCTAATAAAAATGGTTTTCCTAAATAAATTACTTGAGATTAGATTAAATATATGCTATCAAGTACAAAAGAGTTTAAAGTTTATTTTATAAATCGGTACTTAAATATTCTTGAGTTATATTTTCTGAACTTTGCTTATGGTATAGACGAGTGTATATATATATGTATCACGTGTGCATGCCTAGTAGCTAAAAGGAAGCTAGCTACACATTTTGATTGTGATATGTTGTACGTGCGATTTTCAAGGGATAGTTACCTTGGAACTATAATACCTCGAATATTGGAAAGATAAAGGAAGATTGAAAGTTTGATGTTACACGACAACACCACTTTAAGATAGAGAGATAAAGTCAAAGTTTTTAGTGGGTTATCTTTTAAAGAGTCTTTGAATTTATCAAATAGTATAACTAAAAAGGGTGTTATTTTTTATCGTTGTGGGATTGTTCCATTATCTTTGAGATATTATCAAGCCTGTTTTTGTGGACTAATGAAACAGATGTAATCTAGTATAAATAGTAACTTTTTATGGGCTATATAAATCGTATTTCATGAATGGAATACAACACGACTCACGAAATACTCTTTGCAATAATTATTGATATTATCGAGTAACTTAATTTAATTGGTGCAACTTTGATCAGCTGAGCAATTATATTTCTGATATCTTTTTAGCTGGTAATTGGTAAGATTTAATTGATTATCTTTCTGTGCTAATTGATCATTGCATTTAGTTGAGCCTTTAATTGTTTAATTGATTATTCTTGCATTGATCATAGACCTCTATATTTGTATTTAATTTTCTGTTTAGACTAAGTGTAGTCTAAAGGTGTTAATCCTGGTGGATTAGAGAAAAGATTTACAAACAGGTTCAAGGAAGCAAACGTGCTTGAGGAGTCCATAGGTGCACAAGGAGCAAGAGTACTCAAGAGAAACTAATTGTTATTAATTGTTATAAGAATCTGTTTTGTAATCAGTGTTTATTTATAAAGAAATAAATAAAGTGAGTCTCCAATACTAGTTGGTATTGAACGTGGATTAGGCTACTATTATAGAGGGTAGTAGTTGAACCACGTAAAAAATTCTTGGTGTTCATTTAATTATTTGTGCTTAATTTTATTGATAAAAAGAATTAAGGTTAATATAATAAGTTAATATATAAACAAGATTTTTTGAAACTTAAGATATATATTTGATTATTTTAGCATACTAAATTCTAAGGTATTTAAACAATTTTTGTAATTAAGGAAACCGAGTTAATTATTTCAATAAGCTGAAATAAGTAAAAGTTTAGAAGTAAAATAAAAATCGAACATAGTTGTTCGAACACTTATTCAACCCCCCCCCCCCCCCTTTTAAGTCTGCCTATTTAAATTTTAGCTTCCCTTAGGGTTATCTTCGAGGTTGGTAATTGAGTATCTTGGGGTTGTCTCTATGATTTAAACTAAATATCTCGAAGTTATCTTCGAGTTTGGAAACTGAATATCCCGGGGTTGTCTCCGGGATTGAGCTGATTTCACTTCCAGGGTTATCTCTAGATAAACAATTTTGCCCTCCTGTAAGGTTAGTAATAGGAATGCAAAATTTTGAGTGTCTACATATGCCCATCTTTATCATATTCATGCAATGTAATGGCATGGATAGGATAAAGAATACTAGACACTTGAAATGTGTCAAGATAATCATGATGCGATGTAATGCAGCATGATGCAAATGTATGTTGAATGTTGTTTTTTGGACCATTTTCCAACGGGATGTGACGACTGTCTGCTCCCACGACTTCTGTTGGGGACTGGAGTTATCACTAATGACCCTGATGAACTGCTTGGATGTCTATTCCAAAGCTTATAAGAACCTCCAGGATGTAGACATTGGGGTTATGACCAAAGTCTTTAATCTTGAGTACAGATTTCCCACTGAGGATGTACTTCTCATGTAAGAGAGACTCTTGTGCAATTATGCTTTGTCTGATGAAGACTTGTATAACATATTCCATCATCGGTCCTTCCTGATGAGGGTGGTTTTCCCTGGTTTGTATCACCAGGTTTTTCTAATGCTCTATTGGAGTTACTGCCAACAGTTTGTGTTGACAGGACTACATGACCCTAATTAAAATGTCCTTCAATGGTTACCATCATCAGACCACCTCCGATGCTTCACTATGTTTAATTGCCAATGGCTGATATTGTCAAGGCTGATTAACCTTCGTTAAAATGTACTTCAACGATTGAGATCATCGGACCACTTCCGATGCTTAACCCTGGAGATAGTCACAAGAGATCAAGTTTAAAACCCCAGAGATAACCCCGGGAAAGTAAGTTTCAACCCTGGAGATAGCCCCGGGGGATCAATTTCAAAGCCTGGAGATAACCCCGGGAGGTCAAGCCAACTTTTGAGATAACACTGAGGACAGTCATTGTCATCCGCAGGCCAACTTCAGAGATAACCCTGAGAAACGACTTCTACAACTTCGAGAAAATTGGAGATAACCCTAGGAGGGGGAAAATGGTCATTTTGCCAACTCAACTTCAATTCACATCAAATCAAATCATTTCAACTCAAATTACTTCAATTGAAGTCCCATGAGAACCATATTTTAACTTCCGAGCGCAAACTACGCAAAATAACTCAATGGACTACCTGACGGGAATGCCATTTCGGTCATGGACCCATCTTCCTGGAATCAAAAAATGTAAAATCCTATGTCATTGTGTAGCTCTCGGAAAGAGCTTTCCGGAATGGTATGGCACGCTTCCATCGAACTCCCGGATTGAAAGTTATGAGCGACCAAGCAAATAGCGCGTTGCCCGAGTGTACGTACTTCAACACGGAGGGACCCACACTGCCCGGGGCACCCTGGACAGCCATAGGTACATCTACTACTGAGCCGCAGGTACCCCCCTCTATAAATAGAGTGCTTGGGGTGGCCATATTTGCAGGAGAAAGAGCGAGGAAGCCCTATCCAATTTGCTCCGTACTTGCAATATACTGAGTGCTTTCCCATTTTAAACACTTGTGAGCTCACATATAACTACTTTTGTACCGGCGGGAGCCGAGTTTCATCCACTTTAAAGATATAGAAGCTTTTTTTGGCAGCCCACTATAAGCCTTCTCACATACTTTAAAGCCTTTCTCTCCATCTTTGCATACATTGTTCTTTACGTTGAGAGTCGTGTTGCGTGTGTTTGCCCGGACTTCGGTCCGTGGTTTTATTTCAATTTGTATATACATATATTTTATATATATATTTATTTATTTATTTATATATATGGACTAACATTATATATAAATATATATATATATATATATATATTTAGTTATAACATTATAACATTATCTAGGCTCAATCGAGGTATAACTCGATAATGTTAGTCCATATATATAAATATATATATATACACTTATATATAAGGGGATAAGGTCCAAAAATACCCTTGACATTTTCCCCAATGTCTACCGAGCACCCTATACTTTTTTTTGGTCCAAAAATACCCCTAACGTTATAATTTTTGGATCATTCGTGCCCATGCCGTTAACAGCTGTTCCAACTAGACAAACGGGTGTTACAGCTGGACATATTTTGCTGACGTAGCTGCTAATTAAAACAAAAAAAATACTATTGTACCATCTTGTTGTATAAAAATAATATTTTACATATATTTGATAATTTATTTATTATGTGTATTTTATTAATAAGTTTTATTTATTAATAATTATATTTACCACGTGAACCACCCAGTCCACCACCACCAGCAGCAGTCTACCACCACCACCACCTAATATCACCACTAGGGACATCAACACCACCAACTAACCGAAATCAAGTCATTGGCAAAACTAACGGGACTCGAACCAATACCGAATTCATCATCAACTCCTGAACCAATCGTCAAGAAAAACGAGCTAAGGAGATCTACATCGGAGTCCAGAGTTTCAAGAGATAACGTTCAAAATCGAATCATAGAGAAAAATAACAACAATTTCAAGCTAAAGCAACAAAATCAAATACATTTTGCTGGAACTCACATTATAAGCAATGTTATTAGAGAAAGAAATGTAGATCCAATGGAGTACGCTTTCAAACATTCAAGGTCTGATCCCCTAGAGCTTTAAACAGAGGCTTTAAATCACCACAACAACGCAAAAGCTTCTTTGATTCGGTCGATTTTTTTCTGGAACTAAAGCAGACGATTTCAATCTATGAAAAGATTAAGAGGAGATTGAAAATGAGAGGAATCGATGAACCTTCTAAGGATCTGGAGACATTGAAGCAAATCCTCGAGGCTATGCAACTCAAAGAGCTTCTGCATTCTAAGAATCCTCCTAGTCAAATCAGAAAAAATTAAATACTTCCGAACACTAGTGATATAGATCTGAAAATAAATCCAAGATGATGAACAAGCCTTGATTTGAAAAGTAGAATGGGTTTAGATAAAGAAAACCTTAGAGAGAGAGAAAATAGATCTGATATAGATTTGAAAATATATCCAAAATGATGAACAAGCCTTGATTTTAAAACTCCTTTTAACGGTAGTAGCTAGTGGATCAGGACTCAAATTGGTTGATAACGGAGAGAATGGGGAAGATTGTGGGTGGAGATCTGGAGAGAAGGAGGAGCATTTTAATTCTGATTTTCTCTCTAATTATTTACTAAATATACATATATGTTAATTTACTAAATATACTAAATATTTTAATTTGATTTTTTTAGTATTTTAGTAATTTTTTTAATTAGTATTTTAGTATTTTTTTAATTAATATTTTTAGTATTTGATGTAAATATGTATTTTTTAATCAGTATTTTAGTATTTTTTTAATTAGTAATTTTAGTATTTGATGTAAATATGTATTTTTTTAATTAGTATTTTTAGTATTTTTTTTAACAAATATTTTAATATTGTGACTTCCATGTGGCAGCCACGTCATCAAATATGTTTTGAATTTTTGTATTTTGACTTCCATGTGGCAGTCACGTCAGCAAAATATGTCCAGCTGTAACACCCGTTTGTCTAGTTGGCACAGTTGTTAACGGCAGGGGCACGAATGACCCAAAAATTGTAATGTTAGGGGTATTTTTGGACCAAAAAAGTATAGGGTGCTCGATAGACATTGGGGAAAATATCAGGGGCATTTTTGGACCTTATCCCTATAAACTGTGTGTCGGACTCTGTTCGATGGGCCTGAATTTTATATCCGGAGCGTTTACTCGCTTATATATATATATATACACACACACACACACACACACACACACACACTTATATATATGAACTGCTGTCGAACTCTGTTCGATGAGCCTAGATTTTACATCCGGTGCGTTTATTACTTTTATATATATATATATATTCAACCAGGAAGAACATAGTCAACCAGGAAGAACATAGTTATGAAAACATTAATCAAGTTTTACACAATTAGGACATACCTAGAGTATCTCCAAAAGATATTTATCACTCAACCTTTTCAGATAAATTCAAAACTGACTATAATGTCAAAACAGTTGAAAGAGTTTATGCGATTAACAAGGAATACAAAATTGTAGTCTTTTATCACCTGAAGTTATTAAAAAATATAAAAAAGGGTTACAATTTTATTCATATAGGTCTTGTTCAAGTTGTAGTTAAACCACTCAACAGAAAAGGAATTAATTCATCTATCTACCTCTACCTTAGAGATGCTAGATTTTTAAATTATTATCCAAGTATTATTGGTTCCATGGAAGCAAGTTTGCATAATGGACCTATCCATTTCAATTACTTTCCTGATTTCACCTTGAGTCTTAGTGATCAAAACTTATTTAAAGCTTTATCATTAAACATTAAAACTGAAGGAGAGATTACTCAAATGATTGAAGGATCTAAACCCATTGCTTTGATTTATAGGATTTATTATAAGACAATGAAATCAAACTTAAACGTTCATGCTCTTAATAAAAGTCCAAAAGATCAAACAGTTTTAATTCAAAGTTCAACTAGTGATGCTAATATCCAGATCCCAAGAATAATTCTTTGGAAGGATATTACCTTATGTATGGGGATGGTGACTCATCTGAGAAGATGATCAACAGCACCTTCCGGCATCCACAGGAGACGGACCAATCAACCAAGAAGACGCCAGAGGAGTCTTCAGTCACCGACAGGTCGCCCACGCCATTATCTCTTTTACTTTAATAAATTTAAAAGAAAAAGTTATATAGATCAGGACCAATTGAGTGATCCTTTGTTTTAGATTTCAGTCTGATTTGTTTTTAAACAAAAAAAAATTCAAAAAATTAAAGAAATTTTGAAGATCTGACCAATTTTTCGGTGAAAATTTTTTCTCCTCTTTCTTTTTGTAAACAAATCATCTGTCGGTGACTTAAGACTCCTCTGGCGTCTTCTTGGTTGACTGGTCCGTCTCCTGTGGATGCCAGAAGGTGCTGTTGATCATCTTCTCAAATGAGTCACCATCCCCATACAATCTTTTTCTTTTATTTATAAACATTTGAGGAAGGGATTACATTAATTCCTAGACTAAATGTCTAAGGGAAGAGAGAAGTATTGAAGACTTCTTCTTCATCTTCTAACTAAGAAGATCGAAGCTGAAAGCTTTTACTGATTAACATAGAAGGCTGGGCAAGACCATGGTGACTTACTATGTCTAATTAAACCCTTACTAAGAAGATCATTAATTTCACTTTTACATAACTCATCTGTTCATGACTCATTTGAATAGGCCTAGCTTTAGTGGGAATTAAATGTTCTTTAAATTCCTTAGCATAGGGTAATCTAACTGTGTGCTTCTTCCTATGCCAAAAAGCATTGGGAGAATCAGAACATAAGTTTTTTATTAAATAATCTTTTAACTCTTTTATTTTTCTTGAACTCTGTTACTCTTAAGTTGTTCTTCAACTTGTTGATACCTAACTTCTTCTTTAAGAAAACTTAGGTGGGTAAATTTATAGATTAACAGATTCAAAGATTTAGAAATTGATTCTTCTTGATAAATTTTAAATCTCTTTCTTTTGGTTTAATAAGAAATTTAAAGGTAATTTTCTTTCCTAAATGTTCACAACTTAGACCTTTATTACTAGTGGTAAATGGATATAATAAATATATAAATGGTAAACCTAAAATGATTTTGTCAGTAAGATTGCGAACTAAGACAAATGATGTCTTAAAACACATACTGTCTTGACAAATATGTACATTAGGTAATTTATATTTTATTTCCATTTGACTACCATTAGCTGAATTTAGTTTTTCACTAGTTTTCTTATAATATCTGGTGGGGATAATACCTTCTTGAATACAGTTTAAGTCTGCACCAGTATCAACCAAAGCAGGGAGCTGTACCGAGAAAGTCACGGTATTTCAGTCTCCGTCGTCCATAGGAATTAGGACTGCTCAGACTTACCTTTCCCCTATTTCTCATGTCTCTCGTCGTTTTATCATTAAATGGTAGGATAAATTCGGTGTTGATAGAATAGTTGGCCAAGTTCAAAAATAATTTCCGCCTTCTCCTTTATTGACTCCTCCAGTAAACACTCCTTCAGTTACCGCAGCCCCTGCCGTTGCATCCTACAGTAAAACGGTCACTAAAACAGCTGATAAGATAAAAGAAAAATCAGTTGTTCCTCCTGATACTGATGAAGTTACTAATGTTTCTAGTTACTCCAATTCTCAGTTAAGGCTTCTTACAGATGTTATTCATATGAGACTTGACTAGTTACACAAAGAATCAGATAAAGCTTCTTCTCAATCCAGAGGAGAAAATTCTAGTCAAGATCTTGAAGACGAAGGTGATTGTGATCCCTATGGCACGATCAGCCTTCAAAACGTTCAGGATCCCTTCTCTTGATTCCCCATAATCAATCAAAGTAAGTGGATGTGATGACATCATCACTCCTTCAGCACCTACTCCAACAGCCTAATCAACAATTAGCCTGCACCTGCTCCGGCAGCCTAATCACCAGCAGCTTTTCCACCGAAAGCAGCAATCAGTCAGACATCTGGCCCAATGGCCGCATTAGTCAAAAGATACGTTCCACCGAAAGCAGCAATCAGTCAAACATCTGGCCCCATGGCCGCATTAGACAAAAGAGACGTCTGATTTTCCACCGAAAGCAGTTTATTTAGTTTTTACTTTAGTAAAATGTTTTTACTAGTACTTTTTACTTTAGTAAAAAATTTCTTACTTTTACTTTACCAAATTTATTGTAATAGTAACATTGTAATAGTTCATTTCCTTGTTTTATAAAAGGAAATCGAATTCATTTGGTTTAGGCAGACTTAGAAAGACTCTGAGATCCTTCTCTGATAAATCTTTAGCCTCAACCGCTGTTTAGCCTACTTAAACCCTCTTCATCTAATGTTCTTCATCTTTTCTTTTTCTGTCTAAGTTTTCTGAATAAAAACTTAATCACCGCTGTTATATGGTATCAGAGCCATTCTTTTGGTTCTTGATTCTGTTCGGTGGTTTCGATTATAAACAGTTTGATTTGTTTACTTAAATGTTTTTTCAAACTTTTATTTTTCTTGCTCCACTTTTAATCGCCCGACCTTCGCCATGAAACATCAAAGATCGCCATAAGTCCCGACTAATGCCGTTTGTAAGTCTCAATTGGGAGCAGTGTAAGGCTAAAGGGAATCTTTAAATCTACGGGTGTGTGATCAAGGCAAGTAAGGTTTGAGTCTAAGTGGACCTTCAAGAGAAAGAATTTTTGTTTAAACAGTTAACAAATTAGTCTTCTATTTAGATCGATTTCACTGATAGATCAGGACCAATTGAGTGATCCTTTGTTTCAGATTTCAGTCTGATTTGTTTTTAAACAAAATAATTTTTCAAAAATTAAAGAAATTTTTAAAATCTGACCAATTTTTTGGTGAAAATTTTTTCTCCTCCTTCTTTTTGTAAACAAATTTTTGGGTCTGAAAGGGTTATTTCCTGGATAAAAATTTTGAGGTGGAAATGTATGGGGATGGTGATTCATTTGAGAATATGATCAACAGCACCTTCCGGCATCCATAGGAGACGGACCAGTCAAAGAAGAAGACGCCAGAGGCATCTTCAAGTCACAAACAGGTGATGGCCCCAGCCATCATCTCAGCTTTTGCTTTCCGTAAATCAAAAGTCTTTTACTTTAGTAAATGTAAAAGTAAAAGTAAAAGAATAACTTTTGCTTTTACTTAAGTTAAATGTTTTTAACTTTAGTTAAATGTTTCTTACATTTACCCATGTAAAAGTAAATGTAAAATGTTTCTTATGTTTTACTTTTACTTTAGTACATTACTTTTGCTTCAGTTAATGTAATAGTGATTCCTGCGTGAATCAAATAGTAATTTACTTTTTAATTTTCTATTTAAACAACTCGAAGTGTTTAAAGTTATTTAGGCTTAATTCAATGTAGCCTCAGAGCTTCTCTCTCTAGAAAGCTCTTTCGAGGTCCTCTCCCTTCTCTCTTAGTTAGCCGAAGACGAAGCTTTCAGCTTCGATCTTCTTAGTTAGAAGATGAAGATAAAGTCCTTAATACTTCAATCTTCCCTCTTAAACATTTACTCTAGGAATTAATGTAATCCTTTCCTCAAATGTTTATAAATAAAAGAAAGAGATTACTTTATCGATTTACTAGTTATCTTTTTAATCTTTTATTTTTCTATCTACGTTTTCTGAATAAAAACTTAATCACCGCTGTTATATGTTATCAGAGCCATTCCTTTGGTTCTTGATTCTGTTCGGTGGTTTCGATTATAAACAATTTGATTTGTTTACTTAAATATTTTTTCAAACTTTTATTTTTTTTGCTCCGCTTTTAATCGCCCGACCTTCGACGTGAAACACCCAAGATCGCCTTAAGTCCCGACTAATGCCGTTTATAAGTCTCAATTGGGAGCAGTGTAAAGCTAAAGGGAATCTTTAGATCTATGGGTATGTGATCAAGGAAAGTAAGGTTTGAGTCTAAGTAGACCTTCAAGAGAAAGAATTTTTGTTTAAACAGTTAACAAATTAGTCTTCTGTTTAAATCGATTTCACTGATAGATCAGGACCAATCGAGTGATCCTTTGTTTCAGATTTCAGTCTGATTTGTTTTTAAACAAAAAAAAATTTCAAAAATTAAAGAAATTTTCAAGATCTGACCAATTTTTCGGTGAAATTTTTTTCTCCTCCTTCTTTTTGTAAAAAAAATTTGGGGCTGAAATGGTTATTTCCTGGATAAAAATTTTGAGGTGGAAATGTATGGGGATGTTGACTCATCTGAGAAGATGATCAATAGCACCTTCTGACATCCACAGGAGACGGACCAGTCAAAGAAGAAGACGTCAGAGGCGTCTTCAAGTCACAGACATGTGATGGCCCCAACCATCATCTCAGCTTTTGCTTTCCGTAAAGCAAAAGTCTTTTACTTTAATAAATGTAAAAGTAAAAGTAAAAGAATAACTTTTGGTTTTACTTAAGTTAAATGTTTTTAACTTTAGTTAAATGTTTCTTACATTTACCCATGTAAAAGTAAATGTAAAATGTTTCTTACGTTTTACTTTTACTTTAGTAAATTATTTGTGCTTCAGTTAATGTAATAATGATTCCTGCGTGAATCAAATAGTAATTTACTTTTCAGTTTTCTATTTAAACAACTCGAAGTGTTTAGAGTTGTTTAGGCTTAATTTAATGTAGCCTCAGAACTTCTCTCTCTAGAAAGCTCTTCCGAGGTCCTCTCCCTTCTCTCTTAGTTAGCCGGAGACGAAGCTTTCAGCTTCGATCTTCTTAGTTAGAAGATGAAGACGAAATCCTTAATACTTCGATCTTCCCTGTTAAACATTTAGTCTAGGAATTAATGTAATCCCTTACTCAAATGTTTATAAATAAAAGAAAGAGATTACTTTATCGATTTACCGATCATCTTCTTAATCTTTTCTTTTTCTATCTAAGTTTTCTGAATAAAAACTTAATCGTCGTTGTTATATGGTATCAGATCCATTCTTTTGGTTCTTGATTCTGTTTGGTAGTTTCGATTATAAACAGTTTGATTTGTTTACTTAAATGTTTTTTCAAACTTTTATTTTTCTTGCTACGCATTTTTTTACCCGACCTTGGCCGTGAAACACCCAAGATCGCCTTAAGTCCCGACTAATGCCGTTTGTAAGTCTCAATTGGGAGCAGTCTAAGGCTAAAGGGAATCTTTAGATCTACGGGTATATGATCAAGGCAAGTAAGGTTTGAGTCTAAGTGGACCTTCAAGAGAAAGAATTTTTGTTTAAACAGTTAATAAATTAGTCTTCTGTTTAGATCGATTTCACTGATAGATTAGTCTTTGTTTCAGATTTTAGTCTGATTTGTTTTTAAACAAAAAAAAATTCAAAAATTAAAGAAATTTTGAAGATCTTACCAATTTTTCGGTGAACATTTTTTCTCCTCCTTTTTGTAAACAAATTATTGGGGCTGAAAGGGTTATTTCCTGGATAAAAAATTTTAGGTGGAAATGTATGGGGATGGTGACTCATCTAAGAAGATGATCAACAGCACCTTCCGGCATCCACAGGAAACGGACCAGTCAAAGAAGAAGACGCCAGAGGCATCTTTAAGTCACAGATAGGTGATGGTCCCAGCCATCATCTCAGCTTTTGCTTTCCGTAAAACAAAAGTCTTTTACTTTAGTAAAAGTAAAAGAATAACTTTTGGTTTTACTTAAGTTAAATGTTTTTAACTTTAGTTAAATGTTTCTTACATTTACCCATTTAAAAGTAAATGTGAAATGTTTCTTACATTTTACTTTTACTTTAGTAAATTACTTTTGCTTCAGTTAATGTAATAGTGATTCCTACGTGAATCAAATAGTAATTTACTTTTCAGTTTTCTATTTAAACAACTCGAAGTGTTTAGAGTTGTTTAGGCTTAATTCAATGTAGCATCAGAGCTTCTCTCTCTGGAAAGCTCTTCCGAGGTCCTCTCCCTCTCTTAGTTAGCCGGAGACGAAGCTTTCAGCTAATATCTTCTTAGTTAGAAGATGAAGACGAAGTCCTTAATACTTTGATATTCCCTCTTAAACATTTAGTCTAGGAATTAATGTAATCCCTTCCTCAAATATTTATAAATAAAAGAAAGAGATTATTTTACCGATTTACCGGTCATCTTCTTAATCTTTTCTTTTTCTGTATAAGTTTTTCTTTTAAAAACTTAATATATATATATATATATATATATTCGTCCCACCTGGAGTTTACTTCGTCGTGGTTGATCGCTTTTTACAGCTTTCTTTACGTTTCGTCCTGCCTGGAGTTTACTTCGTGGCAGTTGATCTCTTTTATAGCTTTATTTAAATTTTGTCCCGCCTGGAGTTTCCTCCATGACGGTTGATCGCTTTTACAGCTTTATTTATATTTTGTCCCGCCTGGAGTTTCCTCCGTGGCGGTTGATAGCTTTTACAGCTTTATTTACATTTCTGATCCCCCATGGAGGTGCTCCGTGGTTGGTGATCATGTCTGTATATATATATTTACAGCTTTTATATATATACTTGCTTACTGCTTTCATACAAATCGCGGTATCATGTACGCCTAGGAATCATGTGATCACAGATTCAGCCTATTGGATCTAGATTCGATTCCCGTGATGGACATTTTCAGCTTTAAGCATCTTGTAAATTATTCTGCGGTGTTTGAATTTCCTCAGATGGTTTTCATACCCATGAGGAAATTGGCATTATTTTTGTGCATTATTTTCTTATAGATGCTTTGCATCTCGAAAATAAAATTAATCCAATCGAACACTTAATAAATTGGAAGTGTAAACGGTTTCAATTACTATTGAGCATCAGTGTTTGAAAAAACCTTTTTTTATAAAACATCATTGCTATATCTTGCTAAAAACTGAATTTTTACATAAATACAAACCTTGTGTATATAGGTGCGAACGAGGCCTCGCACTACTTCCAAATAAAAGCACATTGACCCACAAACACACACACATTTAGATAATAGTTTCTTGAAAAGAGGCGGTCACCGTGGTAACACGGATGTTGAGGGGTGCCTAACACCTTCACTCTGCATAATCAAGTCCCCGAACCCTAATGAATCTCGATTTCACCGACCCATTTAGCAGTGTCACATCACTAGATCAATATGCAAACCTTTTCTCGGTTGTGTTGGTACAATCATTTAAAAAACTAAATGGCGACTCTTAACAGTCCATCGTCGACATTATACATGTCAGACCTTTTTCACTTATTTTTTCAAACAAATCTCACCTAAAATAAGAACACCAAAGAACAAGTAACGGAAAGGGACAAATAAAAAAATCTCGACCTCGATAATTTCATATCAAGCATATGCATGACTAGATAACTAGTATTACATGTGTACTAAAAAAATTGTTTTGATAAAATTATAACTTTATTTAAAGTTAAATTATATAATTAGTACCGGTGAACATTTGATTGAATAATATAACCACTTA
Source organism: Panax japonicus (assembly GCA_020205505.1). Classification (NCBI taxonomy): domain Eukaryota; kingdom Viridiplantae; phylum Streptophyta; class Magnoliopsida; order Apiales; family Araliaceae; genus Panax; species Panax japonicus. The sequence goes on along the minus strand of CM035105.1, from coordinate 42,843,773 downwards.
TTTAAAAGTTGCTAATTAATTGTTCATCATTTTTTGATATATAAACAAGTTTAAAGTATAGCTTAAAATATATTATTATTGGTAAGGTATAATAGTCCAAATGATATTTTTTTATCCAATACTTTAATTAATTCTGGAAAAAACAAACATAACATGAGATTATTTTAAGTTATCCCATGAATAATCCCCCAAAAAAATAAACATGTGACTAGGACTATATAATCCTATAATTAATAGTATGAGATTATAATCCCATGGATTATAATCCTCTTGCAAACAAACATGTTAGAGAAAACTATGAAAGTTTTAATGGAAACTCAATTTAACACGAATCAAGTTATATCTCTTTTAGAAATTCAAATGAGTTAGTTAGCCACCATAATAAATGAATAAGAGATGGATGAATTTTCTAGTGACTGAGACTAATTTTAAAAATCTTGATGGTTATGGAAATGATGAGGAAAATAAAAATTTTGTATTTAATTATACAAAGTTCGATGAGTCAATGGAATTTGAGAAATCTAAAAATTATAAGTTTTATGCCTAAAATTGATCATGTTACATTTAATGAATTGGTTGAAGAAGTCTACAAGCCTAAAGCTCCATACCCTGAAAGACTTATTCATATAATACCACCTATTGATTTTTTGAACCAACCTATAAAAGTAAACATGGTCCAAGAGTTGTCCGTGACCCAAAAAATAATTAAAAATAGACTTGAAAAAGATTCAATTGATTTTTTTTTAAATCACCTTGACCAAAATTGGGATGAATATGAATATTTATATAAGGTCCAATGAGCTGTTAAGATCTACTACAAATAAGTCAATTAAACTAGAACATGTATTTGAACCAATTCTTTTATCTTTTGAACATGTTAGTGAAAGTTTTCTTAAGGTAAACTAAATATAATTCTGATGATAATTCTAACTATTTTAAATTTCTTAGACCTCCTGAAAATCATGAAAAGTTCACACTCACTTAATCATTTGTATCATTCATTTATAGTCACATACTTTTTAGGATATATGAAATTCATATTTAAGTACATTTTGTTAGGTTTGTGAGAATCATAGACGCAATCAAATTGTATAAAATAATGGAAGCATGGAAAAATTAGATTTAAAATTTTTTCATAAACTAATTACTCGGATCATCTTTTATGCATATTACTAATTAAAGCGAAAGATCAGAAGTTATGAAATCATACCCTTGTAGATTCAAGCTTCCGCAGGTACGAGTTCAACTCCTAGTTTTTCGCGATCTCCTTGAATCTCCGGGATTGATTCCTTCCTCTTATCAACGTTAGGCACCCAAGTGTTTGGCCTCTAGAGGTGACTAACTAAGGAAGAAGGATTATTCAAGAAGGAGGGTGGTTGGCTAAACTCTAGTTTTTCTATCTCTGTAGAAAAAGGAGTACTATCCAACAATTGAAATTACGTCTATTGATATCTAGCATAAGACTCATCTTATATTGATATTAGTTAACCCTTCTAATCTAATTAGAAAGAGGGGTTTATTTATTTAATAAAAAAAATTTAATTAATTAAGCTCCCTAATCTTATTAGAGATAATTAATTAAACTCTTTTAATTAATTTGCCTCATAATCTTATTATGAATAAATGAGAATACTTATATTAAAGTAATTCCCAAACTTCTTTAGAAATTAAAATAATAATAATTTTAATATTATTAATAAGACTCCTCTTATTAATTTATATTTAATATTTCTAAAATATTAAATAATAAATATTAAGATATTAATTTATTCTATTACCATAGATTAAATTAAATACACTTAACATATTATTACGATTATGCCATTAAATTCTTAAATAATTATTATTTCTTTTATGATGTGACCCTTTAGGTTCTCGATATTAAACCGATTGTGAATAAATTAATTAGAACAAATCTAATCTCATTTAAATAAATAAATTAAATTATTAATTTATTTAAATACATAATATTTATTCTACAATAGGTATAAGCCTCCTTAGCGATCAACGACTTTTCAAATAATATAGATTCTAACATTAATCATAAAAGAACCTTTGAGTAAATAGTTTCCGTACAATTCAATCCTTCCACCATACAATGTCCCAATTAAATATAAGACATGAAATTATTGTCAAGCCTTATTTTATTTAATTATATGTTTTTCAATTCCCAAATGTACAACTCCGAAAGAATGCAAATTAGAAACTCCTTTTTAATTTCATTCCACCTTGGCCAATGATTCCTAGGTTGTCATTTATCGAATCACATAAGACATTTCTTTTCTTTTACTGGAAGTGGTAGATTCTTTATTGATCATTCATTATCTCCATATATAACTTATTACACCTAAGCATACCATTTGATATACCTTAAGGGTCTTAATGAATAAGTCAAAGTATAATTCATTATACACAAGATACTATGATGATCTCAAGTCTAAGGATCACTTGTACTACTATCACCACATGAATTCCTATTGAAAGGCAAGTAAAACTCCATTAGGTATTCCTTAGTGAACCACGTTCAGTGAACTAATTCTACAGTTATAACTACCTACATACTGTAAGACCCCAACTTATTATAAATAAATTTGAATTTTCCTTTATTCATTATTCTAAATTAATAAGGGTTAATTTGATATAATACTTTGGGTATGGGTGAAATGTGAAATTTTTACAAAATAAACAAGTGGTTATAAAATAATCATTGTTGTCGGGGAATATTCGTTTGGTTGTGGAATATTCTTTTTGTCGGGAATATTCGTACGACGGCGCAGTCAATTGTGTACCCCATAACGGAAAACGGTTGAATGAAAAAAAACGACAAAGATTGAATTTTATAAATAATGACATAAATTGTTACCGTTAACACTGTTGGGTTACCTGGTGGTTAAAATACATTAATACGCATGGTTGCACAGTAGCACACGGTATTGCACAGTATTGTTGAATTATTGATTCGTACGTAAGAAGGCACTACTCAATAATTGTTACAGTAATTACTGTTCATTATTTTATTTTATTGATTCAATAATTGCTGCGTTTATATTTATATTATTATTATTTCAATAATTGTCATTGCACAGTATTTTCCATTATCAGATTAGTAATTCATATTATTGAAATAATATTATCAGATAACATTATTGGCAATGTCTAGAAAGTTCTGTCTAAGGAGAAGTTTGGTCACCTAATTGCGCGCCAGTAAGGAGAAATCCTTATTGGAAAGCCCCCTCTTTCCTGGGAACGGCCTGGTTGTCATAATTGTGATTCTGTAATATTATTTGTAAATAATTAATTATTGATTTATATGATAATGAAATATTTATTTGATATAAATGATGGTTTTATTTATTTTATGTGGTTATTAATGAAGGAATTAATGTGGAGGTGTTTTATCAGTATTTTGTCGGACCGAAAGTATTAAAAATCATCCGTTAGTGGATTTCGGATATTTTATGTTGGGAATTTTGAAAAAGTTTCTTTTACAAAGTTGTAGAGAATTTGATTTCAGGCAGAATGGAGATAAAATTCATATTTTTCTGATAAACGGTCTATTTTCTATGAATTATTGAAGTTTTGGAAAATAAAATGAGAATTATTGAAGTTTTGGAAAATAAAATGATTTTTATTAAATTATAGGTGGGACCCACTTTTATTCTAACACATGTGGGCTGCTAATTTGGGTCAAGGATGGCTGGTGGTTGAATTGGTCTTTAGGCATGCATAGAAATGAGTTTTGTAATAATATTAATTTATTAATTTAGTCTCCTTTGGTGTTCTAGCATTTTCCTATAAATAGAGGGCTAAGTTAGAATTGAAAATCACACCAGAAACAAAGTTTTCTCTCTTTCTCTCTCTATATTATCGAGCGTATTCTTGTGAGTATACTTTGAGTGTTGCTATACGGTGCGAGTTTCTGTCAGCACTATACCGAAATTCAGTCAGAAGTGCGGTTATTTTGAGGTAAAGGATGTTATTTCTTTAGCCAGTGATATTATTTTCTTCAATATCATTATGCCAAAATATTTGTTGAACTTTTTATCAAATTTGGAACTTGTTATGTCGGGGTTACTATTCAAGTATACGGCACTATTCACGAATACGACACTATTCACCGAAAAATAAAAAAATTTCTTTTTGTCCAAGATGTCTATTTTGGCTACTATCTTTGATTGTATCCATGTTTTGATCGTTATTTTGAATTCTGCTTTAAAATTGGTTATTATGGAGTATTATTTATCTTGGATAAAACTGTTATACGAATTCCCAATATTTGTCGTTCTATCTCACTAGATTCGTTCTTAAAAATATTTGTCATCATCCTCAGTCCTTAATGATGGTATTATTGAATATCTTTGGCCTTTAGTGCAAAGATAAATGATTACTGATGAATATCTTTGGCCCATAGTGCAAAGATGAACATGTGTTGAGATGAACAAGACCAACCGGTGATATAAATGAATATCTTTGGCCTGTAGTGCAAAGATGATTAAAGATGTATATTGATTGTTGTTACAGGGTTAAAATATTGATGATGGACTCTTAAATATTAGAAGATAGTAGAATTCATCCTCTACGTGACTCTTCTAATGGATTGTTGTTTCCGCTGTATTTGTTGATCTAAAACTTGTTGTCGATTATATTTTATTAGATTTTTTTTCCCTGGTGAAGACTAACAATAATTTGTTGTATATTATCTTATTCATAATGTTCTTTACTGGGCTAGTTGAGCTCACCCTTTTCTTTTTTGTTCCATTTTTCTTCTCAGGAGGTGAGAACATAGCAGGATCGAGTCGGGGTATGGAGTGAGGTTTCTAGAAAGATGTTTTAGCAGTCCTCACTATTTCTATAAAATAGTGTTTGAATAATTGTAATGAGGACTTATTTGCGTGTGAATATTGTCTAGAAGACAATATTTGTATTTAAACTCACAGTATGTATTGTCGTATTTCACACGACATTTGTATTATTGAAGTTGTAGTTTGCTTTATGTACCATGTATTTGGCGACTCAAAATGGGTGTTGTATACCTGTTTTGGGGGCGTCACAGTTGGTATTAAAGCTTAGGGATATGGTCTCTAGCGGAGATCGGGGAATAGAACTAGGAGGGGAGAGATGACTAAATCATTTGCTAGTGTGTCCTAATAAGCTTATTTGTTGGTCGGTCATAATATAGGGATATTATATGACAGGTTAATTTGTTTAATTAATCCTTGTTTTATGGCAGTATTTAAGAATGGTTGCTGAGAACGTTAACAATGGAGTGTACGAGACTGTAGAGCAACCTTTAGTCACAAACCAGGAGAACGTACAACAGGAAGACAATATTCCTCCTGTAAACAACACTGCCGAGCAAACGATGAACGATGGAATGTTTAGGAGCTTTTTGCAGTTCATGCAAAATCAGACGAGGGAGACTCGTGTACAAAATACGGGTGGAAATGATGGCAACACGCAGTCTGTCACAGCCAAGCAGTTTAAGGAGTTGGGACCACCAAAATTTAAGGGAAAACCGGATCCGATCATGGCAATAACATGGGTCAAACAAATTACCAAGATATTCGATGTCTTGGGATGCACGGAGGAACAGAAGGTTCCATTCGCTACCTTTATGTTTCGTGGTGAAGCAGATTACTGGTGGGAATCTGTGAAGCGTACCCAACCAGATGCACTCAACATGTCTTGGGAAAGATTTCAGAAACTTTTCAATGATAAGTACTTTCCTGAAAGTATTCGTCATATGAAAGAGGTAGAGTTTATTAGACTCGAACAGAATAACATGACAGGTGTCTCAGTATGAGGCAAAGTTCGCAGAGTTATCCAGGTTTGCACCTCATTTGGTGGAGAATGAGGAACGTATGACGCAGATGTTTCTGAGAGGTCTAAAACCCGAGATTCGTCAATACCTTATATCTCATAAATTTTCTTTATATTTAGATGTTGTAAACAGGGCTCAGTTGTTAGAGCGACATAGTGAGAGTATACTCAACCGAGGGACCACAACCAGGGTCATATCGGTGACAGCAGTCATCAGAACGATGATAACTAGCGAGGAAGGAAGAATACGGACAAATGTGGTAACCACTCAGGTGGTAATCGTGGCCATGATAATAGAAGAGGTGACTCAAGTGGAAATTTCAAAAAGAGAAGATTCAACAACGACAGAAAGGTATCAGCAGCAGCACCAGCACCAACAACAAATTCTAGGGGAGGAGAACGACCGCCAGTTAGATGTTACAAATGCGGGAAAGAGGGACATATCAGCCCAAACTGTCCACAACAATCCAAGGTATGTTACAACTGTGGAAAGGAAGGCCACATCGCTCGAGATTGTACTATAGTGAAACCAAGTTCAGCGGGAGTGGTAATTCCAAGGGCTGTCCCGGATAAGTCAAAATCAGCGGTTCCTGGAAGAGCGTTTGTCGTGACTGGCCAAAACGTGAGGAACCCAAATGAAGTGATCACGGATAAGCTAATCTTAAATTCTTACGAAGTTTATACCTTACTAGATACCGGTTCTACCCATTCTTTTATCTCTCCTGCTTGTGCTCAACGTTTAAACTTGACTCCAGGAGAAATTAGATTTTGATTTATCTGTTGAAACTCCATTGGGTGAAACCTTCGTTACATCTACAGTTTATAAATCTTGCATGATCCAAGTTGGCACTATCACATTACCTGTGGATCTTATCTCTTTAAAGATACTTGCTTTTGATGTGATTTTAGGAATTGATTGGTTAACCACTCATCATGCCAAAATTGATTGTTTTCGTAAGGTTGTTAGTTTTCATATTCCTGACCAACCTGTCATACGAATTCAAACCACTAAAATCAGTCACTGTCATATCAAGCCACAAAGCTATTCGTTTATTGAAAAACGGATGCTAAGCTTTCGTAGCCCATATTATGGATTTGAACAGAGACAAGTCAGATTTGGATAATATTTCTGTTGTTAAAGAATTTCCTGATGTATTTTCCGAAGAACTTCCCGGTCTACCCCCGGAACGTGAAGTTGAATTCTTTATTGATCTTGAACGGGGTACAAAACCCATTTCTAAAACCCCATATCGAATGGCTCCTATTGAACTTCAGGAGTTAAAAGTCCAACTACAGGAATTGTTAGACATCAGTTTCATTCGTCCTAATACATCTCCTTGGGGTGCTCCTGTTTTATTCGTAAAGAAGAAAGACGGGAGTATGCGACTTTGTATTGACTACCGAGAGTTAAATCATGTCACCATCAAGAATAGGTATCCACTACCTCGCATTGATGACCTGTTTGACTAGTTGCAAGGAGCACAATTCTTTTCAAAGATCGATCTTCGTTCTAGATATCATCAACTAGAGATTAAAACTGAGGATATTCCAAAGACTGCCTTCAGAACTCGGTACGGGCATTATGAATTCTTAGTGATGTCTTTCGGATTGACTAATGCCCCTGCTGCCTTCATGGATATGATGAACCGAGTATTCAAGGAATATTTGGATCAATTCGTTGTTGTTTTTATTGATGACATCCTCATCTATTCCAAAAGCCGTGAAGATCATGAGCACCATTTGAAGCTAGTACTTCAAAGACTTCGTGAACACAAGCTTTATGCCAAGCTAAAGAAATGCGAGATCTGGCTTGAGGAAGTAGCATTCCTTGGGCACGTGGTGTCAAAACATGGAGTATCTATGGACCCGGCGAAGATTGAAGCAATACAAAGTTGGGAGCAGCCAAAGTCGGTGATCGAAGTGCGTAGCTTTCTGGGCTTAGCTGGTTATTATCAGAGATTCGTGGAAGGATTTTCTCGAATCGCTACTCCGTTAACTCAGCTGACTCAGAAGGATGCAAAATTCATATGGAGCAAGGAATGTGAGAAGAGCTTCCAAGAGCTCAAGAGGAGACTCATTTCGGCACCTGTTCTGACAATACCATCTAGTTCGGATGGATTTGTTATCTACAGCGATGCTTCTGGCAAGGGGTTAGGATGTGTTCTCATGCAACATGGGAAAGTCATAGCCTATGCCTCACGACAACTCAAAGAATTTGAGAGGAATTATCCTACTCATGATCTGGAGTTGGCAGCAGTCGTATTCGCGTTGAAGATATGGAGACACTACTTATATGGGGAGAAAGTGGAGATTTATACGGACCATAAAAGCCTCAAATATTTCTTCACCCAAAAAGAACTCAACATGCGGCAACGACGTTGGCTTGAGCTGTTGAAAGATTACGATCACACTATTCAATATCATCTTGGAAAAGCGAACGTAGTAGCTGACGCATTGAGTAGAAGATCATATGCGAGTACAAGTGCAATATTGTCAACGCAAAGGCCCATTTTGTATGACTTGCAAAGGATGGAGGTAGAATTAAAGACTCCAAGGACCCACATGATGATGGCGAATATACGAGTAGAACCGACTTTAATTGATAAATTTAAAGCTGCTCAAGCTACGGACCTGGGGCTGATGCAAATGAAGAAGAAAGTACAAGAAGGTGCTATTCCAGAAGCAAGAATCGATGAAGAAGGAATACTTCGATTCAACTCTCGACTTTGCATTCCGAACGATTCTGACTTAAAGCATAGAATCATGATGGAGGCACACAACACCCCGTTTGCAATCCATCCTGGGAGTACCAAAATGTATCATGATATTCGACACACATTTTGGTGGAACAATATGAAGAGAGAGATCGCGGAGTTTATCTCGAGGTATTTAACTTGTCAACGTGTAAAGGCAGAGCATCAAATGCCAAAAGGTCCATTGCAACCACTTGAGATTCTGGAATGGAAGTGGGAACACATTACAATGGATTTCGTTACAGGTCTTCTCAAGGTTTCTCAAGGTATAGATGCGATTTGGGTTATTGTTGATAGATTAACCAAGTCCGCCCATTTCTTGCTGATACGTGAGACTAATTCCCTTGAACATCTTGCTCGTATGTACGTGAACGAGATTATGAGATTTCATGGCATGCCAGTATCCATAGTTTTGGATCGTGACCCAAGATTCACTTCAAGATTTTGGGTTAGCTTACAGAAAGCTATGGGCATGGACTTACGATTCAGTTCAGCATATCATCCTCAAACGGACGGTCAATCAGAGAGGACTATTCAAACCCTTGAAGATCTATTAAGACTCTGTGTTCTAGATTTCAAAGGAAGTTGGGATAAGTACTTGCCACTGGTGGAATTCTCCTACAACAACAGTTATCAAGCAAGTATAGGCATGGCTCCATTTGAGGCGTTGTATGGACAAAAGTTTCGTTCTCCAGTATGATGGGACGAGGTGGGAGAAGCAACGTTGTTGGGACCGGAGTTAGTACGCATGACTACAGAAAATATCAAAATGATTCGACAACGTATTCACACTTCACAAGATCGACAAAAGAGTTATGCTGATCTTCATCGAAAGGACGTGGAATTTAATATTGGGGATCATGTACTGTTACGTGTTGCTCCATGGAAGGGAGTTACAAGATTTGGAAAGAGAGGAAAGCTCAATCCAAGATTTGTTGGTCCATTTGAGATTCTTGATCGAATAGGAAATGTGGCTTATAGACTAACGTTACCTCCAAACATGTCTCGTGTTCATAATGTTTTTCACATATCTATGCTTCGTAAATATGTGAAAGATCCAAACCACATTATTACGTTAGAACCAGACGAGATAGCCGAAGATTTAACGTACGAAGGGGTACCTGTTAAGATTTTGGATAGGAAAGAGCATGTCTTATGCACGAAGGTTATACCACAAGTAAAGGTTTTGTGGAGAAACCATGCAATTGAGGAAATGACATGGGAGTTGGAATCGGAAATGAAAGTGAGGTACCCTCACCTGTTCGAAACACCAGGTACTTACGTCAATTTCGAGGACAAAATTTTATAAGGAGGGGAGGTTGTAAGACCCCAACTTATTATAAATAAAATTGAATTTTCCTTTATTCATTACTCTAAATTAATAAGGGTTAATTTGATATAATACTTTGGTTATGGGTGAAATGTGAAATTTTTTACAAAATAAACAAGTGGTTATAAGATAATCATTGTTGTCGGGGAATATTCGTTTGGTCGTGGAATATTCGTTTTATCGGGAATATTCGTACGACGGCGCAGTCAATTGTGGGCCCCATAACGGAAAACAGTTGAATGAAAGAAAACGACAAAGATTGAGTTTTATAAATAACGGCGTAAATTGTTACCGTTAACACTGTTGGGTTACCTGGTGGTTAAAATACAGAAATACGCGTGGTTGCACAGTAGCACACGGTATTGCACAGTATTGTTGAATTATTGATTCGTAAGTAAGAAGGCACAACTCAATCATTGTTACAGTAATTACTGTTCATTATTTTATTTTATTGATTCAATAATTGCTGTGTTGATATTTATATTATTATTGTTTAAATAATTGTTATTGCACAGTATTTTCCATTATCAGATTAATAATCCATATTATTTGAATAATATTATCAGATAACATTATTGGCAATGTCTAGAAAGTTCTGTCTAAGGAGAAGTTTGGTCACCTAATTGCGCGCCAGTAAGGTGAAATCCTTATTGGAAAACCCCCTCTTTCCTGGAAACGGCCTGGTTGTCATAATTGTGATTCTGTAATATTATTTGTAAATAATTAATTATTGATTTATATGATAATGAAATATTTATTTGATATAAATGATGGATTTATTTATTTTATGTGGTTGTTAATGAAGGAATTAATGTGGAGGTGTTTTATCAGTATTTTGTCGGACCGGAAGTATTAAAAATCATCCGTTTGTGGATTTCGGATATTTTCTGTTGGGAATTTTGAAAAATTTTCTTTTACAAAGTTGTAGAGAATTTCAGGCAGAATGGACATAAAATTCATATTTTTCTGATAAACGGTCTATTTTCTATGAATTATTATAGTTTCAGAAAATAAAATAATTTTTATTAAATTATAGGTGGGACTCACTTTTATTCTAACACATGTGGGCTGCTAATTTGGGTCAAGGATGGATGGTGGCTGAATTGGTCTTTAGGCATGCGTAGAAATGAGTTTTGTAATAATATTAATTTATTAATTTAGTCTCCTTTGGCGTTTTAGCATTTTTCTATAAATAGAGGGCTAAGTTAGAATTGAAAATCACACCAGAATCAAAGTTTTCTCTCTTTCTCTCTCTATATTATCGAGCATATTCTTATGAGTATACTTTGAGGGTTGCTATACGGTGCGAGTTTCTGTCAGCACTATACCGAAATTCAGTCAGAAGTGCGGTTATTTTGAGGTAAAGGATGTTATTTCTTTCGCAAATGATATTATTTTCTTCAATATCATTATGCCAAAATATTGGTTGAACTTGTTATCAAATTTGGAACTTGTTGTGTCGGGGTTACTATTCACGTATACGATACTATTCACGTATACGGCACTTTTCACGAATACGACACTATTTATCAAAAAATAAAAAAATTTCTTTTTATCCAAGATGTCTATTTTGGCTACTATCTTTGATTGTATCCATGTTTTGATCGTTATTTTTGAATTCTGCTTTAAAATTGGTTATTATGGAGTATTATTGATCTTGGATAAAATTGTTATACGAATCCCTAATATTTGTCCTTCTATCTCACTAGATTCGTTCTTAAAAATATTTGTCATCATTCTCAGTCCTTAATGATGGTATTATTGAATATCTTTGGCCTGTAGTGAAAAGGTAAATGATTACTGATGAATATCGTTGGCCCGTAGTGCAAAGATGAACAGGTGTTGAGATGAACATGACCAACCGGTGATATAAATGAATATCTTTGGCCTGTAGTGCAAAGATGATTAAAGATGTATATTGATTGTTGTTACAGTGATAAAATATTGATGATGGACTCTTAAATATTAGAAGATAGTAGAATTCATCATCTACGTGACTCTTCTAATGGATTGTTGTTTCCGCTGTATTTGTTGATCTAAAACTTGTTGTCGATTATATTTTATCAGATTTTTTTCCCCTGTTGAAGACTAACGATAATTTGTTGTATATTATCTTAGTCATAATGTTCTTTACTGGGCTAGTTGAGCTCACCCTTTTCCTTTTTGTTCCATTTTTCTTCTCAGGAGGTGAGAACATAACAGGATCGAGTCGGGGTATGGAGTGAGGTTTCTAGAAAGATGTTTTAGCAATCCACACTATTTCTGTAAAATAGTGTTTGAATAATTGTAATGAGGACTTATTTGCGTGTGAATATTGTCTAGAAGATAATATTTGTATTTAAACTCACAGTATGTATTGTCGTATTTCACACGACATTTGTATTATTGAAGTTGTAGTTTGCTTTATGTACCATGTATTTGACAACTCAAAATGGGTGTTGTATACCTATTTTGGGGGCGTCACACATACTTTCTTTAGTGTTTCCACACAAATGATCATGAGATCAATCATCATCATCCAATGAACAAGTAACATATGTACCAATCTATCTGGATTCACTAATCCCATTTTTAGTAATCCAACGATTGAGAACTATTTTAGTTTTAAGTTATCTAAGAATTTAGATCTAATTAGCATAATCTCATCATGATTCTAAAAGCATTGCTTAAAATTATAGATTTGTCACATATTATTAAACAACACCATGTAGATAAATTAAATGCCTTTAATAAATGAATACGTTTATTAATAAATAAATAAAATTGTTTACAAAGTATATGCTTTATCATCATACATGATTGGCTTGTATGCATACTACTTTGACATTTATTTTTTTTCTCACCGCATTTTCTTGCTGAACAAATGCCTCGCATATAAGGTACAATTCTTTCATTTCTTTGTTCTCTATTTTTCATTTACATACATTGAGGACAATGCATGATTTAAGTATGGGGGACTTTGTTTGTATTATTGTATTAGTTTTTTTTAGGAAAATATAGTAAAAAAATTAAAAATTTTGTTTGACGTTTTATGAGTTGGATTAATTCTAATAAGTGTTTGTGGAGTTGAAACTTATGAGTAATTAAGATTAAAAGATTTAGAACTCTTGAACCTTTGATAAGATACGAAATCATAGTTTGAAACACCTTCTAGAATAAAATTGATTTCATAAGTATTTTTGCACTTCACGTTTGCATTAATTTCTTAGTTGTGGGGTATAAATTATGATTCGAGCCATTTCAAGAAAAAAAATTGAAAAAAGAAAATAAAATAAATAACTGCTTCAATGTACATTGAACGAAATAACAAGGCATCTAAGCCTTAGGAAACATCGATATTCACACTAAAAAGTGTCCTGAATAAAGGCAGCTTGATTAGTCATTGATCCAACGCTCACTACATGGGTAACTCTAAAAAAACTAAGAAAATTAGAAATTGCACAAGTCAAGAGAAAAATGAAAAAAAAAGGGAAAAAGAAGGAAAACATAGAAAAAGAAAAATGAGTTTGCTTAGTTTTTATGGTAAAGTCCCTACTAAGAGTTACATCACATACACATGCATGCATCACATGAAATTAATTTTATGAAGAATGATGTCTAAAATGAAGATTGAATATTTTTTATAAGGAGGTTTAATTTTAAATTTAATCTTACTTATGTATAATATTGTCTATGTATACTTAAAAGTTTTCTTTCGATTTCATATTTAGTTAAACCGAAAAATATTTTATTTAGAATTTTGTGAGTATATTCACTACAAACCCTCACGAGACGCAACTCGTCCACTTGGGGTAATCTTGGGGTTTAAAGAGTTGTTGAACATGCTAAGTGCAATCGTGTTTCCAACAAAAATTAGTTAGTTATAGGTTTATTTTATTTTACTCGAGTACGAGCAAAAGTTAAGTATGAGGGTATTTGATATACACATTATTTATACATTTTATAGTTCTATATTTAATATTTTATATGTTTATTTTATTTAACTAATACATTTTATTTGATTTTGTAGGATTTAATTACCTTATTTATCGAGGTGAATAAGGAAAAGATAATTGTTTCAACTTTTAAAGATAGAAAAAGATTCTTGGGAGATTACCATGTATAGATTGAAGTCAAGAGGAAAAGAAGAAGATAAAAGAAAACAAAAGAGACCAAATTCAATATATTAGTACTAGGTTACAATTCATTAATTAATTTCTTTATGTCTAGTTAATTAAATAATTATTCATGGTAATATTTTATATCTCTTCTATTGTTTGTGCTTTTACGTTTAATTGATTTCGCCTTCATATTTCGTTATCGAAATACCTTCGTTTTATAGTTCTGGTGTGATTTTAAATTAATTAAGAGGTTTTGATAGATTATTGTTAAGATATGAATTTCATAATTTTTGCTTGCTCGAAGAAGTTTTGATGGGTTATAGTTAATTATTAAATTTTCATAGTCTATGAATCGCCCACGTAAATTGTAAAATTACTAAATTAACGGGAAGAGAGATCAAAATCATAATTAAGTTATAAAAATAGAATAGATTAAATTATTTATTATGTTTATTGTTTAACGGATTCGGATTCCTAGATTACTTTCTTATTATTAGTTAGTTTAATTATAATTAATCAATTCTCCACTTTTATTTCTAATTCACCTAAAATAAATATTAAGGTTATTTTAAAATTAATCTAGTATCTATGAGTTCGACCTGTATTTAATTATTATTTCTTCAATTTGACACCGTGCACTTACAATTACATATTTTTGTCACATCACTTGCTTAAATTTACTAAGATAAACGAGTTGAAAGAATTTTAACTTCGTCATCCTAATTATAACTCGATTGAAAATTGGAAATCAATTATATTATTAACTAATTCAAAGAGTCACATGCAACTGTCTTGAATGTGTGAAAATTATCGAACAACTTTTGTGTTATATTTCAAGAGTCCATATTCATTTAACTCATAGGTCCCCTAAATGGTTTCTTTCACCACAAATGTATTAACTCTACTTAGTTTTAATATATTTCTACAAAAAGAAAGTGCAATACACTTGCTGCAGAATAAAGAATATCTACTTTCTCTCCTCCTCCATAACTACAACGATACAGAAACTAGTTCTTTTGGTTAAGAAAAAGAAAAGAAAAAGAACAGATCAATAATTTGGGGAGATATTGTATTACATCCTTTTACAATCTATACTGTCATATGTACTCTACAAGCAAAGTCATTTAAACTAATTGGGGACAAATTATCCTTTCTTCAATAAAAAAATTTACAATAATATGTTCCCACTTCCCACTTAGTTGGTGCTAAAATGAAACATGAATTTACAATAATATTCTATAAATAACCTTTAAAGACCTCGGCGGCTGATCAAATAATTTAATTTTCTACAAATAATTCTGACTTCCATGTGTATGCAGAAAAATAACAAACATGCTGATCCCCTAAAATAGTCCTGCCATAGTTTAATACCACACTAAAAGCATGGCACTCCCATATGATTTAGGATGTGGTGAGTACTTATAACACACACACACACACATAACTAAAGAATAAAGTAGACTAATGAATAATGACATAATATTTTCATTGATGTTAGGAGGTATAAATACAATAAGATTACAAGAGAGAATCAATTTGTTACAATCAAAAAGTTATTAATATCTAATCTAATAACTAAAGAATCAGTCAGTCTCTAATTTAAGGGAATGAGATAATTATAGTTAAGTAAAGAATCAGTCAATCACTAATTTAAGGGAATAAGATAATTAAATTAAATACATTAATTTAATTCTCTATTATGCCCCCGCAAGTTGGAGCTCCTTGAGGTGAGACCAATCTTGTTCAACAAGTCATGGAAACGCGTGCGGGGTGGTGGTTTGGTGAGTGCATCAGCGAGTTGATCCATCGAAGAAACATGAGTGACTCTTAAGATGCCATCTTGAACTTGTTCACGAATGAAGTGAAAGTCGAGAGCAACATGTTTCATACGAGAATGGAAGACTGGATTGGAGCAGAGGTTCGTGGCTCCCACATTATCACAATAGATTACCGGTTGTTCTGAAGATGTGACACCAAGTTCACTAAGAAGATATGTGATCCAGCACACCTCAGCAGCTGTGGAGGCAATAGATCGGTACTCGGCTTCAGTCGAGGAGCGAGCTACAGTTCGTTGCTTCTTCTAACTCTAGGAGATCGGGTTTCGTCCGAGGTAGACAATATAAGCACTGGTGGAGGTGAAATCATCTTTATTACTAGCCCAGTCGGCGTCTAAGTAGGCGTTTAGAGTGAGAGGCGACTGGTGATGTAACAGGATGCCATGATCAATGGTGCCACACAAATATCGAAGAAGTCGCTTGGCAGCATTCCAGTGATCGGTAATCGGATGATGCATGTATTGAGATAGTTTGTTGCCTACATAGGCAATGTTTGGACGGGTAAGTGAAAGATACTGAAGACTGCAAACTACAGCTCGAAATTCAGTTGAGTCAGTAAGTGTTGTCCCCGACTGAAGAGTGAGGATGGGAGAGGTGGCTAGCAGAGTTGCAACAGGATGTGCATCAGTCATCTTTGTTCGAGCCAACAAGTCTACTATGTATCTTTGTTATGAAAAGAGAAGGCCTTGAGGGTAAGGAACAACTTCAACACCAAGGAAGTAGTAAAGAGGGTCGAGGTCTTTGAGTGAGAAGTGACGAGCAAGGACCGAGATGAAGGCTTGGATTGATGTTGTATTGTTACCTGTGATGATGATATCGTCAACATAAATAAGTAACAAGATGGTTATACCTTTATCACTGAAAATGAACAAAGAGGTGTCAGCAACTGAGTTGGTGAAATGAGATGCAAGTAGAAACTGGAAAAGTTCATTGTACCAAGCTCTAGGAGCTTGTTTGAGACCATATATTGCCTTTCACAGTTTACAGACATGGAGTGGATGATCAGCATCAACAAAGCCTTGAGGCTGGGTCATGAAGACATCTTCAGTGAGGGTGCCTTGGAGGAATGCATTGTTGACATCAAGTTGGCAAAGATTCCAACCGCGGCTGACCGCAAGCGAGAGGATGAGATGAACTGTGGTCGGCTTTACAACCGGACTGAACGTCTCATGGTAGTCCACTCCGAGCCATTGGTGAAACCCCTTTGTTACTAAGCGAGCCTTGTACCTATCAATAGAGCCATCAAATAAACGTTTAAGTCGAAATATCCATTTGCACCCCCACAATATTTTGCACACCATTGGGAGGTACCAGTTCCCATGTGCCATTTTGAACCAAGGCATCAAACTCTCCGGACATCGCCTTTCTCTAGTTGCTATCTTTGATTGCTTGAGTTACACATGTGGGTTCAATGGCTGAGGTAAGTTGGGTCGAGAGGTTGAGTTTATTGATTGGTTTATGGATGTTGTTTCGAGAACGAGTGACAATGGGAGAGGTGCGAATCAAGGATTGTGAGGATGGGGCTTCGGAGGCTTGAGGAAGTACTGGTGGAGGATAATCCAAAGGGACTGGCGGTGACGTGCCAGGAGCAGGTGCAGGGATTGGGTTGGGTACTTGGGGCAAGTAATTTTGGGCTACCATAACCATTTGTTTGGTGGAGTCAACTGGCGAAGAGCCGCTGGAACTACCTTCGGATGATGGGTATGAAACCGGGAGAAGGACATGCTGTGGGAGCCATGTATCATATGTCAAGTTATCAGGACGAGCGAGATGTAGATCAACTTTAGACATGGGAAACTCAGACTCAACAAATCGAACATGACGTGAGATGAAGATCTGTTGAGAACTTGGATCAAGACACAGATAAGCACTCTGAGTTAGGGAGTAACCAAGGAAGACACAAGGTGTGGAACGACTAGCTAGTTTTTGTGGTGAATATGGACGGAGCCAAGGATAGCATAGACAACCAAAGGCTCGAAGCATGGAATAGTTGGGCGGCGACTCAAAGAGTTTATGATAGGGAGAGGTCATATGGAGAGTGGGTGTCAGAAGGTGATTTATGAGATAGACTATAATGGAGAAGGCATATGACCAGTAGGTTAGTGGTAAGGCAGCTGTAGAGAGAAGAGTAAGTCATATTTCAACAATATGGCGATGTCTACGTTCTGAGAAGCCATTGTGTTCTGGAGTGTGAGGTGGTGAAGTGAGATGCGAGATTCCATGTGTGGATAAGTATGTTGCGAGACCGGTGGATTTGGTGAGACCCATGTATTTCCCCCCCCCCCCCTATTGTCAGAGTAGAAGGTGATTATTTTATGTTTAAAGTAGTTTTCAATAAGAGCTCGGAAACGGGGAAAAATAGTGGCAACATCAGATTTCTGTTTGAGGGGATAAAGCCATATGTAGTGCGTGAAGTGATCCCAAAAAATAACATAGTATTTGTAACCATCTACAGAATAGATAGGCGAGGTCCACACATCAGAATAAATAATTTGGAGAGGGAAAGTCGACATAATAGACGATTGAGAAAAAGGTAATTTATTACTTTTATTGCAGAAACAATCATTACAATGGAAATGCTTGGAACTAGAGAAATCTAAAGGTAAACCAAACTTAGATACTATATGACGTTGGATTGACTGGGATGGGTGACCAAGACGATGATGTCAGGCACAGGACGATATTTTGGTACTAGTGAAGACCGAAGGACGAGAAGCGGGATGTAAAACCGACAATTCATACACACCATCTTTAGGTTGTCCTTCCAGCAGTATTACCCCTGTCAGTAGATCCTTCACACAAAAAGAAGATGGTAAGAACTCAATCAAAGTGTTATTAGTTTTGCAAAATTGAGATATGGAGACTAAGTTTCTTTTCATGGCAGGAACAAATAAAACATCATGTAATTGAAAAGTGTGAGAGGATGTTTTAAGAGAGGCAGAACCAGTTTTGGAAATGTGTAACCCAGTGCCATCACCGATTTCGATGGCATCCGACCCATCGTATGGAGTATGAAGCGAAAGGTTGCTGAGATCAGCAGTGACATGATGAGAGGCACCACTGTCGAGAAGCCAGGTCGGGGTCTCAACACCTGATGTTGTGGCTACATGTGCCTTTGGGAACCATAGAGGTCCATTATGCAATGAACGAGGAGCACCGTGTGAGGGGGAGGGTACATACTGAAAGAGGGGACACTGAGCAACGGTGTGGCCCTGTTGGCGGCATCCTTGGCAGTTGCCGAGATAAGGCCGCTGCTAGCGATTCGTGGCATGAAGAGGCTGAGATGACTATTGTCGTGAAGCAAGAAGTGGTAGGTGTGTCTGTTTTAACACGGGTCGGTGGGAATTACTGAATCTGGTTGATGCAGCATTGGCCATGGCAAGATGCGGGAAGGAAGCAGATTACGACTGATGAAGTGTCAATTCCCTGTTGATGAGTTTCTCATGAAGCTCCTCAAATGAGATGGGGTTGTCCCGACCTGCCACTATATCGGCAATATGGCGATAGTCATCATCGAGACCCTCTAAGATCGTCTCAATGATGTCTTCATGGTCCATCGGTTTGCCGAGTGCAGCAAGTTGATCAGTGTGACACTTGACGTATTGTATGTAGTCTGATATGGACTGGGATCCTTTCATTGATTTCTTGATTTGGTCCTTGAGTTGCTTTATCTGACCACGAGTCGGGCGAGCATAGGTGTTGACAAGGGTTTGCCATGCTTCGCGGGAAGTGGAGGATTGCTGGATTAGCGGAATAAGAGAGTGAGACATGGAACCAACAAGGGTGCCAAACAGCAGTTTGTCTTGGCGAATCCATGGTAGAAAATCTGGGTTGGAAGCTTCAACATTGTTGGTGGTTATGGTGCGAGGAGGACATGGATGATTGTTGTCAATGTATTTGTAGAGGTCGTACCCTATGAGAATGGCCTCAATTTGGAGTTTCCATGTGAGATAATTTGTGGAGGTCAATTTGATGATGGATGGATGAGAGATGTTTATGAGTTGAAGACTTTGGGTTGGATTTCCTGGGTTGGGAATGGTGATACTCTGATGATCAGTGGCCATGGTGGGTCTTCGGCTAGGATTGGTAGAAGATTATTTTAGGACCGACTAATGCTTTGATACCATAAAGAATAAAGTAGACTAATGAATAATGACATAATATTTTTATTGATTTTAGGAGGTATAAATACAATAAGATTACAAGAGAGAATCAATTTGTTACAATCAAAAAGATATTGATATCTAATCTAATAACTAAAGAATCAGTCAATCCCTAATTTAAGGAAATGAGATAATTAAATTAAATACATTAATTTAATTCTCTATTAATAACTAATATGTATATATAGTCTTTATAATATTACCTTTTAATTGAATAGTAATAAGATGAAAAAAAAATTCTCACAAAATTCTTTATTGACAGTAGTATAAAATGACACAGTGTTTTTAAATTTGTCATTTTAATTTTATTATCACGACATCATTACTAAACTAACCGATTATTATTTTAGGAGTAAAATTAAACTAAATGTATCATTAATATTTAAAATTTTGTAGCTAGAAAGTCTTTATGAAACATAGGGAGTACTATAATATAGATCTTGTGCCATTATGTATGTATGTTGTTATGCCTGGTCTTCTTGTCTGTTTTTCCTGGTCAGAAAGCGTTTAAGGTAATACTATTATTATAAAACAACCAGTTCTACCCATGTGAAGCAGTTTCATTAATATTTAAGGAAATGTCTCTTACTTCATTTAATGTATCGTCTGCCAAATTTATTTGGTACAATGATTAAAACTTTTATAGTCCACATTATTATTTATGGTAAAAAATTAAACATAATTTCTATACCATTAAATTGAATTGGGCTCATGAATAAGTAATAGTAAGCATTCTTAGTTCTTCTCAACTCAAAAATTGAGGAACTTAATCGATATTCTTTCACTGATTGCTACCAAATTACATTAATTTATTTTTAAGATTTCGGTTAAATTGAAATTTTGTTATATATTCTCCATGTGTGAGGATCTCCCCTAAGAAAATCCGTAGCTGAATTGTACCTTAAAACCCTACAATAATTCATACATACCCAAAAAAAAAAGGGAAAATGATTATATTGTAACAAAAATACGTATATTTTTGTTGTGAGTAAATAATCAATCTTTACCAACGTTTTTGTATAATTAAAAAGAAAAAAAATGTTATTTTAATTAAATCAATTAAAAAAATTAACTTCAAATTTTTTTTATTTGAAAGAGAAACAAAAAAATAAAAAGTTTCACTTAAACTTTAAGAAATCAATTCGTAAGAACTTAAAACTAAAAATTGATCTGGTTGATTTTATATTTTGAAAACAGTTAAGTTTGTTATTAGTATTACATGTTAGATAGTATACGAATATCAAAAGTGTATTGATTGCTGAATTTCTATCAACTTTGTAAAATGTTTCAATGAGACTCTTTTTCTTCCTTCTTTTTTTCCCCTTTGTTCTTTCTTTTTTTCTTTATTTAATTACAATGTTAGATGATTACGATACCCATTAAAATCAGATGAATTCGTATCAATTCTAAATTCAGAAATATCGTAATTTGATTAAAAAATGTCTAAAAATGAAACTTTTTCAGAATAGATCGATGAACTACTCATTGAATCAATGCATTCTTCCTTCTCTCTCTTTAATTTTTTGCGCTCAAAGCGTTCTTCCTTTTGCATAGACATTAAATATATTTATTAAGTAGTACTTAATAATTGTTCTAGAACAACAATCTTTGGCTTGGAACTAAATCAAGGTTTTGTTTCCACATATTTAAAATAATTTGTTGATAATTCTAGTAAACTAAAATTTAAAGATTTGGCAGATCATACTAAGAACGGTCAACTTAAAGATCACCAATCTCATCATATATATTTAACATCCTTTAGCAAACTTCCGCAAGCTAAATCAGATTATAATTATTTTGTATTAGCACAAGCAATGCATGGCTAGCTGGCAACTATGCTTATTATATGGATCTCTATTATAGTATAAGTGAGTAATATGCTCTATCTAAATCATAGCAAGATTTCCTAGTAGCTGTCTTCGGCTCAGGCCATCAAACTGACACTGAATAATTAAGAAATAGAAAATAAGAAAGTGTATGTCTAATGGAAAAAGTCTCCAACTTAAACTTCCCAAACCCTAAGTTATTAAATAGTTCAAAATGTTAATTCTATTGTTTGAGACTATAAATAGCAGGATTTTGGGAACTTCTTCAGTGCAACATAAACAGTAATAAAGAAGAAATGAAGATGGCAACTTCTCCTATTTTTTCTTTGTTTTTTGTCCTCGTCTTTTTATCTTCTTCATGGGGAGCTTCGCTTGATAGTCCCCAAGCTTTCATTCAATGCCTTACCCGATACTCTAAAAGCTCTGAATTGATCACCAAAGATATCTTCACCCTTACCAACTCTTCTTTCACATCAATCTTGCAACTAACATTACAAAATGTGCAATTTGCAACACCCGAGACCCGTAAACCTTTAGTCATAGTTGTTGGAAAATATAGCAATTAACAAGACGAATAATATAAATAAATTGGAACAACTTAGCTGGAAAACTGAGGCGTAGCGTAGCTACTGTCCTAAAAAGTGATTTCGCCCCCACTGATAATAATCATGGTACAAATGGGCTGCCGGCGGCCACTCTCCAGGATTCAACGGCGAAGTCTCCAATCGTGTGTACTCACGGAAGGAGGCTTTGGACTTGTCTATGTGGATTGCCCAATTAACAGAGTACAAGAGTTGAATATATCGAGAAGAATATGATACACAGAGATAATATGGAGAAGAAGAATAAAGTTGTTATTGTGTATATCTTTTCTCATGAAAGTAAACTCTTATTTTTTTTTTCTTAAGAACAATCACCCTTATAAGGAACGTTTAAATAACGTTGAAGATTTTAATGGTTTTAATGAAACGTTTGGGAGTTACAACAAGATATAAATAAGGATGAAACGCTTGGGAGTTACAACAAGATATAAATAAGGTTTATGTTGGAATTGGAACGGGGGTTACAGAAAACATAAAGACTAGGGTATTAACTCTAAACGGGGGTTACAGAAATTTTGGAGAATAACCAACAATCCCCCACATGATCCAAAATTATCAAAGAGAGAAAAATTAAAAGGAAGTGAGAAGGGCAATGGATTTTAGATACATAACGTCGATACCTTATGGGTTTGAATCGACACTTAGTGGAACAAGCTCATGATTGTAGATTATAGGTGAATTGTATTCTTGAACCTATTATCTGTGATACAATCAATTTAGCTTGCACACATATCTTAAATCCTGAATCCACACAAGTCCGCGGTTGGGCGTGTTCTAGGCCATGCGCCATGTCCCAGATTTTCATAAAGGCTCTAGAGAGTATGCCAAAGACTCTCATAGGAAGCGGACTACACTTCCACCTTTATATAGGTGAACCCATCAAGTGTATACTGACATACACCACCCTTTAGGACTATGAGCTTCATTAAGAATCTAAACGATTCATCCTTTCACAATTTGTCAGTAAGCACCACATGCACACAAGAAGGGATATAAATAATTGTAGTGCTATAATTAAGTAATTACGTGACTTGTTGTTACCCATTGAACCCAATTCATGGGATCTCCAATCACATGGGTTGGGTTTTCATCGCGTATTACTTACTCAAGATATTGGCAGTAGTCCTATCCCTCTGGATGCTTCTTGGATACTCTTTTTAATCAATCCCTTTATAAGCCTTTTCAGACCTCACAAATTCCATGGAAATAACACCGTTTACTGATCAGTCCTCATAATATATCAACCGAATACGTCTCTATTTCCCATTTTACACATGGATCATTGCTCATCCAATAGCAGCTTGAGAATCACAATGCAGAGATATAGAAGAAAGAAATTGGTTTAGACCACAACGCTATGTCTGCCAATAAATACCTCAGCCACTCTGGGCAACAGCCATCGCTAGATGCCTTGGATAAGCATAGTGCTTGACAATTATCTCAGAAAAGTAACCAAAATGAGGCACATAGAGTATATAAATGAGAAACTTGACCCGTCAGATGACCTCACTTGTCTGTGACCTCCTACAGGCCTGACAATGAACATAAGAGCAATAATCACCATTGTCGGCCCAACTGCCACCAAGAATATAAGTGATGCATGATCTGGGGAATGGATTAGTGCATATATTTGAGTTAATATCGCACCACCCAACCCAGAAAATCCCTTTAATATTCCCACCACCGGACCACGACTTTTGGGAAAGTTTTGCACACACGAAACTAATGTTGCTGTGTTGAAGTAGATCTCACCATTTGTTCCTACAAACATAAGAATGCACATAGCCCACAATGGCAAAGTGGGAGCTCGACCCGTAACGATGAGCCTAACCCAACCATACCCAAGAAAATTCTGAACAACACCAACAAAAAAAAAACAGCCCACATGGGCAAAATCTCACACAAACTTCCAAACAAGTACCCAATTCCCCGCACAGGATTGTATCCACATTGCAGCCACAAATACCAGCCATCTTAACAAAGCAATCATGGAAATGAAGGCGCAACAATCCAGTAGCAACACTATGGTCTTTGTTAAAGTGAGCTTCAACAGTAGACCTTACGATGTCCTCTGCTTTTGGACATGAAGATGAATAAAACCATGTTTTTAACCCTCCTTGCCCCTCTGCTGCCAAAACCATCATCGCCAACACTAATGCTAGAAAACCCAGACAAGTACTAATACCTCTAATTTCCATTCGCTACTTCTAATTCTGCTAATTGCAAAATGATAAAAAAAATTGATGATTTTCAAGAGCACGCAGCTTCTCTTTACAACTTTTTCTTTGAAAACCAACCAAGAGAGCCATTAATAAATTGCTCAATAATATTACATCATCCAGGAGGTGTACACATTTCTGAGGAGCACTGCCAAATAGATCCTCCGGAGTTGATGTACACAACAAGACTAGGTCAACATTATCAGAATCAACCTATGCCATCTCGAGAGCTTTTCTTGCTGACTCTGCAGCCAGTCCTGTCAAGCTATCTGTCCCTGAAAGAACTCGTCGATTCCGTATTCCAGTGCGAGTAGATATCCATTCATCATTGGTTTTAACAAATTTCGCAAGATCGTCATTGAAAATCTTTAAATTTGGTACTGCAGAACCACATCCAACTAGTTTGCAGCCTTTACTGACGAGCCTGGGTACCCGAGATTCACAAGGGGAAACACCAGAACCAAGTTTTTCTTCACCTTCAATACTGCTGGAGCACAGTACCCTTGTGGAGATTCCCTCGTGGGAACAAAACCCAGTTCGATATATGCCGAAGAAAGAGTTCGAAATCAACGTTATCATTCAAGTTCTGATAAGAATCCTGAATAAATGAAGCTCTGTCTTGGTCCGTTAGATTTTCTTCGACTTGTTTCAGAGTCGACATTTTGGACGGCAAGTCCGCAAGCGTGAGACCGCCATTCTCTCCCTTCATCCTTGAGAAGTGGGATTTCAAGCTTTGAAGTTCCACCTGAGTGAACTGATTTTGGAGCCACGGATCCGATACCAGCACTCTGAAATAACCTGCCATTTTTCCGATAACTGACAAAATTAAGCTTGGATTTGGGTCTCAACCATGAAAATAATTCCTTGCAGAGCGAGAAGAAGAAAAAGAAATGCACTAACAGATTTTCTCTCTCTAACAGTTATGAGTCACGTTCTCTACACTTCACTCTGAAGGTGACTAGACTAAATAGGCACCGGCCTAACACTAAACACACTGGGGACGGAGCAGAGCTGTCACAGAGTTCAAAGTAAACTTCACAATTCAAAATATGACCACATTGTCCCCTTTCTATTCATCAACCTCTTTTAGAACTAATAAAGCCAAACAGAAACAGTACCCTCTCCTTTTTCTTTTTCTTTTTTATTTTATTTTTAATATCCCCTTCTCTATTTTTCTCTCCAATTTATGTATACACTTATACATACTTTTCTTTTTCTATTTCTTGTCAATTTTCAGTCTCCGTATATATTGATTTTTATCTTTCTTAATTATTTTTATGCAAAAACAAGTTGCATCTTTACGGCCTCAAGTTATATGGTAATATCTTTAAACTGTTTCTCCACCAAATTTGCAATATTGCGAGAAAAGTCCAACATATAGATTTCATAAAATTATCACAAGGGGCAGGTAAATCAACTCCCAATCAAAGATTCCTCAAACACAACAACAACACTACAACAAAACCTCAATTTAGCAAATTGATAACAAAACTCAACTAACACCCTATAAACATTAATAAATATATAAGAATCCAAAATTTTCTACTTAAGATGGTTGGAAAAATAAGACTGCCATATTTGATAAAGCTTGCACCTAGCATTATACTTATATGTATTATAATAACCAAGCTGCTGTCTAAATTCTATTCTCTTACACAGATTATATACATATATATTAAATATATATAAACAGTAATTCATATCTCTATAGAGATGAAAATATTTTACACTTTCTCGTAGTACAAAATTACGCCATTATCAATTTAAATAAGTTGAAGTGCCCTTTTGCATGGTAAATAACAGAAATAAAATGGCATTTTCTGTCCAAGTAGAAGCAGACATATTTCTTAGGTAAATTTTTTTTTAACAGTTTCTGACAAACCAAGATTACAAGATTGCTAAGTAATGCTTTGAATATCATTCCAAGTAACATATTTTATTGTTTTTAATGTAGAATACTAGCAGAAAATAATATAAACTTCAAAGAATTGCACTCTTGCCAAACATGACTTCATGGCAGTATGAGAATTAGTGCTCTCAATCTTATTCTCGACTTCTTCTTCTTTTTTTTTTAACATATATTCTTGTTAATAGAAAAAATCACTTTTTAGATTGTTGGAAAATATAGCAATTAACAAGACGAATAATATAAATAAATTGGAACAACTTAGCTGGAAAACCGAGACGTAGCATAGCTACTGTCCTAAAAAGTGATTTTGCCCCCACTGATAATAATCATGGTACAAATGGGCTACCGGCGGCCACTCTTCAGGATTCAACGGCGAAGTCTCCGATCGTGTGTACTCACGAAAGGAGGCTTTGGACTTGTCTATGTGGATTGCCCAATTAACAGAGTACAAGAGTTGAATATATCGAGAAGAATAGGATACACAGATATAATATGGAGAAGAAGAATAAAGTTGTTATTGTGTATATCTTTTCTCATGAAAGTAAACTCTTATTTTTTTTTTCTTAAGAACAATCACCCTTAGAAGGAACGTTTAAATAACGTTGAAGATTTTAATGGTTTTAATGAAACGCTTGGGAGTTATAACAAGATATAAATAAGGATGAAACGCTTGGGAGTTACAACAAGATATAAATAAGGTTTATGTTGGAATTGGAACAGGAGTTACAGAAAACATAAAGACTAGGGTATTAACTCTAAACGGGGGTTACAGAAATTTTGGAGAATAACTAACAATAGTTACACCAGTAGATGAATCCCAGATTCAAACTATTATATATTGTTGTCGACGAAATGGTATGACCCTTAGAATTCGAGGTGGTGGTCATGATTTCGAGGGTCTTTCTTATCGAGCAGAAGTTCCTTTTGTTATGCTCGATATGATTAATTTTCGATCCGTCGATATTGACACTAAAAGTGAAACTGCATGGGTTCAAGCTGGTGCAACCATTGGTGACCTTTATTATAAAATTACTGAGAAAAGTGAAACCCTTGGATTCCCGGCTGGTCTTATTTCTACTATTGGTGTTAGTGGATTCATCAGTGGAGGAGGGTATGCTCGCTTGATTGATGTTAATGGAAGAATTCGATCTTAATAGAAAATCAATGGGTGAAGATCTCTTTTGGGCCATTAGAGGAGGTGGTGTTTCTAGCTTTGGAGTTGTTCTTTCGTGGAAGATAAAGTTGGTTCCAGTTCCGAAAATTGTGACAATTTTTGGGGTCATAAGAACTATAGAACAAAATGGATCCAAGCTTTTTCAGAAGTGGCAATCTATTGCTCCTAATGAATTTCCAACAGATCTAGATGTCCGTTGTGTAGTAGACACTATACTAAGCAATTCAAGTACTCGTGAAGATAAGAAGAGTGTGAGATTTTTATTTCAATCATTGTTCCTCGGAAGAATTGATAATCTTCTGCTAGTTATGCAAAAAAACTTCCCTGATTTAGGCTTGGTCAGAGAAGATTGTTCGGAAGTAAGTTGGATCCAATCGGCACCATTTTTCTCCAATTTTTCAATCGGTACATCTCCTGATATATTATTGAACAGAACATCCATTCGTAAAACAGCTTTTAAAGGAAAATCAAGTTTTGTTATAGAGCCACTTTCTGAACAAGTCCTAAATGGGATATGGGAAATGTGGCTAAACCAACCCGTACAAACAACACTCATACAGTATACACCATTCGGGGGATGGATGAATGAGTTTTCTGAGTCCGCACTTCCATTTCCACATAGACCTGGAGTCTTATATATGATCAACATCGTAGTAACTTTGAATATGGATGCGACAAAACGACTTCAATGGATCAATGATTTATTTAGCTGTTATGCTCCTTATGTCACTAAGAACCCAAGAACTTCATATATGAATTATCTTGATCTTGATCTTGGACAAGGTACAACCTATGAAGAAGCAAGAATATGGGGAATAAATATTACAAAAATAATTTTGATAGATTGGTCAAAATTAAGTATGTGGTTGACCCAAGAAACTTCTTCAAACATGGGCAAAGTATCCCACCTCTTCTATAAAGATTGATATTATGCCATGTTACTTGTTTAGCTATTATGCTCCTTATGTCACTAATAACCCAAGAACTTCATATATGAATTATCTTGATCTTGATCTTGGACAAGGTACAACCTATGAAGAAGCAAGAATATGGGGGAATAAATATTACAAAATTAATTTTGATAGATTGGTCAAAATTAAGTATGTGGTTGACCCAGGAAACTTCTTCAAACATGGGCAAAGTATCCCACCTCTTCTATAAAGATTGATATTATGCTATGTTACTTTTTGGTTTCTTTAGTAAACTATGCATAGTCTTCCTTGAATGGTTTAACAAAGAATGCCTTCTACAAATGTTCTGCTATTGTATTATTCTTTCTTTAATAAATTATGTAAGTTGTTTATTGTATGGTAATTTTATTACATATATATTTTGAATATGATCCTCTGTCTGTCTCTCTCTCTCTCTCTTTGTGGAATATGTTTTATGTAAACTCAAGTACGGAAGGAGAAACCAAGTATAAGTACCTTTCTTCTAACAAACAGTTTTAAAGGGAGATTTTCATCAAATTGGAATTTACAAATTCTGAAGGACTCAACCAAAATGGAATGAGGTACAAAAAGTGGATAACAAGCCAGAACATATGTTACCTAAATGGCTAAATCTATAAACTGCAAAGTAATCAGCTTAATTAGAACGATCCTTCAATTGTACTGGAAATTAACTTGAAACTTAGAAATGGAGCTTTAGAAACCTTTAATTAAAAGTAATTAAGCATCTTTAAAGTAAAAGAGTGTAAGACCCCAAATTATTAATAAATAAAATTTAATTCCTCTATTTATTATTTTGAAATAGTAAGGGTTGATTTGATTAATGTGGTTAGTTGTGGGTAAAATGCGCAAATATTTCAAATAAGCAAGTGGTTATAAAATACTCATTGTTGTCGGAGAATATTCGTTTGGTCGTGGAATATTCTTACTGTCGGGGAATATTCGTACGACGGCGCAACCTTGTGTGGGCCCCATAATGGAAATCGATTGGATGAAGAAAACAAAAACTTTAAGTTGTTTATAAATAACAGCGTAGTTGTTACCGTTAACACTGTTGGAATACCCGATGGTTAAAACACAGTAATACGCGTTGTTGCACAATAGGACACGGTATTGCAGCAATTATTGATTCTTACGTAAGAAGACACTACTCAATAATTGTTACAGTAGTTACTGTTCAGTATTTTATTTTATTGATTCAATAATTGCTGCGTTGATATTTTATATTACTGTTGTTTCAATAATTATCACTGCACATTATTTTCCATTATCGAAGCAATAATTCATATTATCTGAATAATATTATTAGAAAACATTATTGGCAATGTCTAGAAAGTTCTGTCTAAGGAGAGGTTTAATCACCTAATTACGCGCCAGTAAAGAGAAATTCTTATTGGAAAGCCCCCTCTTTCCTGGGAACTGCATGGTTGTCGGTATTGTGATTCTGTAATATTATTTGTGAATAATTAATTATTGATTTATATGATGAGGAGAATATTCATTTTATGTGGATATAGATGGAGAAAATTTTTAAAGTGACAATTGTTGAAAATCGATATTTTATCTTTTCTGATAAAATAATATTTTATTATATTATTATAATATAATAATGATGATATTTTTATAATAAATGTGGGATATATGAGTATATGAGGAGGAAGAGTATTTTTGTTGCATTAAATGATTAACACATGTTTTGTGTGTCGCTGGACCCCATTTCTTGACTGAAATTTGATTATAGCATGTAAAATCGTCCATTTATAGATTTCGATCAATTTTTGTTTGGAATTTGAAAAAACTTTCTTCTGCAAAGTTGTAGAGAATGAAATTTCCTATGGAAAGGACCTGTGGTTCGAATTTTTCTGATAAAAGGGCTATTTATTTTGAATTATTGAAGTTCCAAAGTTGCGAAATAATAGATTTTTGAAAGTTTTAATTATTTTTAATTACAAAAATGTTTTCTTGGGTTTTGTCATTATTTGGTGGCTGAATTTAGATTTAAGAGGCGGGCTTGACAATTTTGTAAATATAATTATATTATATTAAATTTTCTGCTTTGGTGTTTTAAGAAATTTCCTATAGATAGGGTGCTTAGGTTAGAATTGAAAATCACACCAGAAACTAAAATCTTCTCTCTCTTTCTCTCTCGATATATTAAGTGTATTCTTGTGAGTATTTTGATACTTTGAGTGTTGCATACGGTGCAAGTTCAAGTCATAGCTTATATCCGGTGTTTCAACTAGAAGTAATACTCTTTCGAGGTAAGGGATGTTATTTTCTTCGTAAGTAATATTATTTCTTCAATATCATTATGCCAAAATATTAGTTGAAACTTTTTATCAAATTTGAAACTTTTTTATGTCGGGGTTACTATTCATGAGTTACTATTCACGAGTTACTATTCACGAGTACTATTCACAAAGCATGATGATTTTCTTGTGGAATTTCTATCTTTTAGTGTCAGAGTTACTATTCACGTATACGGAACTATTCACGTATACGGCACTATTCACAAATACGACACTATTCACAGAAAAATTAAATTTTATTTTTTGTCCAAAATATCTATTATGGATACTAGCTTTGATTGTATCCATATTTTGATCATTCTTGCATTTTACTCTATTATGATTATTTACAAGGTATTTTTGGACATGGAATTGTTGAAATATGAATCCTTAATATTTATTCTTTTGTTTCACTGGATTCGTTTTCTTTAAAATATTTTTCATCATCCTCCATCCTAAATGATGATATAATTGATTATCTTTGGCCTGTAGGACAAAGATTAATGATTTCTGATGAATATCTTTGACCCGTAGTGCAAAGATGAACAGGTGTTTAGATGAACATGACCAATTGATGAATATCTTTGGCCTGTAGTGCAAAGATGAATATTTGATTTCAGTTATATATTGATTGATGTTACAGGGATAAAGGATAGACGATGAACTTTTAAATTCATATATAGAAGATAGTAGATTTCATTCTCTACTTAACTCTTCTAATGAATTATTATTTCCATTGCGAATATTGATTTCAAACTTATTGTATATTGTATTCTATTAGATTTTTCTCTGTCGAGGACTAATGATAATTTGTTTTATATTATCTTAGTCATAATGTTCTTTACTGGGCTAGTTGAGCTCACCATTTTTCTTGTTGTTCCATTTTTCTTCTCAGGAGGCGAGAATGTAACGAGTACTAGTCGGGGTGTGGAATGATGGTTCTAGAAGTGGTTCTAGTAGTCCTTACTATTCTGTAAAAATAGTGTATTAATAATTGTAATGAGGACTTATTTGAGTGTGGATATTGTCTAGATGACAATATTTGTATTTAAACTCATAGATTTTATGTTGTACTAATAAAGTTGTAGTTGTTTCTGTACCATGTATTTTGACGACTCAGAATGGGTGTTGTATACCTTTTTTGGGGGCGTCACAGTTGGTATCAGATCTTAGGGATATGATCTCTGGCGGAGATCGGGGAATAGAACTAGGAGGGGAGAGACGAGTAAATCTTTCGCTAGTGTGTCCTACCTAAGCTTATTTGTTGGTCGGTCATAATATAGGGGTATTATGTGATATGTTAATTTGTTAAATTAGCTCTTATTTTATGGCAGTATTTGAGAATGACGAATGAGAATGTTAATAGTGGAGTAAATCAGACCGTGGAGACATATGTGCTCACCAACGAGGAGAACGTGCAACAGGCTGACAATGTTCCTCTTGTGAACAACACCACTGAGCAGATGATGAACGATGGGATGTTTAGAAGCTTTTTGCAGTTCATGCAAAATCAGACGAGGGAGACTCGTGTTCAAAATACAGGAGGAAATGATAGCAATTCACGGTTTGTCACAGCCAAGTAGTTCAAATAGTTGGGACCACCAAAATTTATTGGAAAGCAGGATCCGATCAAGGCAGAGACGTGGGTTAAACAAATTACCAAGATATTTGATGTCTTGGGATGCACGGAGGAACAGAAGTTTCCATTCGCCACCTTTATGTTCCGTGGCGAGGCAGACTACTGGTGGGAGTCTGTGAAGCGTACCCATCCAGCCGCACTCAGCATGTCTTGGGAGACATTTCAGAAACTGTTCAATGACAAGTACTTTCCTGAAAGTATTCGCCATATGAAAGAGGTAGAGTTTTTAGACTAGAACAAAATAACATGACGGTGTCCCAATACGAGGTAAAGTTCGCAGAGTTATCCAGGTTTTCACCTCATCTGGTAGAGAATGAGGAACGAATGACAAGGATATTTCTGAGAGGTTTAAAACCCGAGATTCGGTAATATCTTATTTCTCATAAATTTTCTTTATATTCAGATGTTGTCAACAGGGCTCAATTATTAGAGCGAGATAACGAGTACGGTCAACTGAGGGACAACAACCAGGATCATACCGGTGACAGCAGTCATCAGAACAACGATAAATAACGGAGAAAGAAAAATACGGACAAGAGCGGCAACCACTTTGGCGGTAATCGTGGCCATGAAAATAGAAGAAGCGAGTCGGGGGGGGGGATTTTAAAAAGAGGAGATTCAACAATGACACTGTGAAGACGTCAGCACCAGCAACAACTGGTTTTAAGGGAGGAGAACGACCACCGGTCGTATGCTATAAATGTGGAAAAGAAGGACATATCAGCCCAAACTGTCCACAATAGTTTAAGGTATGTTATAATTGTGAAAAGGAAGGACATATTGCTCGAGATTGCACTGTAGTGAAACCAAGTCTAGTGGGGATGGTGACTCAAAAGGATGTCCCAGAAAAGTCAAAGTCAACGGTTCCTGGAAAAGTGTTTGTCGTGACTGGTCAGAATGCGAGGAACCCGAACGAAGTTAGCACGGGTTAGTTAATTATAAATTCTTGCGAAGTTTATACCTTATTAGATACCGGTTCTACCCATTCATTTATTTCTCCTACTTGTGCTCAACGTTTAAACTTGACTTCAAAGAAATTAGACTTTGACCTATCTGTGGAAACTCCGTTAGGAGAAACTTTCATCACATCCACTGTTTATAAATCTTGTTTGATCCAAGTTGGCACCATCACATTACCTGTTGACCTTATCTCTTTAAAGATACTTGCTTTTGATGTGATTTTAGGGATTAATTGGTTAACTACTCATCATGCCAAATTGATTGCTTTTGTAAGGTTGTTAGTTTTTATATTCCTAAGCCAACCTGTTATTCGAATTTAAGAAACCAAACAATTGAAGTCAAACTCTTTCATATCAAGCCGTAAAGTCATTCGTTTATTGAAAAACGGATGTCAAGGTTTATTAGCCCATGTTATGGATTTGAATAAAGACACGTCAGATTTGAATGATATTTCTGTTGTTAGTAAATTTCCTGACGTATTTCCTGAAAAATTTCCTGGCCTACTCCCAGAGCGTGATATTGAATTTTGTATCGACTTTAAACCCGGTACAAAATCCATTTCTAAAATCTCATATCGAATGGCTCGTATTGAACTTCAGGAGTTAAAAGCCCAACTATAGAAGTTGATAACCGAGCCTCTATTTGGTGACTTCTTTTATGGAATGCACCGAAGCCAGACTCTCCGTAGGGGACGCCATATTCGTGCGATAGTAAACTGATAGGTGTCATTGTGACTTGCTATCCAAGGTTGGGATATAAGTCATAGTTGAGAGCAACCTAAGTCGGTAATCGAAATACGTAGCTTTCTAGGCTTAATTGGTTATTATTGGAGATTCGTTAAAGGATTTTCTCCAATCGCTACTTCGTTAACTCATCTGACTCATAAAGATACAAAATTCTTATGGAGCGAGGATTGCGAGAAGAGTTTCCAAGATCTCAAGAGGAGACTCATTTCGGCACCTGTTTTGACAATACCATCTGGTTTAGATGGATTTGTTATCTACAACGATGCTTCAGGCAAAGGGTTAGGATGTGTTCTCATGCAACGTGGGAAAGTTATAGCCTACGCCTCGCGACAACTTAAAGAATATGAGAGGAATTATCCTACTCATGATCTAGAGTTGGCAGCAGTCGTTTTCATGCTAAAGATCTGGAGGCGCTATCTATATGGGGAAAAAGTGGAGATATATTCAGACCATAAAAGCCCCAAATATTTTGTGACAACCTGAGAAATTAGACAATATATGAAAATCATAATTGATTGATTTAAGGTTCAATATTAGGACCTAGACAGGAAATAAGTGTATGGAATTGGCAGTTATGTAATGAAATTCCAAGAATTTAAAAAGTTTTGGACAAACTTGAATTATGTGATAGACTGTAAGTGATAGTCTAGTAATGAGGCAAAAGATTATGGTAGATTAAAAATTCTTTTGAAGAATTATCAAGGATAAGTATCGAAGCGAATACTAGTCTGTATATTTGGTTACATATGTGAATCGTAATGATTTGAGATCAAGGATTGATCAGATAAGTTATAACTTTAGTAAACCCTAAAGGTATGTTAATCATACGTTTATTAAGTTAGAAAAATCTAACGAATTGTTAGAAACCCTAACGGTACACTCAAGAACTTTAATTTTAGTTTCGGGAATCCGAAACCCTAAATTCATGATATGAATATGGTGATTAAGTTAGAAAACTCTAACGATATGTTCAGAAAGCCTAATTTTAGTATCGAGAATTTAAACCCTAATTTGGGAATCCTAATGCGGAGTATTAAACCCTAAGGGTTAAAAAGTTGTGTGTAAGGAATATGAACATTATGTGATGGTTTATCTTTGTTTATTATATAAACAAACAAAAGAAACTAGTGTAACCCTAATTATATATTAGGAATGAAGGATTTAATAACTTAAGGGTTATGGGAAAAGAGAATGGTGGTATTTAGAATACTTACTAATTCTAAGAGATTTATTTTATACATCTCAAATGATTAATTTTATAACCTAATTATAGCAAGTCTAAATTGGGTTAAGAAAATAAGTGTGCATGAGCAAGGATTGATGTTATAATTGAGGAAGTAAAAACCCTAATTAAATAATTTGGGTTGGATAAGAATTAAAGGAATTGGACTATGTATATGTATAGCCCAAATATTGGCCAATGAAATTGATTAGAGGATCAAGCAAAACATTAAAGGAATGGCTCAATTTTTAGCCCAAGTGGGAGAGGAATTTTTGGACATTTGTTAAATCAAATAAGCATGAAATCAAAAAGCCAAACTTGGTGAGAAATAGGCCACTTGGCCGGCCATACAAGAGAGAAAAGAGGGGGAATGAATGTGTATTAATTGTTTCATTTCTCATTTTCAAAGGTTGCTCACCAAACCACTAGCTAGTGTTCCCTAATGTAGCTAGCTTTATAAAGGAGATCCATAATTCAAGGGATGGCAATGAAAAAATGAAGATTTGTAGTGATTATATATATATATATATACATATATATATATATATATATATATATATATATATATATATTTGGAGCCTATAAATAGGATTCATCTCATTTGCTAGCAAAAGGTTTACTTCATTTTACACTTCCTAAGTTTCAAAGCTAGAGAGCAAAATACTTGAGGGAGAGGGAGAGAGAGGGGCTGCCGAGCTCCAAGATGGAATAAGAGAGAAGATTTGAATCTTCCATGCCCTCCAAGATCCATTTCATAGTTGGAAGAAAAGGATATGTTAAGAACTCAAAGGTATATATAAAACCAAACCTAAATTATCCTTCGATTTAAGTTATTTTGATGGAATAAAGTTCTAAGGTTTCAAAACTCAAAAATATTAGATCTACATGATTTAGAGTGTTTTATGTGTGGATCTATCTATCTTGTGTGTTAGAAGTTAGATCAAAAACAAGAAAAGTGAAGCTAGGTTTTCAAAGTGTAGAAAATTCTAATTTTCTTAGTCTTGATATTATTTAATCTTGTGGTTGATGCTTGTTTGATGAAATAAGAAACTTTGTTTCTAAACTCAAAAACCATGTATATACATGTTAATAAGTTTTTATTGTTTGGATCTACCCATAATGGGGGTTGATTTGGTGGAAATCAAAAGGAATTGAAAAATGGAAATTTTACTGGAAAAGTTAAACTTTTAAAAAAGTGTGATCAAGCTTTTGGATCATTGAAATCTATGATGAATATATATGATTTATGTTCTTGGGATGCTAGATATACGTGTTAAGGGTAAAATCCCTTTGGAATTACTCAAATAGGTTGAAAAATGACCAAGTTATGGGATTTCTCCCAAACTACTCAAAGTTAAGAAAACTGTTAAAAGGACAGTTTTGTAACAGCCACTTCCGGGCTAAATTCCGGGAGCTTAACATTTCCAAATATGGATTGTGATATATTAAAACTGTATTTCGGAAAGATATGAACCCAACAAAATTGACGGATCATTAATCGGAGTTATAGATTTCATTCTATTTAAGTTTTGGTGAAGGACTCCAAAACTGCCAAGTGCAAAAAGTTCCTGCCCAAAATTTTCTGGGGACTGTTTCGGACATTTATTTAATGAGAAAAATTCTAGACTTTTGGGAAATGAAAATATATGGTATTATGTAACTCTTGTCCAAAAATGAGCTGATTCCGAGTTAAAATGACCAAGTTATGACCATTAAAAATTTTATGATTTTCTGACGGAAATCGCTATAAACGGAGTTCTACAACTCCGATTGCCAGGAAATTTAAAATGGAGCATCACGTTAACATATATAAGGTTATGCCAAAAGATGGGTATTACTTGAGTTAAGCACGAGGTAGCTAATTTTTTAAGCTACACACTAGAAATTAATTTTTGAAAAATACCAAAAGAAGTTGGAAAATTATGGAAAAATAATTTTTGTGTATGAAATACATGTATATATGTTTGACCAAAGGATAGGAATATAATAAACTGATTTGGTATTTTCGTGACACGGATATAGAATTCAACTTGCTAGATTGTGTAAATTGTGAATCCGGTTTACTGGATTAGAAAATCTGATGAATACAGCTTGATGGATTGAAAAGAAGTTGACTGAATTGAAAATATGTTAAATCCAGTTTGCTGGATTTTAGTTTAGATTGCTGGATTTGGAATCCAGGTTGCTGAGTTGGCAATTTGGTTGTTAGATATAGAATCTAGGGTGCTGGATTAGTGTTTGCCTTATTACATGTTAATGAATAGTTTATGAAATGAATAGCGAGTGTTGAATCATATAAATGTGATTCTATGGCATTATTAAGCGCTTAGAAAGAGTTTAACTGAACTTAAACTCGAGTATTGTCCGACTAGACCGTCAGGATGTTAGAATTATGTCAGTTTTAAGTCAAACTGAAATAGTTTGACCTGATACTAAGTCTTATGTGAATTATAGACTGATAGGGTTATGTGGTAATGTGTTTAGATTATTCTGTGGATATAATATAACAGTATTATATTGTTATGATATTATTCTAATTATTAGAGATCTATATTATTAATATTAGGTCTTCGGGTAAAACGTTAAAAATTGCGTTGCAGTAATCAACGGTTCAGGCAAGTTTTCTTTTACTTAACTCTATTAAGAGTAGTTTCATCAAGCTTATGGTTAATCATTGCTGATTGCCATGGAATTTGTACTCTGTACATCTTGCATGTATTAGTCAGGTATGAAAGGCTGATCACCTTCATTACCAGTTGGTTCAGAAATGTTTGTTCATGTATAATACTTGTTCAGTCAAAAGTTTGTTCGTGCTAGTTCACAATTATATTGTTGAATTATAGCCAGTTAATTATTCATACTCTTCAATCATGATATATCGTTATATTATTGTACTTAAACTTGCTGGGCAACTTTCATGCTTACCCTTGCTATATCATGATAAAACATTACAGATAAAGCGAATGCGTTCGGATACAGGAAAATGATAATGCCAAGTTCAGCTTGGGGCAATATATGCAGCTATTTTGTAATAGAATAGTTGATAATAATGTTCTGTGTTAAATAACTTATGAATTGTGTAATCAGTTAAGGTTAGTAGATTTTGGGGAATAGTGTGTAATGTAATGTATAAACAATTTATGTTTATATCTTCCGCAAATAGTTATAGAATTAGTATACCGGATCCGTGGTGATTTGGGACCCGGATTCGGGGATGCTACAGTTGGTATCAGAGCTGTTGGTTATGAAGCTTAGGTAGGAATACTTGAGACCAATAACCGCAGTGATTAGGATAAGACTATCTCAAATAGAGTTAGTTGGTCGGTAAGATTCAAAGATGAATCTCGACGAGTGTAAAGACACAGAGTTCCCTAAATCTGATAATAAAGCTGAACAGTAATGGTGAATAGATTGAGTCTAAAGGACTTAAAGTGCAGGGATAGAAGATCGTAAAACAAAACAATCATAGTGCATAGAATTGAATCGTAATATATATACGATAAGATCACCCCGTGATCTGATAAGGTTATGACAGCCAGAAAGAATCAATCTGATGATTGAAAAGTTTACAGCAAGATGCTGTGTATCAGTTGTACTATGAAATTGTACTATGAAAACTCATGAAAGAGTTATGAATTGTAAATACGGATTAAATAAAATTCATATGGAGTAAGTGTGGAGCTAGAATTATGTGGGATTTCAATTGAGGACTCGTGTCAGCCGCTGAGTTGTATGATTCCTTGTATGGGCGGGGAATTTGTACTTGGTTTTAGAATCACTTAGCTTCCTGGTCGATGTAGTGGTTAGGTTGACCAATTCTTTGTATGGGCGGGGAATTGTTCACTTAGCTTCCTATATTGATTAGTGGCCGAGTTTGGTTTGACAACCACTTAGTTTCTGATATTGATAATCATTGAAATGTTGTGTCGCGCTATTTGCTATATGCGTGTTAAGAGGGTGATTCCTTTCTCATGTGTATGACAGGTAGATAGGTCATAGTTAGAGAATATAAGGTTAAGTACGAGTTCTTAAAATTCATACTTATGTGACATATTTGACGCATAGTTATATGAAATGTTTATGAACCCCTCAGCGAATGGACGCCAAAGGTCTGTCTAGGAAAGTTCTTAAACTCATATAATTGTGGCCAGGTAAGTGTGGTTTTATGAACTGGGTATAGTTATGTGTGAATGGAGTATTGAGGATAATAGGAGCAGATAGAATGTTTAAGCAAATGATTTGAAATATCAAAATTTATTTTTAATTATCACTCATGTACCATGTAACCTGGTGCAGAGATGATAAAATGTGATGGAGTTGTAAATACAGGAACACTTAGTGTGAATTTGACCTTTGTGCGTGTTTTGAGTATATTTAATAGATACCCGAGAAATTTGAGTATATATCAAAGTAAATCTTTGATATATACCAGAGAAGTTTGAGTATCTTTGATAGATACCTGAGAAGTTTGAGTATCTTTGATAGATACCCGAGAAGTTTTAGTATCTTTGATAGATACCCGAGAAGTTTGAATATCTTTAATAGATACCCGAGAAAATAAGTTCAAGGTCTTATGTGATCGCTCAGTATAAATGGTGTAAGGTGCACGGTGTAAGGTGTAAGGTGAATTTCGGGGACGAAATTCTTATAAGGAGGGGTGAATGTGACAACCCGAGAAATTAGACAATTTATGAAAATCATAATTGATTGATTTAAGGTTCAATATTAGGACCTAGACAGGAAATAAGTGTATGGAATTGGAAGTTATGTAATGAAATTCCAAGAATTTCAAAAGTTTTGGATAAAACTTGAATTATGTGATAGACTGTAAGTGATAGTCTAGTAATGAGGCAAAAGATTATGGTAGATTTAAAATTCTTTTGAAGAATTATCAAGGATAAGTATCGAAGCGAATACTAGTCGGTATATTTGGTTACATATGTGAATCGTAATGATTTGAGATCAAGGATTGATCAGATAAGTTATAACTTTAGCAAACCCTAAAGTTATGTTAATCATACGTTTATTAAGTTAGAAAAATCTAACGAATTGTTAGAAACCCTAACGGTACACTCAGGAACTTTAATTTTAGTTTCGGGAATCCGAAACCCTAAATTCATGATATGAATATGGTGATTAAGTTAGAAAACTCTAACGATATGTTCAGAAAGCCTAATTTTAGTATCGAGAATTTAAACCCTAATTTGGGAATCCTAATGCGGAGTATTAAACCCTAAGGGTTAAAAAGTTGTGTGTAAGGAATATGAACATTATGTGATGGTTTATCTTTGTTTATTATATAAACAAACAAAAGAAACTAGTGTAACCCTAATTATATATTAGGAATGAAGGATTTAATAACTTAAGGGTTATGGGAAAAGAGA
This sequence comes from Panax japonicus, assembly GCA_020205505.1. Lineage (NCBI taxonomy): Eukaryota > Viridiplantae > Streptophyta > Magnoliopsida > Apiales > Araliaceae > Panax > Panax japonicus. The sequence goes on along the minus strand of CM035105.1, from coordinate 42,802,853 downwards.
ATGATGGTATTTAGAATACTTACTAATTCTAAGAGATTTATTTTATACATCTCAAATGATTAATTTTATAACCTAATTATAGCAAGTCTAAATTGGGTTAAGAAAATAAGTGTGCATGAGCAAGGATTGGTGTTATAATTGAGGAAGTAAAAACCCTAATTAAATGATTTGGGTTGGATAAGAATTAAAGGAATTGGACTATGTATATGTATAGCCCAAATGTTGGCCAATGAAATTGATTAGAAGATCAAGCAAAACATTAAAGGAATGGCTCAATTTTTAGCCCAAGTGGGAGAGGAATTTTTGGACATTTGTTAAATCAAATAAGTATGAAATCAAAAAGCCAAACTTGGTGAGAAATATGCCACTTGGCCGGCCATACAAGAGAGAAAAGAGGGGGAATGAATGTGTATTAATTGTTTCATTTCTCATTTTCAAAGGTTGCTCACCAAACCACTAGCTAGTGTTCCCTAATGTAGCTAGCTTTATAAAGGAGATCCATAATTCAAGGGATGGCAAGGAAAAAATGGAGATTTGTAGTGATTATATATATATATATTTGGAGCCTATAAATAGGATTCATCTCATTTGCTAGCAAAAGGTTTACTTCATTTTACACTTCCTAAGTTTCAAAGCTAGAGAACAAAATACTTGAGGGAGAGAAAGAGAGAGAGGGGCTGCCGAGCTCCAAGAAGGAATAAGAGAGAAGATTTGGGTCTTCCATGTCCTCCAAGATCCATTTCATAGTTGGAAGAAAAGGATATGTTAAGAACTCAAAGGTATAAAACCAAACCTAAATTATCCTTCGATTTAAGTTATTTTGATGGAATAAAGTTCTAAGGTTTCAAAACTCAAAAATCATAGATCTACATGATTTAGAGTGTTTTATGTGTGGATCTATCTATCTTGTGTGTTAGAAGTTAGATCAAAAACAAGAAAAGTGAAGCTAGGTTTTCAAAGTGTAGAAAAGCCTAATTTTCTTAGTCTTGATATTATTTAATCTTGTGGTTGATGCTTGTTTGATGAAATAAGAAACTTTGTTTCTAAACTCAAAAACCATGTATATACATGTTAATAAGTGTTTATTGTTTGGATCTACCCATAATGGGGGTTGATTTGGTGGAAATCAAAAGGAATTGAAGAATGAAAATTTTCCGGAAAAGTTAAACTTTTAAAAAAGTGTGATCAAGCTTTTGAATCTTTGAAATCTATGATGAATATATATGATTTATGTTCTTGTGATGCTAGATATATGTGTTAAGGGTAAAATCCCTTTGGAATTACTCAAATAGGTTGAAAAATGACCAAGTTATGGGATTTCTCCCAAACTACTCAAAGTTAAGAAAACTGTTAAAAGGACAGTTTTGTAATAGCCACTTCCGAGCTAAATTCCGGGAGCTTAACATGTCCAAATATGGATTGTGATATATGAAAACTATATTTTGGAAAGATATGAACCCAACAAAATTGACGGATCATTAATCGGAGTTATAGATTTCATTCTATTTAAGTTTTGGTGAAGGACTCCAAAACTGCCAAGTGCAAAAAGTTTCTGCCCAAACTTTTCTGGGGGCTGTTTCGGACATTTATTTAATGAGAAAAATTCCAGACTTTTGGGAAATGAAAATATATGGTATTATGTAGCTCGTGTCCAAAAATGAGCTGATTCCGAGTTAAAATGACCAAGTTATGACCATAACAATTTTTATGATTTTTCGACGGAAATCGCTATAAACGGAGTTCTACAACTCCGATTGCCAGGAAATTTAAAATGGAGCATCACGTTAACATATATAAGGTTATGCCAAAAGATGGGTATTACTGGAGTTAAGCACGAGGTAGCTAATTTCTTAAGCTACGCACTAGAAATTAATTTTTGAAAAATACCAAAAGAAGTTGGAAAATTATGGAAAAATAATTTTTGTGTATGAAATACATGTATATATGTTTGACCAAAGGATAGGAATATAATAAACTGATTTGGTATTTTCGTGACACGAATATAGAATTCAGCTTGCTGGATTTTGTAAATTGTGAATCCAGTTTACTGGATTAGAAAATCTGATGAATACAACTTGATGGATTGAAAAGAAGTTGACTGAATTGAAAATATGTTAAATCCAGTTTGCTGGATTGTAGTTTAGATTGCTGGATTTGGAATCCAGGTTGCATGAGTTGACAATTTGGTTGTTAGATATAGAATCTAGGGTGCTGGATTAGTGTTTGCCTTATTACATGTTAATGAATAGTTTATGAAATGAAAAGCGAGTGTTGAATCATATAAATGTGATTATATGGCATGATTAAGCGCTTAGAAAGAGTTTAACTTAACTTAAACTCGAGTATTGTCCGACTAGACCGTCGGGATGTTAGAATTATGTCAATTTTAAGTCAAACTGAAATAGTTTGACCTGATACTAAGTCTTATGTGAATTATAGACTAATAGGCTTATGTGGTAATGTGTTTAGATTATTCTGTGGATATAATATAACAATATTATACTGTGATGATATTATTCTAATTATTGGAGATCTATATTATTAATATTAGGTCTTCGGGTAAAGCGTTAAAAATTGCGTTGCGGTAATCAACGGTTCAGGCAAGTTTTCTTTTACTTAACTCTATTAAGAGTAGTTTCATCAAGCTTATGGTTAATCATTGCTGATTGCCATGAAATTTGTACTCTGTACATCTTGCATGTATAAGTCAGGTATGAAAGGCTGATCACCTTCATTACCAGTTGGTTCAGAAATGTTTGTTCATGTATAATACTTGTTCAGTCAAAAGTTTGTTCGTGTTAGTTCACAATTATATTGTTGAATTATAGCCAGTTAATTATTCATACTCTTCAATCATGATATATCGTTATATTATTGTACTTAAACTTGCTGGGCAACTTTCATGCTCACCCTTGCTATATCATGATAAAACATTGCAGATAAAGCGAATGCGTTCGGATACAGGAAAATGATAATGCCAAGTTCAGCTTGGGGCAATATATGCAGCTATTTTGTAATAGAATAGTTTATAATAATGTTCTGTGTTAAATAACTTATGAATTGTGTAATCAGTTAAGGTTACTCGATTTTAGGAAATAGTGTGTAATGTAATGTATAAACAATTTATGTTTATATCTTCCGCAAATAGTTATAGAATTAGTATATCGGATCCGTGGTGATTTGGGACCCGGATTCGGGGATGCTACATATTTCTTCACCCAAAAGGAACTCAATATGCGGCAACGACGTTGACTCGAGCTGTTGAAAGATTACGACTACACTATTCAATACCTTCTTGGAAAAGCGAACGTGGTAGCTGACGCGTTGAGTAGAAGATCATATGCGGGAACGAGTGCGATGTTGTTAACACAAAGGCCTATTTTGTGTGATTTACAAAAGATGAAGATAGAATTCAAAACTCCGGGGACCCATGCAATGATGTCAGGTATACGCATAGAACCAACTTTAATCGATAAAGTTAAAGTTGCTCAAGCCACAGACCCGGAGCTGATGCATATAAAAAAGAAGGTGCAAGAAGGTGATATTCCAGAAGCAAGAATCGATGAAGAAGGAATACTTCGAGTCCACTCCAGACTTTGTGTTCCTAACGATTCTGATTTTAAGTACAAGATCATGATGGAGGCACACAATACACCATTTGCAATCCATCCTGGAAGTACCAAAATGTATCGTGATCTTCGACATACAATTTGGTGGAACAATATGAAGAGAGAGATTGCAAAGTTTATCTCAAGGTGTTTAACTTGTCAATGTGTAAAGGCGGAGCATTAAGTGCCAAAGGGTCCGTTGCAACCACTTGAGATTCCGAAATAGAAGTGGGAACACATTACCATGGATTTCGTAACGGGTCTTCCCACGGTTTCTCAAGGCATAAATGCTATTTGGGTTATTGTTGATAGATTAACCAAGTTTGCTCATTTCTTACCGATATGGGAGACTTATTCCCTTGAAAATCTTGCTAGTATGTACGTGAATGATATTGTGGGGTTGTATGGCATGCTAATATCCATAGTTTTGAATCGTGACCTAAGATTCACTTCAAGATTTTGGGTTAGCTTGCAAAAAGCTCTGGGAATGGATTTACGGTTCAGTTCGGCATACCATCCTCAAACGGACGGGCAATTAGAGAGGACTATTCAAACTCTTAAAGATCTATTAAGACTTTATGTCCTCGATTTCAAAGGGAGTTGGGATAAGTACCTACCATTGATGGAATTCTCCTACAACAATAGTTATCAGGTAAGTATAGGCGTGGCTCCATTTGAAGCATTGTATGGACGAAAGTGTCGCTTTCCAGTATTTTGGGATGAGGTGGGAGAAGCAACGTTGTTGGGACTAGAGTTGGTATGAATGACTACAGAGAAGATCCAAACGATTCGACAACGTATACAAACGGCACAGGATCGACAAAAGAGTTATGCAGATTTTCATCGAAAGGATGTGGAATTTGACATTGGGGATCATGTATTGTTACGTGTGGCTCCATGGAAAGGAGTTACAAGATTTGGGAAGAGAGAAAAGCTCAATCAACGATTTATTGGTCCATTTCAGATTGTTGACCGAGTAGGAAATGTGGCCTATAGACTCGCGTTACCTCCAAGTATGTCTCGTGTTCATAATGTTTTTCATATATCTGTGCTACGTAAATATGTGAAAGACCCAAACCACGTTATTGAGTTAGAACTGGAAGAGATAGTCGAAGACTTAACGTACAAAGAGGTACCTGTCAAGATCTTGGATAGGAAGGAGCATGTCCTACGCACGAAGGTCATACCACAAGTTAAAGTTTTGTGGAGAAACCATGATATTGAGGAAATGACCTGGGAGTTGGAAACAGAAATGAAAGCGAGGTATCCTCCTCTTTTCGAAACAACAGGTACGTACGTCAATTTCGAGGACGAAATTAAATAAGGAGGGGAGGTTGTAAGGCCTCAAATTATTAATAAATAAAATTGAACTCCTCTATTTATTATTTTGAAATAGTAAGGGTTGATTTGATTAATGTGGTTAGTTGTGGGTAAAATGCGCAAATATTTCAAATAAGCAAGTGGTTATAAAATACTCATTGTTGTCGGAGAATATTTATTTGGTCGTGGAATATTCTTGCTGTTGAGGAATATTCGTAAGACGGCGCAGCCTTGTGTGAGCCCCATAACGGAAATCGATTGGATGAAGAAAACGGCAAGTATAAGTTGTTTATAAATAACGGCGTAGTTGTTACCGTTAACACTGTTGGAATATCCGGTGGTTAAAACACAGTAATACGCGTTGTTGCACAGTAGCACACGGTATTGCACCAATTATTGATTCTTACGTAAGAAGGCACTACTCAATAATTGTTACAGTATTTACTGTTCAGTATTTAATTTAATTGATTCAATAATTGCTGCATTGATATTTTATATTACTGTTGTTTCAATAATTACCACTACACAGTATTTCCCATTATCGAAGCAATAATTCATATTATCTGAATAATATTATTAGAAAATATTATTGGCAATGTCTAGAAAGTTCTGTCTAAGGAGAGGCTTTAATCACCTAATTGCGCGCCAGTAAAGAGAAATTCTTATTGGAAAGCCTCCTCTTTCCTGGGAACTGCATGGTTGTCGGTATTGTGATTCTATAATATTATTTGTGAATAATTAATTATTGATTTATATGATGAGGAGAATATTCATTTTATGTGGATATAGATGGAGAAAATTTATAAAGTGACAATTGTTGAAAATCGATATTTTAACTTTTCTGATAAAATAATATTTTATTATATTATTAAAGTATAATAATGATGATATTTTTATAATAAATGTGGGATATATGAGTATATGAGGAGGAAGAGTATTTTTATTGCATTAAATGATTAACACATGTGTTGTGTGTCGGTGGACCCCATTTCTTGACTGAAATTTGATTATATTATGTAAAATCGTCCGTTTATGGATTTAGGTCAATTTTTGTTTGGAATTTGGAAAAACTTTCTTCTGCAAAGATGTAGAGAATGAGATTTTTAATGGAAAGAGCACGTGGTTCGAATTTTTCTGATAAAAGGCTATTTATTGTGAATTATTGAAGTTCCGAAGTTCCGAAATAATTGATTTTTGAAAGTTTTAATTACAAAAACTGTTTTTTTAGTTTTTGTCATTATTTGGTGGCTGAATTCAGATTCAAGAGGCGGGCTTGACAATTTTGTAAATATAATTATATTATTTTAAATTTTATGCTTTGGTGTTCTAAGCAATTTCCTATAAATAGGGTGCTTAGGTTAGAATTGAAAATCACACCAGAAACTGAAATCTTCTCTCTCTTTCTCTCTCAATATATTGAGTGTATTCTTGTAAGTATTTTGATAATTTGAGTGTTGCTATACGGTGCAAGTTCAAGTCATAGCTTATATCCGATGTTTCAACTAGAAGTACTATTTTTTAGAGGTAAGGGATGTTATTTTCTTTGTAAGTGATATTATTTCTTCAATATCATTATGCCGAAATATTGGTTGGAACTTTTTTATCAAATTTGGAACTTTTTCATATTGGGATTACTATTCATGAGTTATTCATGAGTTACTATTCACGAGTACTATTCACGAAGCATGATGATTTCCTTATGGAATTTCTATTTTTTAGTGTCAGAGTTACTATTCACGTATACGGAACTATTCACGTATACGACACTATTCACGAATACGACACTATTCACAGAAAAATTAAATTTTCATTTTTTGTCCAAAATATCTATTATGGATACTAGCTTTGATTGTATCCATGTTTTGATCATTCTTGCATTTTACTCTATTATGATTATTTATGAGGTATTTTTGGACATGGAATAGTTGAAATATGAATCCTTAATATTTATTCTTTTGTTTCACTAGATTCGTTTTCTTTAAAATATTTTTCATCATCCTCCATCCTAAATGATGATATAATTGAATATCTTTGGCCTGTAGTACAAAGATTAATGATTTCTGATGAATATCTTTAGCCCGTAGTGCAAAGATGAACATGTGTTTAGATGAACATGACAACTGATGATATCTTTGGCCTGTAGTGCAAAGATGAATATTTGATTTCAGTTATATATTGATTGATGTTATAGGGATAAAAGATAGACGATGAACTTTTAAATTCATATATAGAAGATAGTAGATTTTATTCTCTACTTAACTCTTCTAATGAATTATTATTTTCGTTGCGAATATTGATTTCAAACTTATTATATAGTGTATTCTATTAGATTTTTCTCTGTTGAGGACTAATGATAATTTGTTTTATATTATCTTAGTCATAATGTTCTTTACTGGGCTAGTTGAGCTCACCCTTTTCCTTGTTCCATTTTTCTTCTCAGGAGGCGAGAATGTAGCGAGTACTAGTCGGGGTGTGGAATGATGGTTCTAGAAGTGGTTCTAGTAGTCCTCACTATTATGTAAAAATAGTGTATTAATAATTGTAATGATGACTTATTTGAGTGTGGATATTGTCTAGATGACAATATTTGTATTTAAACTCACAGTTTTTATGTTGTACTAATAAAGTTGTAGTTGTTTCTGTACCATGTATTTTGACAACTCAGAATGGGTGTTGTATACCTATTTTGGGGGCATCACAAAGAGCCTGCAAGTAATGTATAGGCATGTCCAAGATATGCTGGTTTAAGGCAGAAAATGAGGCAAACTAACACTCAACAAGTAGAAGTCTAGATTTCTAGCTATCAACTCTTTTATTATAGAAACATCTTAATATATGCATTGAAATACGTCTTGCCTTGAAAAAAAGAACAACAATATATTTTATAGGCATCTGGTTGTACCGTAAACTAATCCAGGAGTGACTTTAAATGTTTTCTTGCAAAAATTAAATTAGCAAAAATGTGAAGAGAGCTCCTATTCATTGTTATAAGTTCTGTTTCGGCTCTAAATTTCATTAACCTACTAATTCGTAAAAATTTTGTTATGTATTTTATCAGTTAATATTTAATTATCTTTAGATAGTTATTATAGATAATTATCATTAATGATAAACATAATCCAAACCCTAATAAATTAGGGTGAGGACTTTATGATTATATAGGGGAAAATGCTTGAGATATATACAACATAATGTTTGTAACCTTTAAAGGAAATTATATATATATTGACTTATCTTAATTAAGCAGAACAATAGAAAAATATTTTTCAAGGCTAGTACTTGGTATTGTGTCCTTAAGATAATTATGCCCTCTGTATGGTGCTTAGAGTTCATAGCACTTATCTCCCAGGATACAATAAAAGCGTACACTTTAGCAGCATTACTAAAAGTTACACTTCGAACCAAATGAACTGCTCTAAATCTCTCTCAAATTTACTAAGGAAGCTGATGAAGAAACTATATACTAGAATGCTTTATTAGGCTAGAATGCTTGAGGAATGGATGGAAATGAAGCTTGCCCCCTCCTATCTATTTATAGGAGGGTTGGTGACCCTTCGGATGTGCACATCACCCTTGAAAAGGCATGGGGTGCCTCTTGAAGAGGTATTATTTGTATCTGTTGGTCAAAATGACATAGTTTTGACCATTTGTAGAATAGGCGCATCTATTCGGTCTATTAAAACGACGTAGTTTAAGCGTTAGCAAAACCAAAAATACATAGTTTTAGGCTTAGAAGAAAAGGCGCGACAAAAATGACATAGTTTATGGCCGCCCGTTCAACCTTACAGGTTTTGATAATACCGCTTATCAAAATGACACAGTTTTGATAATATAATAAATACAGCTTCAAAATGACACAGTTTTGATAACGGCAGCGCGCGCGTGTGGGTTCGAACCTAGCCTTGGCTAGGTCCTCTCCTTTCCCCAAATGTGGGGTGCCCCATGGGGCCCAAACCTAAGAACACTTTCCTTGTATATAACCATATAAAATATTTAATTCCTAACCTATGTGGGACTTAGTTTTTTCCCAGATGTATTTATTATCTTTTATCATGATCTTTGCGAGTTAATATCTCATTCATTACTTAATGGATTTGAGCTTCCAAATACTTAATTTAATCAACTCATGGAGTAGAACACATTAATATATGAAATCATTAAATTTAAGGGATAAATCACTTTTTGGTCACTGTACTGGAGTCCGATTTTTATTCTGGTTACCGAAACTTTTTTTGTTACAATCGAATAACTTTACTCTCACATATTACAAAATGGTCATTATTTTCAATTTTCGTCCGAAAAAACGGAAGAAAAAGCCGACTGTACATAAATGGACGGGTTTTGCTGATGTGGAAGGGTTTTATTTTATATAAACTAAATAAATAAACTAACTAATTATCTCAAATAAATAAACTAAACCCAAATAATAAAACAAAAATACTACTTAATTAAACCCAATTGCATTTTCTCTCTCCAGTCATTATCTTACTTTCTCTATCCCTCATATTCCTTTTCATTTCAGATCCAGTAAGAGGTTGAGATAAGCAGAGAAAAGGTAGCTCCAATGTCGGCCTGCACATCCACCAAGAACCGACGAAGCTGTCCCGCCTATGTTATTCAGAACTTCCTTGTAATGCATACACAAACCAGATCTGTAACTCCCCCATTAATTTTTGATCATCTATATGTATACTAGTTAGTGTCTAGTCTCTATGAGAGCTTCCACCATAGCTGTTGTTGCTGAGTTTTGTTTGGTAATATTGGTGTGGGTGATCATTTTTATGGATTAGTCTTCTTCCTCCACTCGTTTTTTATGGGGAAAAATAAAGTAGGTTTGAGATTTGTGTTTTAAAAAGAGAGAGTAAAGTGGGTTTGAGGTTTGTTTTAGAGAGAGAAAATGAGTGGGTTTTATATATATTTGGATTTGAGAATTCTTCCTTGAAATCTTCTTATCTTCTCACTTTCTTTTTGTGCTCTTATTATTTTCTAGATATGGTTTACTGCCATTAACATAAATAAAGATTTTTGGAATTATGTTTTTCTTTAATAAATTTTAGATTAACACTTGATAATGGATTTGCAAATTTGAATTTACTCTACGAGTTATAGTAATGGATTAATTCATTGTTGGTGTTGGTCTTGGTGGTGATTATGATGGTGGAAGTTAGTGGAGATGGTATAAGAACATTGATTAATAAAATTGGTTTCTGGGTATAAAAGAATGAAGAAAACAAGGTTAGATCATATCTTTTAAATTTATTCTGTAATTTATTTATTTAAATATTTTTATACCGTCAAACTTGGTTAAATGTATTTATAATAATAAAGTATTATTATAAATAAATGAAATTATAAAGTATTTATTTTTCGTATTCAATTATTAATATTGTATGTGAAAACTAAAAATGGAAAGAATAATAGATAATGACAGATCAGCCGTTGGATGGGTCAGAGGTCAAAGCAAAACCCGTCCACGTCAGCAAAATCCGTCTATTTATGCACAGTCAGCTTTTTCGTCTGTTTTTTCGGACAAAAATTGAAAATAATGACCATTTTGTAATATGTGAGAGTACATTTATTCGACTGTAACAAAAAAAGTTTTGGTAACCAGAATAAAAACCGGACCCCGGTACAGTGACCAAAAAGTGATTTATCCCTTAAAATTAATTAATGACTCCTATATTAATTTAGGCTCAAATTCTAACAATCCCCCACATGAATGATATTGACTTCCAGCCTTATGCAAATGTTATGCAGACTTTGAGAGATATAGAATTATAAATCATATGTATCGAGAGAGGTATCTTATGGCTTTGAACCTTCCCTTGTGAAAACTATCGGGTTTACTGGTTGTCTTGTGAACGTGATGTCTTGAACTGTCCAATCATTTGTGTAAATTGAGATAATAGTAATTCACACAGAATCTTTCTAGACATTATTTGGTTCTCATGATTTTGTTCATTTTGGCCCCGAACAATCCCAGATTTATGAGTGCTTTAGAGCAATTAAAGCCTTATCCTTCTCATAGAATTGGCCCAGTTCACACTCACATATGTGATTCTTAATAAGAGTATCCTACCATAGTCTATATGTTTATCAAGATTTAAGAATTATTAAAAGCATAGCTTATCATGTAACCGCTGCATGTATCATTATCTCGTATCATAGGAATGAGCAGAAGAAATTAATTTCTTCATAGTGATTTGGTTGAATCATTCACAATTTAGTTTTTCCTTTGAACCTAGATCTTGGGATCTTCAGTCAACTAGGTTGGGTTTCCATCATGACGATCCTTGTTCATAAGCTTTAAACCAATTCCTCTCAAAGTTATTTTTACTTGCCCTCTAGTCAAACCTTTAGTCAACGGATCCGCTATATTTTCTTTTGACTTTATGTACTCAATAGACTTAATGTCGTTAAAGAGCAATTGTTTTATGGTATTATGTCTACGACGAATATGTCTAGACTTACCATTATACATGTGACTCTATGCCCTTCTAATTGCTGATTGACTATCACAATGGATTCAAATAGGTGGCACATGTTTAGTCCATATAGGAATATCTTCTAAAAAATTACGAAGCCATTCAGCTTCTTCTCCAGCCTTATCTAATGCAATAAACTTATATTCCATCTTTGATCAAGAAATACATGTTTGTTTAGAAGATTTCCATGATACTGCTCCTCCACCTAGTGTTAACACAAAACCACTAGTGGACTTAGAGTCTTTTGTATCTAATATCCAATTCGCATCACATTATCCTTCAATTACTGCTGGATATCTAGAGTAGTGCAATCCAAAATTTTGAGTGTATTTTAAATACCTTAAAACTCTTATAATCACTTTCCAGTGATCATGTTCTGGATTGCTTATAAATCTACTCAATTTATTGATAGCCTGTGCTATGTTAGGACGTGTACAATTCATTAAGTACATAAGGCTTCCAATTATTTGTGCATACTCAGGTTGAGATATGCTCTCTCCTTTATTTTTAGACAAGTGTAGATTTATATCTACCGGTGTTCCCACAGGATTACAATCATATTGATTAAATTTCTTGAGTATTTTCTCAATATAGTGTGATTGTGATAACACTAATCCATCGGATGATTTAGAAATTTTAATTCCTAATATTATATCGGCAACACTCATGTCTTTCATGTCAAACATATTATTTAACATTCTTTTAGTAGTTTTAATGATATCATTATTACTACCCATAATGAGCATATCATCTACATAAAGACAAATAATAACATACCCATTCTTAGTGTCCTTGACATACACACATTTGTCACACTCGTTTATTTTGAAACTATTTGATAACATTACATTTTTAAATTTTTCGTGCCATTGTTTAGGAATTGGTTTTAATCCATAAAGAGACTTTACAAGACGACAAACTTTCTTTTCTTGTCCTGGAACAATAAATCCTTCCGGTTGTTCCATGTAGATTTCTTCTTCTAAATCTCCATTCAAGAAAGCCATTTTTACATCAATTTGATGTATTTCTAAATTATATATAACTGCAATGGCTATTAACATCCTAATCAGGGATATTCTTGTCACAAGGGAATAAGTATCAAAATAATCTAAACCCTCCTTTTGCATGTATCCTTTGATTACAAGTCTTGCTTTATATTTGTCTATAGATCCATCTGCTTTCATTTTCTTCTTGAATATCCACTTATATCCAAGAGGTTTAGAGCCTGGTGGGAGATCTACTAATTCCCACGTATGATTATGTAAAATAGATTCTACTTCACTATTTGTAGCCTCTTTCCAATATGGAGCTTTAGGACTTGATGTTGCTTCTTTATAGGTTTGAGGCTCATTTTCTAAAAAATAGGTTAGAAAATCCAAACCAAAAGATTTTGATGTTCTAGCACGTTTACTACGTCTAGGTTCATCAATATCTTCTAAACCATGATTACTGTCATTAATAGCATCATAAGTTCTTTTATTTGAACTTGTTTCTTGTTCGTTAGAACTTGGCTCTTGTTCCTTTTTATTAGGAAATACTGTTTCAAAGAATTCAACATCTTTTGACTCAATAATCATATTTTCTTGTATTTCCTCTATTTTTAATTTACTAACCAAAAATCTATAAGCACTGCTATTATTAGCATAACCTATGAATATACAATATATTGTTTTTGGTCATATTTTCACCTTTTTGGGTGGAGGAACCATTACTTTTGCTAAACACCCCCACATTTTTAAGTATTTATAAGACGATTTACGTCATTTCCATAATTCATAGGGTGTAACGTTAGACTTCTTTTGAGGTATTCAGTTGAGAATATAATTTGCTGAAAGAACTGCTTCCCCCCACAAATTCTGAGGTAGTCCAGAACTTAATAACAATGCATTCATCATTTCTTTTAAAGTTCTATTCTTTCTTTCTGCAACACCATTTTGTTGTGGTGAATAAGGTACAGTTGTTTGGTGTATTATACCATGTTGTGAACAAATTTCAACTAATGGAAATTCATATTCCCTACCTCTATCACGTCTAACTATCTTGATCTTTTTATCAAGTTGATTTTCAACCTCATTTTTGTAATGTTTAAACATTTCTAAAGCCTCATCTTTACTTCTTAATAAGTAAACATAACAATATCTTGTACAATCATCTATAAAAGTGATAAAGTATTTCTTACCTCCTCTTGTCTGTATATACTTTAAATCACAAATATCAGTGGGTATTAATTCAAGAGGTTCTGTACTTCTTTCAATTGATTTAAAAGAAGAATTTCTAAGTTTTGTCTCAACGCAAATTTCACATTTATGATTAGAGTTAATCTCACATTTTGGCAAACATTCCATATTAATTAATCTATGTATAGTATTATAATTAACATGTCCTAATCTACCATGCCATAAATTAGATGACTCAATCATATAAGTAGAAGATGTAATTTTATTAATATTGGAAGGTACAACAGTCATTACATTCAATTTGAAGAGCCTATTACTCATATAACCTTTACCTACAAACATCCCATTTTTAGTTAATACAAATTTGTTTGATACAAAGATTAATTTAAATCCCTTTTGACTAAGAAGGGATCCTGACACTAAATTTTTCCTAATATCAGGCACATGGAGCACGTTGTTGAGGGTGAGTTCTTTGCCAGATGTCATCTTCAGAATCACATTTCCTTGTCGAACAATCTTGGATGAAGAAGAATTTCCCATGTATAGATGTTCTCCATTCTCAATTTCTTGATATGTGGAGAACGTCTTCCTGTCGGAACACACGTGAGGGGTTGCTCCAGTATCTACCCACCATTCTCTTGGATTCTCAACCATATTTATTTCTGAAACAACCTCTGTGACGCCCCCAAATCCGGGTTACCTGACCCTTGAGTTTGGTGTTCACAATCCAGAATATAATAACATCTAACTACCCATTCATATATAAATAGTAATATATAAGTCATTAACAGAGATTGTTGATGAGTAGGTTTTATACCTATGAATCCGATATTATTAAACTTAATTATTGTTATCTTTTATTGTTTTTAGTATCTTTTTATGTGTTTTATGTTTATTTGTTGTAGGTTGGAGCTGGAGGGACAAATTGGTCATTTCGGAGAAGAAAAAGGTCAAAAATCATGAAAATTAAAGCTGAGTGGCATTTATGTAATTACGTGGTCCTGGCCAAGCGCCTAGGCGCTTGAAAATGCCCTATGATGAGCGCCTAGGCGCTCTAGTGCGTAGAAAGTTGCGTTTTTCTGCTGCCAAGGGGGTTTTTGAAGCCAAAGAGGAGTCTGAATGAGGGCGGAGATCAATACAAATAGGAGAGGACTCTAGAAAAGGGGGAGAACGAATTTTGCAAGGAATCAATCAATTTTTCAAGAGATTTGCAGAGAGAACAAGGAAGAAAAGCACGAAGGAGAATTGCAAAGGCTAAAGATCTAAGAGGGAGTATTGGAGCAAATTCAGAGTTTCTTCTTCTCTTATCTAGTTTTATCTTTTGTAACTATCTGGGATGTTTGGTTTATTAACTTGGATGATGTTTTTCTTTATTATTATCATGAACTAAATTTTAATTAAGATTGCAACGGAACTTGGTATGTAGTTTAAATTGCAAGCTTCCCATTGAAGGAAAGTTGGTTTTTATTGAATTGTTTATTATATCTTATGCTTATTGATTAATTGTTTGGCCAACAATTACTGTGATAATCTATATAAAATTGGAAGATGGAGTATAGATTGAGATCTGGATATGATAACATCTGTTCATATAATCTGAATAAGGTTAATATGATTAGCGTGTAGGATAGGAATATACCTATGTGTCTTTTGTATCCATTGAAAGAATTTGTGCGTAAAACCCTAATTAATTTGATTCACATAGGAATATAGTGAGTTGATTAACTGGGGTGTTCCTTGTAATTCTGCATTTTAAGGATTGGATTTAGGAGGATTTGTTCACGTGTCTTTGGAAGAAGTGCGTGAATACTCATAAAGCATTCTTGGATAACAATTCATATTAATTGATTTATTTTAAATGGGAAGTAAGTTAGTTTAAATGAAATACCAAGGGAAGTTGTAATCTTAACCTGTTAAATCTGCAGTTATTCTTGTGAAATTTTGATTTTTAATTATTAGTTTTGTTAAATTTAAATTTCAATCACAAACAAAATTTTCTTAGTTTAAAGTAGGATTAATTGCATTAGAATTAGTAATTGATAAATATTAGTCTATTTCCTCGTGGGAACGATATCCTTGCTTGCTGAATATTACAATTGAACGCGTATACTTGCGTGGTAAAGTGCTATTAAAAAAATTAGGCAACAAGTTTTTGGCGCCGTTGCCGGGGAAATTAGTTTAATATTTTGTCATTATTGATTTTTATAGCGTTAATCTTAATTTAAACATTTTTTTTTATTTTTTTTTATTTTTTTGTCTCTAGTCTAATTCCTTTTCAGGTACCATGAACAACTATGACTATCATTGGTTATATTCGAGAATGACTCGGCCAAGGGAGGCAAAGAATTATGGACTCGATGAATTGTCAGCACAATTTGGGACACTTTCAAGGAAGATTGATGCTTTATCAGCACAATGTATTCAAAGTGTAGCGGTGATATGTGAGTATTGTGGTGGAAACCATCTGAGTCATCAATGCACCATCAGTTTCGAGTCGTTACAATATAGTGGTGACTTCAGCGATTATCCCAACAATTATGATTATTCCAGTAATTATCATCATGAGTGGGAGAATCCACTAAATCTTTCATGGAGCGATGACAATCTAGCCTAACCCTTTGCTCCATGCCAATCATACATGTTGGGTAAAATCTATATACGCACAACACGCAAGTATACGTGGTCAACAAGTAATAAAGTGATAAGTTGAGTATCGTTCCCACAGAGAATTATTTAATAAAAATCACCAAGTACTAACCCGTAACCAACTCAATCTTATTTAAACGAATGAATTACAAACTATATAAATTAACTACTATTCCACTAATTAAATTAAGACTATGGAGATTTAAGATCACAACTTCACTTATTGCTTCATTTAAGTTAACACACTTCTCATCAATTATTCTCTATCCTGAATTGTTAATCAAGAACACTAAAGTAGTATTAACCACCTCTCGATGCACTAATACCGTATTAACGTCAATCCACAATTAAGATAGAAATTCGTTAAACATCTTAATCAACTAATCCACTATATCTCTATGTAAATTACAATTGAAGAAGGTTTAAGAGCAAGTTCTCTATAAGATTACATATGGCGTCAAGCATATCTCTACCTTAACACTCATCAAGTTTAAGCTATTAACAAAATCCTGAACACATGCTATCATGATTAGATCTAAATCTATACTTCATCTCTCGAGTTCATATAGATTATCACGGTAATTGATGGCCAATCAATTAAAAAATTAATGCCAAATCACAATAGACAATTCTCACAATAGAAAATACTAATTGATAACGAAGCATATTAAAATAAACTACACAATAAGATCCATTGTAATCTCAAACAAAGAATTAGTTCATGATTATTGAATTAAAGCTAAGAATCCACAATTGAATACACATTAAAAGATAAAGATAGAAGAAGATGAGAAGAAATAATCTATTGTCTGTAGATTTGACGCTCCCTCCTTGCTCCTCCTTTGAATCTTCAATGGTCTCCAAGTTGCTTCAATCTCCAAATCTAATTAGAACTAGTGTTTTTCTTTAATTTACTCTAATCTAATTTAATAGAATGCTCTATAATCTACTCATATTCTCCTCTAATCTATGTTATTTCCCTCCTTTTATAAGCCTTTGTACATGTCTTTAAGTCCTCTTGGAAGTCCTTGAATCAAACAACTCGAAACAATCCTTTTCGGACTCAAATTCGGACAAAATCTCTTCACTTCCGCGTATACCCAGCCCCGGCTGGGTATTTCCTTTGTAACTATCCAGCCCCGGCTGGATAGCAATCTGCTAAAGCTCACAGGTACCCAGCCCCGGCTGGGTACTAAGCACAAAAACGCCCAGCCCCGGCTGGGTACCAATCTGCCAAAACGATTTTCTGCTGGAACCTCCTCTGCTAAAACTGCCATAACTTCTAAACCGAGAGGAGTTACGAGGCCCGCGACATATCAAATCGAAGCTATCGACGAGATCTACAACTTTCATTCTTTGAGCTTTGAGAAATAACGAACGCATGATAGTCGAAATTGAACTGGAAGTGACTGCTATGAAAATCACCACCCAAAACGGTGAAGTTCAACGTCCGTCGGTAGAAATGTCATAACTCTTTCATCCGAACTCCGATTTGAATGATTCAAGATGTTCCGGAAAGCTAAGAAGATGCTCTACAATATAGTCCAAGCTCCAAGCCAAGAACATGAAATGAACATAAAATTATAAACGATGTCCGTATTGCTTTTTCCTTGCATTTTCCTTGCCAATAATCACTCACACCGCTTCCAAACGTATAACCTACAAAACGAACACAAAATGCATGAAAAGTAACTAAGACACATGAATAAAAGCAACTAATTCAAGTAAAAGATACCGGATAAGTAGGTATAAAACCTACTTATCAAATACCCCCAAACTTAAACCTTTGCTTGTCCCCAAGCAACATAACATAATGCAATGCAATGCAATGAAATGCAACTAATCTATATGCCTACGAATCCAGCAGTATTGATAAACACAAATCTATTCACTCGGCCTTAGAGAAATCAAGTAAACATGATAATACTTCATATCAAAACCAATCAACAATTTCCTAGTTAATCATCAAGTCTTAAACTGTTATCACTGATATAGTGCGTGTGTGCTCAACAAACATGCTAATTGATATGAAATTAAATTTAACACATAATAGGTCTCTTTAAAGGCATCAAACAGTGAAAACTCACAAAATTCACGAACAAGCTAGATCCAACTAAAGTCAAACATCCACCAAGTTCAAGAGTCTAATCCGGGATACTTATGCTTTACTTTTCATTACGGGGGCTTTTTGCTCTTTTCCCGTTTTATTATTTTTTTTTTCTTTTTTTTTACTTTTTAACCATGACTGTGCAATGCCTCATTCCATTAGGCTAACAGTGCCACCCCTTAGCGAGCTTTCGACCAACGACTGCCAGGCCATAAAAGACCTTAGGGCGCTAGGTTTTAAGATACCCCTTCGGGCGTACTTGCTCAAGTAACAAAGGCCCCGAAACAAAACTAGCCACGGTATTTTTTTCATTTTTTTTTTTTTTTTTTTGAAGCTTATATATCCCAAATTTTTCCCCCAAACTTAAGTTTTTGTCTAAATTCAGTCATCTCCGCCTATTCATGTCTTTCATTCATCCAAACTAGTATTATCCTTAAGAAGTCCATTA
Organism: Panax japonicus; assembly: GCA_020205505.1. NCBI lineage: Eukaryota > Viridiplantae > Streptophyta > Magnoliopsida > Apiales > Araliaceae > Panax > Panax japonicus. The sequence goes on along the minus strand of CM035105.1, from coordinate 42,784,062 downwards.
TGTATCAATTTAAACTTAATCAGTCAACAAATTGTTTTTAACGTGCTATCCTTATTATACCAGTTTCAAACAGAAAAAGATTCAATTCCTAACAAGAAATCACATCAAAGCTCTAATAGTCAGTACGCTACTTGTCTACTCGATCCCAATCTCATCATTGGCCAAAACAAACTGTAAATATCAAACAACTGGACTCATGCAAGATAAACATAGTAACTAACTATTATTTTTTGAATTTTTGAATTTTTGAATTTTGATTTTTTTTTTTAATAATGAACCTAAACTAAATTAACAACGTATGCAAAATAACATAACATACACATGAAACTAAACATGCAATAATGAACTAAACTAAACTCCCCCAAACTTAGCAATTACAATGTCCTCATTGTAAGAATATAGCGATAAATAGAAGAGAACTTCTCTGTAATCAGCTAAGCGTGAGTTAATGGTGGCGATGGCGGCGACGATCATTTTGCTATCTATTGGACCTCCAACACCTGCAATGAAGAGAGACAACATGGATTAGATTATAAGAGAGCTTAATAAGAAAATTAATTCCTATCTACTAAATAAACTAGTGAAGCATATAAATATAAATATTCCTGGGTTGCCTCCCAGTCAGCGCTTGATTTATAGTCTTTCAGCCTGACTTTGTCTGGTCAATGCTATCCAATTCCTCTTCGAAAGTTGAGGAACCCTCCATCCATCGGAAATAATATAGCTTTTGGTAGGTTCCCATTTATGATAGCCATTGCATCAAAGTCACCTAGCATGCTCTGGTTTGGTATGATCTGAACCAAGAACTCCCCACAGCTAGGTGTTTTCTCCATTGTGTATGTGATCACTTTGGGGCATGGAAGCTTGTCACACACAATGTGCTCTTTGTCTATCTTCTCTTTCTCTTCCCACCATGGATTAAAAATTGTACTCACTCTTATGTCAACAAAAGTTTCGCCGACGACATGACTACCAAGCGGGCACGGTTTAGCAAATCTAACTGGACCCTTGATCTTTGGCGGAGAAGGAACTTGGGGCACTAATAACATCGGCTCATCCTCGTTGGTACTCATAGTTAGTTCTTCACCGACCTTATTTTCATTATCCCCACTTGTCACCTCTTTTTCAACATCTCGTGTCTCATCCAGTTGTAGATTTAGCTCGGGCACTTCATCAATCTCGGAATCCTCATCATAACACCGATTGTTTTGAGGACAGTTGTTCAAGGCTTTGAGTATTTGATCCACATGGTTCTGCAGATTTAGCATTGATATCTCTTGATCAATCCTCCTCTCCTCATTTGATGCTATGAACTTGGACAACAATTCCTCCAACTTTGACTTTTCTTCTTTTAATGGAGGTTGATATGAGAATTCCGGTGTGTATGTTGGATTTGGAGTAGAGTATTGGTCTTGATAGTTGTAGCTCCATGAAGAATCCGGGTGATACCCCCAAACTTGATCATAATTATCATATGAATACTGATTGAGGTCGTTACCACCATACTGTACCGGCCCAAGATTGATGGTGCATTGATTAATCGGATGATTGCCAGCACAATAGCCACAGGTAACTGTCATCCTTCGACTCTGTTGGGCTGCGATAACGTTCAACTCCCTCGAAAGTTCTTCAATTTGTGCTGACATTGTGGAGAGTGTCGCGAGTCTGTCAATCTCCGCTTCCTTTGGTTGAGTCATGTTCGTGTATGGCCATTGATACGCAAAGTCATCCATGGTACCTGAAAAGAGAGAAATATAGGAAGAGAATTAAAAATAAAAATAAAAATATTTAAATTAAGACTAATTTGATTGAAATTAATATTGGTAAAAAATATTAAACTAATTCCCCGGCAACGGCGCCAAAAACTTGTTGGGTAAAATCTATATACGCACAACACGCAAGTATACGTGGTCAACAAGTAATAAAGTGATAAGTTGAGTATCGTTCCCACAGAGAATTATTTAATAAAAATCACCAAGTACTAACCCGTAACCAACTCAATCTTATTTAAACGAATGAATTACAAACTATATAAATTAACTACTATTCCACTAATTAAATTAAGACTATGGAGATTTAAGATCACAACTTCACTTATTGCTTCATTTAAGTTAACACACTTCTCATCAATTATTCTCTATCCTGAATTGTTAATCAAGAACACTAAAGTAGTATTAACCACCTCTCGATGCACTAATACCGTATTAACGTCAATCCACAATTAAGATAGAAATTTGTTAAACATCTTAATCAACTAATCCACTATATATCTATGTAAATTACAATTGAAGAAGGTTTAAGAGCAAGTTCTCTATAAGATTACATATGGCGTCAAGCATATCTCTACCTTAACACTCATCAAGTTTAAGCTATTAACAAAATCCTGAACACATGCTATCATGATTAGATCTAAATCTATACTTCATCTCTCGAGTTCATATAGATTATCACGGTAATTGATGGCCAATCAATTAAAAAATTAATGCCAAATCACAATAGACAATTCTCACAATAGAAAATACTAATTGATAACGAAGCATATTAAAATAAACTACACAATAAGATCCATTGTAATCTCAAACAAAGAATTAGTTCATGATTATTGAATTAAAGCTAAGAATCCACAATTGAATACACATTAAAAGATAAAGATAGAAGAAGATGAGAAGAAATAATCTATTGTCTGTAGATTTGACGCTCCCTCCTTGCTCCTCCTTTGAATCTTCAATGGTCTCCAAGTTGCTTCAATCTCCAAATCTAATTAGAACTAGTGTTTTTCTTTAATTTACTCTAATCTAATTTAATAGAATGCTCTATAATCTACTCATATTCTCCTCTAATCTATGTTATTTCCCTCCTTTTATAAGCCTTTGTACATGTCTTTAAGTCCTCTTGGAAGTCCTTGAATCAAACAACTCGAAACAATCCTTTTCGGACTCAAATTCGGACAAAATCTCTTCACTTCCGCGTATACCCAGCCCCGGCTGGGTATTTCCTTTGTAACTATCCAGCCCCGGCTGGATAGCAATCTGCTAAAGCTCACAGGTACCCAGCCCCGGCTGGGTACTAAGCACAAAAACGCCCAGCCCCGGCTGGGTACCAATCTGCCAAAACGATTTTCTGCTGGAACCTCCTCTGCTAAAACTGCCATAACTTCTAAACCGAGAGGAGTTACGAGGCCCGCGACATATCAAATCGAAGCTATCGACGAGATCTACAACTTTCATTCTTTGAGCTTTGAGAAATAACGAACGCATGATAGTCGAAATTGAACTGGAAGTGACTGCTATGAAAATCACCACCCAAAACGGTGAAGTTCAACGTCCGTCGGTAGAAATGTCATAACTCTTTCATCCGAACTCCGATTTGAATGATTCAAGATGTTCCGGAAAGCTAAGAAGATGCTCTACAATATAGTCCAAGCTCCAAGCCAAGAACATGAAATGAACATAAAATTATAAACGATGTCCGTATTGCTTTTTCCTTGCATTTTCCTTGCCAATAATCACTCACACCGCTTCCAAACGTATAACCTACAAAACGAACACAAAATGCATGAAAAGTAACTAAGACACATGAATAAAAGCAACTAATTCAAGTAAAAGATACCGGATAAGTAGGTATAAAACCTACTTATCAATACACTCCTGAATTACAAGTTCAACTCGCTAATCATGAAGAAGAAAGGATTTTAAACTTGGAAGGACTTATTTCCAAGTTCATGGTTTTGATTGAGGAGCAGACGAATATTCAGGAGATGTCGATTCGAAATCTTGAAAACCAGGTGGGACAACTTTTTAATGACATCATCAATCGCCCTCAAGGTGAAGTGTCAAACAACATGGTTTCTGAGACTGATGGATTGCCCACGCTAAATCTGGAATCGGATGTTCCAAAAGAAAAGGATGTGGAAAGGGAGGAGACAAGTGGGGAGCAGGAAAAGAAGGTCGCCAAAGATCTAGCCTTGAGTTCTGACATAGATGAACCGATTTTGATAGTGCCCCATATATCTTCTCCACCAAAGTTTAAGGATCCAGTTAGATTTGCAATCATGTGTCCAATTGGTAGTCATTTTTTCGATAAAGGTATATATGATATGAAAGCTAGCTTAAAATTGGTGCCATGGTGTGAAGAGAATGGGAAGAGAGATGAAGAACCAGTTGTTCTAAAAAAGCTTCAACGTAAAAATTCGTTCATAGATACAACTCGGAAAATGCCTAGTTATTTGAAGGTTGTAAAAGAGAATCTACCTACAAAGAACAAGCTAGGTGAATTTGAATCAATAACCCTTACTGATGGCAAACTCTCGAAAGTTACGTTATTACTAATGGATGGAGGGTTCCTCAATTTTCGAAGGGGAATTGGATAGAGAAAGAGAAGAAAGTCAGGCTGAAGACTATAAACTAAGCGCTAACTGGGAGGCAACCTAGGAATTTTTATTTTTATTTTCTATTTTTATTTTTATTAATTTTCTCTACTGTTAGTTTATTTAGTGGTTAAACTTTTATAGTTTAGGATTTGTTGCATCCCTCGTTCTCAAACAGAGATTCAACTGATTGCAGGAAAGGAGGCCAAGCATTTATGATCTTAATAAGTTGAACGTCCACTCGTCCAAATCTCAAATTTTTAATCAATTCCGCAAATTTTGGTGTGGAAGGAAACACGTTATTGAAGGAATTGGGACAAAAGTTACTTGGATCGATGTTTGGGGTGGCTAGATTCACGTTTACGGCTTGCCATTTACACAGCAGTCACTTCAGAGCCAATTTGACTATAGCTCCGGATATTATTTCGCGACACTTCAAGAATGAAAGTTGTAGATCTACTTTTCCTCTTTCCAGAACATCTTGAATCATCTAAATCGGAGTTCGAACGAAGAAATTATGGCCATTTTCCCAAAGGACGTCAGAGCAGAAAATGTTGGACAAAGGAGCAAGCGCCTAGGCGCTCCAAACAAGCCAATATCAAGCGCCTAGGCGCTCCAAGTCAGTAGCCATTCAGCTCCTTAAGTGCCTAGACGCTCCAGACAGTGCAAATTCAAGCGCCTAGGCGCTCCAACAGAAAAAAAAAACCTAATCGGGCAAGACTCTTCCAAACCCAAATCAAACACATTCTTGCTATCCTACTCCAACTCAAACTCACTCAACTCTCAACCCTCCTCTAATATAGCCACAATAATCATTTTTTTCTTGTAAAATCCTAATCAAACACTAAATCTCCTACCCAAACTAAGGCACTTAAGCTCCATCTTATCATCCTTCTTCACCAAATTGGGCACCACTTTACATTCAAGCCACATCTATCTAAAATAAGACTATGGCTACTAAGAGGCATAGAGGAGAGACTTCGGGCACTTGGTAAAAGTTTGACAAAAAGAGGTTTACAAGTGCTAAAGCGTCTGAAAGATATTACAATGTGCAGCATTCCTTGAAATGTTTGCCCGCATGAATCCAGGTGCCGCTCCCTACCAATTTTCACCATTGTCTGCGTACCCCCCAGATGAAGAAGAAGAGGAAGAAGAAGAGGAAGAAGATTCTGACGAGGAATAAAGCTTCTTTCTTTCAGGGAAGTCCTCAGTGCTTAATTTCTTAATTTTTGTTTCTTATATACAATGAGGACATTGCATTGGTTAAGTTTGGGGGTGTAATTGTCCAGCTCCAATTTATGCATGTAGTATTCATCTAGTGCATTCATATAGTATTTAGTTAATAGTTTTTCATGTAGTTTGCATTCATTTAAAAAAAACAAAATTGTAGTTTTTGCATGTTTCCAGTCATTAGATAGTTTAAGTCTGTTTTGGCAAGTGATGAGTTTGGAATTGAGTAGACAAGTTTAGTATTGTCTGTTAAGACTTTGATGTGATTTCTTGTCATGATTTGAATCTGTACCTGTTTGAAACTGATATAATAAGGATATCACAGTAAAAACAACCATGTTGACTGATTGAGTTTAAATTGACACATAATGGACTTCTAGAAGATAATGCTAGTTTGAATGAATGAAAAACATGAATAGGCGAAGATGACTGAATTTAGATAAAAACTTAAGTTTGGGGGAAAAATTTGGGATATATAAGCTTAAAAAAAAAGAAAAGAAAAAAATAATACCGTGGCTAGTTTTGTTTCGAGGCCTTTGTTACTTGAGCAAGTACGCCCGAAGGGGGATCTTAAAACCTAGCGCCCTAAGGTCTTATATGGTCTGGGAGTCGTTGGTCGAAAGCTCGCTAAGGGGTAGCACTGTTAGCCTAATGGAATGAGACATTGCACAGTTATGGTTAAAAAAAAAATATTTATGAAAAAAAAACAATAAAACGGGAAAAGAGCAAAAAGCCCCCGTAAAGTACAATAAAGCATAAGTATCCCGGATTGGACTCTTAAATTTGGTGGATATTTGTCTTTAGTTGGTTTTAGCTTGTTCGTGAATTTTGTGAGTTTACACTGTATGATTCCTTTAAAGAGATTTATTATGTGTTGTATTTAGCATCATATCAGTTAGCATGGATGTTAAGCACACACACACTATATCAATAATAACAGGTTAAGATTTGATGATTGACGAGAAAATTATTAATCTGTCTTGATATGATGTACAAGCATATTTATTGTGATTTCTCTGAGGCATGATGAATAGATTTTGTTCTATTTGACTGCTGGAATGTAGGCATTTAGATAGCTGCATTTGCATTGCATATTTAGTTATTGCATTGGGTTGTGTTGCTTGGGGACAAGCAATTGGTTAAGTTTGGGGGTATTTGATGAGTAGGTTTTATACCTATGAATCTGATATTATTAAACTTAATTATTGTTATCTTTTATTGTTTTTTAGTATCTTTTTATGTGTTTTATGTTTATTTGTTGTAGGTTGGAGCTGGAGGGACAAATTGGTCCTTTCGGAGAAGAAAAAGGTCAAAAATCAGGAAAATTAAAGCTGAGTAGCACTTTACCATGCAAGTATACGCGTTCAATTGTAATATTCAGCAAGCAAGGATATCGTTCCCACGAGGAAATAGACTAATATTTATCAATTACTAACTCTAATGCAATTAATCCTATTTTAAACTAAGAAAATTTTGTTTTGATTTGAAAATTAAACTTAACAAACTAATAATTAAAATCAAAATTTCACAAGAATAACTGTAGATTTAACAGGTTAAGATTACAACTTCCCTTGGTATTTCATTTAAACTAACTTACTTCCCATTTAAAATAAATCAATTAATATGAATCATTATCCAAGAATGCTTTATGAATATCCACGCACTTCTTCCAAAGACACGTGCACAAATCCTCCTAAATCCAATCTTTAAGATGCGGAATTACAAGGAACACCCCAGTTAATCAACTCACTATATTCCTATGTGAATCAAGTTAATTAGGGTTTATGCACAAATTCTTTCAATGGATACAAAAGACACATAGGTATATTCCTATCCTACACGCTAATCATATTAACCCTATTCAGATTATATGAACAGATGTTATCATATCCAGATCTCAATCTATACTCCATCTTCCAATTTTATATAGATTATCACAGTAATTGTTGGCCAAACAATTAATCAATAAACATAAGATATAATAAACAATTCAATAAAAACCAACTTTCATTCAATGGGAAGCTTGCAATTTAAACTACATACCAAGTTCCGTTGCAATCTTAATTAAAATTTAGTTCATGATAATAATAAAGAAAAACATCATCCAAGTTAATAAACCAAACATCCCAGATAGTTACAAAAGATAAAACTAGAGAAGAGAAGAAGAAACTCTGAATTTGCTCCAATACTCTCTCTTAGATCTTTAGCCTTTGCAATTCTCCTTCGTGTTTTTCTTCCTTGTTCTCTCTGCAAATCTCTTGAAAAATTGATTGATTGCTTGCAAAATTCCTTCTTCCTCCTTTTTTAGAGTCCTCTCCTATTTGTATTGGTCTCAGCCCTCATTCAGACTCCTCTTTGGCTTCAAAAACCCACTTGGCAGCAACAAAACGCACATTATTACGCACTAGAGCGCCTAGGCGCTCAACATAGGCTAATTCCAAGCGCCTAGGCGCTTGACCAGGACCACGTAATTACAGAAATGCCACTCAGCTTTGATTTTCATGATTTTTGACCTTTTTCTTCTCCGAAATGACCAATTTGTCCCTCCAGCTCCAACCTACAACAAATAAACACAAAACACATAAAAAGATACTAAAAACAATAAAAGATAACAATAATTAAGTTTAATAATATCGGATTCATAGGTATAAAACCTACTCATCAAATACCCCCAAACTTAACCAATTGCTTGTCCCCAAGCAACACAACACAATTCAATAACTAAATATGCAATGCAAATGCAGCTATCTAAATGCCTACATTCCAGCAGTCAAACAGAACAAAATCTATTCATCAAGCCTCAGAGAAATCATAATAAACATGCTAGTATATCATATCAAGACAGATTAATAATTTTCTCGTCAATCATCAAATCTTAACCTGTTATTATTGATAAAGTGTGTGTGTGTGCTTAACATCCATGCTAACTGATATGATGCTAAATACAACATATAATAAATCTCTTTAAAGGAATCATACAGTTTAAACTCACAAAATTCACGAACAAGCTAAAACCAACTAAAGACAAATATCCACCAAAATTTAAGAGTCCAATCCGGGATACTTATGCTCTATTATGCTTTACGGGGGCTTTTTTTGCTCTTTTCCCGTTTTATTATTTTTTTTTTCATATATATATATATATTTTTATTTTTTAACCATAACTGTGCAATGTCTCATTCCATTAGGCTAACAGTGTCACCCCTTAGCGAGCTTTCAACCAACGACTCCCAGACCATATAAGACCTTAGGGCGCTAGGTTTTAAGATACCCCTTCGGGCGTACTTGCTCAAGTAACAAAGGCCCCGAAACAAAACTAGCCACGGTATTATTTTTTCTTTTTTCTTTTTTCTTTTTTTTAAGCTTATATATCCCAAATTTTTCCCCAAACTTAAGTTTTTATCTAAATTCAGTCATCTTCGCCTATTCATGTCTTTCATTCATTCTAACTAGCATTATCCTCTAGAAGTCCATTATGTGTCAATTTAAACTCAATCAGTCAACAAGCTTGAAAATGCCCTATGATGAGCGCCTATGCGCTCTAGTGCGTAGAAAGTTGTGTTTTTCTGCTGCCAAGGGGGTTTTTGAAGCCAAAGAGGAGTCTGAATGAGGGCGGAGATCAATACAAATAGGAGAGGACTCTAGAAAAGGGAGAGAACGAATTTTGCAAGGAATCAATCAATTTTTTAAGAGATTTGCAGAGAGAACAAGGAAGAAAAGCACGAAGGAGAATTGCAAAGGCTAAAGATCTAAGAGGGAGTATTGGAGCAAATTCAGAATTTCTTCTTCTCTTATCTAGTTTTATCTTTTGTAACTATCTGGGATGTTTGGTTTATTAACTTGGATGATGTTTTTCTTTATTATTATCATGAACTAAATTTTAATTAAGATTGCAACGGAACTTGGTATGTAGTTTAAATTGCAAGCTTCCCATTGAAGGAAAGTTGGTTTTTATTGAATTGTTTATTATATCTTATGCTTATTGATTAATTGTTTGGCCAACAATTACTGTGATAATCTATATAAAATTGGAAGATGGAGTATAGATTGAGATCTGGATATGATAACATATGTTCATATAATCTGAATAGGGTTAATATGATTAGCGTGTAGGATAGGAATATACCTATGTGTCTTTTGTATCCATTGAAAGAATTTGTGCGTAAAACCCTAATTAACTTGATTCACATAGGAATATAGTGAGTTGATTAACTGGGGTGTTCCTTGTAATTCTGCATTTTAAGGATTGGATTTAGGAGGATTTGTTCACGTGTCTTTGGAAGAAGTGCGTGAATACTCATAAAGCATTCTTGGATAACAATTCATATTAATTGATTTATTTTAAATAGGAAGTAAGTTAGTTTAAATGAAATACCAAGGGAAGTTGTAATCTTAACCTGTTAAATCTGCAGTTATTCTTGTTAAATTTTGATTTTTAATTATTAGTTTTGTTAAGTTTAAATTTCAATCACAAACAAAATTTTCTTAGTTTAAAGTAGGATTAATTGCATTAGAATTAGTAATTGATAAATATTAGTCTATTTCCTCGTGGGAACGATATCCTTGCTTGCTGAATATTACAATTGAACGCGTATACTTGCGTGGTAAAGTGCTATTAAAAAAATTAGGCAACAATTGTTAATACATTAGTCCCAGGTTCTCTAACCTTAACATTACAGACATACCCTTTAGATATACAAAAAGGGTTTATAAACATAACATAATAATAATGTTTATAAGAATTAATCCAGCATTTTGCCATTGCCTTTGTTCTTCTTTGACCCGCTGGCCTGTTCGTTCCTAGCTGAAATATTTTATTTAGCAAGGGTGAGCAACAAGTTTGTCCCGCAAGTTAAGACATACAATAACTGTATACGAATCAATAAGAACAGACTATTTATTTTGGTAGAATGAAACTAAAGTTCGTGGAACTTTAAAATAGCTGAACAAAGCTTTAATAATTAACAAGTATTCTCACAATCTATGTAACACGATAATTTGATAATGAAAGCGTACAACACTTTAAAAGTTTCTACGATATTCTAATGAATAATAAAGAATTAATTATACAAAGCAGCAGAGTGGAATGTTTTCCAGATTTATGATGAGCTATCCGTTGGATCTTGAACTTCTCTTCTCGAGTAACTATCAAAGTGTATCAGATAACCATAAAGATTAAATCATACCCCTCTGCAAGTACTTAGAGCCGGCCAACTCCTTGTACCCTATATTATGCATAATACTTAAGTCGCGCGCAATGGTCAAATATACGACTAAAAATGTTCCCTTTATATAAAAGGTTGTTCTTCTTAGTCTCAGAATCAAGATTTGATTTAACAACGAAATTCAATGATTTCAATATCTAATCACTTATCTTTTCTTCTCTTCTCAAACCTATCAAGTTTTTTTTTGATCTAGCCGATACAACTGACATTGATGTAAGACCCCAAATTATTAATAAATAAAATTTAATTTTCTCTATTTATTATTTTGAAATAGTAATGGGTTGATTTGATTAATGTGGTTAGTTATGGGTAAAATGTGCAAATATTTTAAATAAGCAGGTGGTTATAAAATATTCATTGTTGTCGGGGAATATTCGTTTAGTCGTGGAATATTCTTGCTGTCAGGGAATATTCGTACGATGACGCAGTCTTTTATGGGACCCATAACGGAAATCGATTGGATGAAGAAAACGACAAGTATAAGTTGTTTATAAATAACGGCGTAGTTGTTACCATTAATACTGTTGGAATACCCGGCGGTTAAAACACAGTAATACGCATTGTTGCACAGTAGAATACGGTATTGCACCAATTATTGATTCTTATGTAAGAAGTCACTACTCAATAATTATTACAGTAATTACTGTTCAATATTTTATTTTATTGATTCAATAATTGCTGCGTTGATTTTTTTTATATTACTGTTGTTTCAATAATTGTCACTACACAGTATTTTCCATTATCGGAGCAATAATTCATATTATCTGAATAATATTATTAAATAACATTATTGGTAATGTCTAGAAAGTTCTGTCTAAGGAGAGGTTTGGTCACCTAATTGCGTGCCAGTCTTATTGAAAGCACCCTCTTTCCTGGGAACGGCCTGATTGCCAGTACTGTGATTCTGTAATGTTATTTGTGAATAATTAATTATTGATTTATATGATGATAAAAATATTGATTTTATGTGGATATAAATGGAGAAAATTTTTAAAGTGACAATTGTTAAAAAAATTGATATTTTATCTTTTCTGATAAAATAATATTTTATTATATTATACAATAATGGTGATATTTATACAATGAATGTGAGATATATTAGTATATGAGGAGGAAGAGTATTTTTGTTGCATTAAATGATTAACACATATTTTCTGTGTCGGTGGACCCCATTTCTTGACTGAAATTTGATTATAGCCTATAAAATCGCCCGTGTATGGATTTCGGTCAATTTATGTTTGGAATTTGGAAAAACTTTCTTCTACAAAGTTGTAGAGAATTGAATTTCTTATAAAAAATCGCTAGATTCGAATTTTCCGATAAAAGGGCTATTTATTATGAATTATTGAAGTTCTGAAGTTCCGAAATAATTGATTTTTGGAAGTTTTATTTATTTTTATTAATAAAAACATTTTTTATATTTTGTGGCCTCATTAAACATGTGCAAAATAAGCTGATTTCAAATGTCTAGAGGTGGGCTTGAAATTTGATAATAATATTATATTATATTCAATTTTCTGCTTTGGTGTTTTAAGCATTTTCCTATAAATAGGGTGCTTAGGTTAGAATTAAAAATCACACCAGAAACTGAAGTTTTTCCTCTCTTTTCTCTCGATATATTGAGCGTATTCTTGTGAGTATTTTAATACTTTGAGTGTTGTTATACGGTGTAAGTTTAAGTCATAGCTTATATCCGGTGTTTCAACTAGAAGTACTGTCTTTACGAGGTAAGGGATGTTATTTTCTTCTCAAATGGTATTATTTCTTCAATATCATTATGCTGAAATATTGGTTGAAACTTTTTATCAAATTTGGAACTTTTTCATATCGGGGTTACTATTCATGAGTTACTATTCACGGGTTACTATTCACGAAGCATGATGATGTTTTTTATGAAATTTCTATCTTTTAGTGTCGGAGTTACTATTCACGTATACGATACTATTCACGAATACGACACTATTCACAAAAAAATTTAATTTTTATTTTTTGTCCAAGATATCTATTATGGATACTAGCTTTGATTGTATCCATGTTTTAATCATTCTTGAATTTTAACCCACTCTGGTTATTTATGAAGTATTTTTGAATGTGATTGTTTAAAGTACGAATCCTTAATATTTGTTCTTTTGCTTCACTGGATTCGTTTTCTTTAAAATATTTTTTATCATCCTCAATCCTAAATGATGATATAACTGAATATCTTTGGCCTGTAGTGCAAAGATGAATAATTTCTTGATGAATATCTTTGGCCCGTAGTGCAAAGATGAACAGGTGTTGAGATGAACATGACCGACTGATTAATATCTTTGGCCCGTAGTGCAAAGATGAATAGGTGTTTAGATGAACATGATTAACTGATGACTATCTTTGGCCTATAGTTCAAAGATGAATATTTGATTCCAGATATATATTGATTGATGCTACAGGGATAAAATATCGACGATGAACTTTTAAATTCATATATAGAAGATAGTAGTTTGCATTCTCTACTTAACTCTTCTAATGAATTGTTATTTCCGCTGCGAAGATTGATTTAAAACTGGTTGTCTATTGTATTCTATTAGATTTTTCTCTGTTGAGGACTAACGATAATTTGTTCTATATTATCTTAGTCATAATGTTCTTTACTGGGCTAGTTGAGCTCACCCTTTTCTTTGTTGTTCTATTTTTCTTCTCAGGAGGCGAGAATGTAGCGAGTACTAGTCGGGGTGTGGAGTGATGGTTCTAGAAGTTGTTCAAGTAGTCCTCACTATTCTGTAAAATAGTGTATTAATAATTATAATGAGGACTTATTTGAGTGTGGATATTATCTAGATGACAATATTTGTATTTAAACTCATAGTTTTTATGTTGTATTAATAAAGTTGTAGTTGTTTCTGTACCATGTATTTTGACGACTCAGAATGGGTGTTGTATACCTATTTTGGGGGTGTCACAATTGATATATCAATAATAATTAAATTCTCTTCTATTCTCGAACCTATAAAGTTCTAACAAATGTTCGTCTATCCAGAATAATTAGCTAAGACATTTCTCAACATAATTCGATAATAAACAAGAATTTTTTGTACTGCCAATATTATCTTCTACATATATGAATATCCAACAACAGTAATTCTACGAATATATATTTTCTGAATCAGTAATTTAATTTGAATTATTAAACATGCACTAACTGTGAATAATCAACAATAAATTCTTGGACGTGGTATAATTAACAATAATTAACCACTATAATAATTGAATGAATATAACTCAAGGTTGAGTTGGGAAATGTAATAACCATAAATTTTAAGTCACCATATATGTATGTACATTATCGATTTTTTTTAAAACTTTTTGTTATATAAGGATTTAATATGTGACCACATATGTGAAGTGGTGCATGGGGAAATTAACATATATACTATACTTATGGATACATACATTTATAGATTTCATAAAATGAAAGCTTCGTAACCTAATTATACATTAGGTAAGACTATTAAATAATCTAAGTGTTATGGTAATACGAAAAAGTTAGTATTTAATATGTATACTAACTTAAGTGAGTAAACTTAGTTTTTCAAGTGACTAATAATTTTAAACCTAATTCTTGTAAATCTAATTAGGTTATGAGATAAAGTCACATGTATAAGTAATTAAACTTCATATGATTGGAAATGGAAGCCCTATATAATCAAATTGGGTAACATTATTAAAATTGCTAGACTATGTTTAGTACATAGCCCAAAACAATTAAAGGAGAAGCCCAAAGAAAATAAAATACAATCCAATACTTAGCCCACTTGATTAGGGGTATTCTAGACATTTGATTAATCAAAATTGGGCATTTAAAATAAAAGATAAATGGAGGATATTATGGGCTAGAGGATCCTAAGTGGAATAATTAAGCTAACTTGTCCATTAGTAGAAATTATTAAACACAAGGACAATGTTGTCAAGCTCCCATTGGTTGCCACTCCATTATGCACATTTAATCATGTCTAGCCTAATGGAAATAATAATACAAAGTTTTTACCCAATGGACAACAAAATAGTTATGGGAGGACTATTAGTAAATTGCCCATTTCATTTTGTAATCACATTTCATTCTTCCAACATCTCATTTTCTCTCTATCTTCTTCTTCTATCTTTTGCTCCTAAGCTAGCCAACTTCATAGAGAGAAAAGAGAGAGAGGGTTTCGGCTATAGAGAGAAGAGATAGGAGTGCTAGTTGTTCATGCCTCCTAAGTATATTACTTACTTTGGAAAATCAAGAAAGGTAGCAACTAAGTCAAGGTATAACTTACCTTCATCTTCTTTTGTTACTTTGTTTTGCTAGCTTGAGTTTTGATGGAGTTATGTACAAATACTCAAGATACACTAGTTCTACATATCATCATGTATGGAACTAAGTATCTTGAGTGTTAGATCAAAGACTTAGAGGAAGAAAACCAGCATATGTTCTCCAAGGGTGAAAACTCTTGTTTTTCTTCCACTAAATCTTGTGTAACTCAAGTTTTACAACTTGGAATTGTGATCCGTCGAGGGGGGGGGGGGGGGTGCTAGATACATGAGTTATGTAGTAAACCCAAGTGGTAGAACACAAATCTAGCAATTTTTGAAACCTTTGAGACTATTTTTCTCAAAATAGTCCACTTTGCATGTTGAGGCTTTGAAAACCCTAAATCAGCTACAGATCTGTTTTTCATGAGACTGTTTCGATCAGTTGTTTGTCTTTTAAAAATTTGGGAAAAATCAAAGAGGTACCTTGAGAAGTTATGTACATGCAGGAAAAAGAACGAACACGTTTCGAGTTATATATTGTGCGTAATGACTATTTCCGTAAAGGACTCCAAAATATTAACCATCGAATGTCTCATTGTGTATACACTAGAAAATTCCGAAATTTGTACAGTGGCTTCATATATGTTACGAGAGCATACCCTGAAAAATTCAGAATTTTCTGAGTAACACTCAATTTATGAATAATGGGGCAAGATTCGAGTGTTTTAGACACTTTAAAAATAGTATATCATTTTCTAAAATTCCAGAAAAATTAGGAGATCATTGTTGGTTCATATTCTGTCGAAATCGAGAAGTTGAGAATTTTTGAAGTCAGTTTGCTATTTTTCCTAAAAAAATGGTTAAGTTATGAATAAAAGGAAATAAATAGTTAAATGATGTCTTTAATGAGAAAAATGTGATTTTTATGCTTGAATGCTCATTATATATTATATCATGATTATCTTAAGGCACTTTGGTAATTTATGATAAGAAATATTATTTATGACCTTTTGTGGATATTAAATAAGAGGTTTAATAAAGGGTGAACAATTAGAATAAATTATTTATTAATCCAATAAATTATTAAAATATTATTATGATGTTAATAATATTAGAATATAATATTTTTAAATAAAATAAAAATATTAAGATTAAAATTTCATTAAAATATTATTAAATAATTAATAATATTAGATTATGATATTAATCCTAGAGTAAAATATTATTAAAAGATTAATAATATTAGATTAAAGTATTATTATTAAATAATTAAAATATTATTAAATAATAATATTCGAGATTAAATAAAATTTTATTAAATATAATAACATTAGTAAAGGAATAAAATATTATTAAATAATTAATAATATTAGTAAGTGAATAAAATATTAGTAAATGATTGAAAGTATTATTAATGATGTTAAAGCATAAGTAAGATATTATTACGGTAATAATATTAATGCATGATTAAAATATTATTAAGAGGATTAATAATATTAGTAAATTATTGAAATATTACTAAGATGATAATAATATTAGTAAGTGAATGAAAGTATTATTAGTAAACCAATAATACTAGAAGGTGAATTAAATATTATCTAAGTTAATAATATTATGTGAATTAAAGGTAGTCGTTAATTAATAGTAACACTATTTAGACAGGATAATGTTTATAAGAACTAAATGTAATGTATAATATCTATGTGATTACATAATCTAATGTTATGCTTTGACTAATTGAAAGATTAATTATTGGTCTCTCAAAGGAAGATAATTTAACTGCATAGTGGATTGAAATTTAATTTCGTAGTCGTAACCTACGATCGAGGTAAGTTTCCTAACTCAAGCTCGAGTTATTATTTTCAAAGCATGTTTGTGAATAATTATTGATGATTATTCACGTCTATATTGATTATTGAAATTCACACTTTGTGCAATTGAATTCCGTTCTACTACTATTGAACTGTGAATTAAATTAAAGTTATTCATTTATGAACTGTTTATGAAATAGATCTATGCTAATTGTATCAGCTAGATCAAGCATGTCTAAATTTGTTAAATCAAATGTGTTTTAAATAACTGTTCTTATTAAATTAATATAGTAAGAACTCTTGACTAAGAAAAGGACGAATTTGATTAAGGCATGATATCAATGCCGGATTATTAAATGTTTATGTATAAATCACGAGGTATGAAAGGCTGATCCCCTTGAATACCAAAACTTATTAAGAGGTCCAGTTTAAATCACTGAGCACCTTGGCAAATGTTCATGGTTATTTAAAACCACTCAGTTCATGTTATTCAATTATCGAATATTCAATTGTTGATTATTAATTCATGTTCCTTCACAATCTTATACTATTGTTGAACATTGAACGCAATATTTCTTTCTAAGTCATGATATATCTCTCTTGTATATAAACTTGCGAAGCAAATTAGTTGCTTACTCTTGCTATATCATGACATCTATTTCAGTTAAGCCCGAAGGATCCAACACGAAGAACAAGGGCAAGGGCAAAATCAAGGAGTAGTTTAGAATGAATGTCAATTTAACTATTATCTGATGGAATTTCTTAAGTAAATTGTTTGTATTATGAATGGTGTATGTAAAGTTAAGGTTATGGAGACCTTGGGACCAGTTTATGAGACTTTATTATAATGAACAATGTATGTTTATTATTTCGTAGTAGTTATAGAATGCTTATGATGATGATAGATCGTGAGCATTGAATCTGAGGTTAGAGAACCTGGATTTGGGGGCGTCACAGGTTGGTATCAAAGCTGTAGGTTATAAACATTAGGATTGTGAAACCTAGGTTATAACCTTAGTAGAAAACTCTTATAGAGTATGTTAGGAGATGGATTATTTAAATTCATCGTGTATGTGTTGTACTTAATAAAATATTGTTTCATTTCATCAATGACTATATTTTATTGTAGTACTAATGTTGTATCCTTGTTTTATAGGATGCCAAGTGATAGTCAGGGGAGACATTCTGTAGACCAGGAGGAGGTCGTTCCAGAGGAGGTGTCGGATACCTCGAAGGTAGTGATGATTAGTAACCTGTTAGAGAAAAACCATGCTTAGGAGCTAAGGATTTTGCAGTTGGAGGCGGAGAATATGAACCATCAGCACATGGAGCAACAATATAAGGATGTTGTTCATCAGGCACTGATGGAGCCAGCAGAGATACGAGTCCAGCTAGAGCCTGAGAAGGCAAAGTTCGCAGCACTGAGCGTAGAGCATCTGGCGATGCAGAGTGAGTTTGACGTGGAGATTGCCGATAAGATACGGGTGGAGGAGGCATTTCATGAGTCGGCCAAGCGGGTGGACCTATTAGAGATTTCACTGGATGCCATGAAAGTCAGGGTAGAGACTTTAGGACTGGCATTAGACGCAATGTGTGAGGGCCAGCGCAGTGGGGCTAGGAGGGTCTACTCTGAGATAGGAGAGTCTAGTCGATCCGTTTGACGTAGAGTTTTGGAGCAGTTGCTTCCCTAGGAGCCTGTGCAGGTGACCCGGTAGGGCCACTAATGGTGATGATCTGATGACCCAGTTGTAGATAGATGTATTAGTACCTTTCTTTTTGTGTAATAAGGTTTTATGATGATGTGAACCTCAGCAGGTGTGAGGTAGTAAGTAGTTAGGTACTATCCCTATTTGTGTTGTAGGGAGGTATCATTATGAGTTAATCCCATCTTTTGTGTTTAAAATGGGATAGTAGCATTTATAAAATATACCTGTATTAATCATGTAAGTCAGTGAAGATTGGTGTATGAATATAAATGCAGTATTATTATGATATGTGTTGGAAAATTTTAAATAGTAAATTGTCTATTTAATGTTATGTGAATCCAGTAGACTGATTTGGAAAATGTTCTTTAAAAACAAACTTTACCCACTAATAAGGGAGAAAGACTTCCAAATCTTGGTAATTTAAAACTCTCATATAATGATCATCTGATTGTTTAAATAAAATAGCGTGTTACATGCTAAGTAATCATATGATAATAAACCCGAGTAACGTGTTAGACTTTTATTTCACTAGATAATGCCGCCCAGACGTGGACTGAGGAACCAAGAGATTGAAGAGTTAGTTAATAATGCAGCGGAAGCTCAACAAAACCCAATGCAAGATTTTATCAACATGATGGCTGAAGCCATGAGGAATCAAGCTCAACCTGCAGGAAATTAGGCGGGCAACCAACTAGTCAACTTTAAGGACTTCAAGGCAGTAGGACTGCCGGAGTTTAGAGGAACAACAGACCCGATAGAGGCCCAAACGTGGGTAAAGGAGATCGAGAAGGCCTTCGTTATTTCTAGAGTAGCAGAAGAGTAGAAGACAATTTTTGCTACCTACTTAATGAAGGATGAGGCTAATTATTGGTGGAAGGCCAACTAGAACAAAGCCGGAACTGGAATCATGACTTGGGAAGCATTCAAGAAGTTGTTCTTTGAGAACTACTTCCCTGAGAGTATTCAAGCAAGAATGGAGATCAAGTTTTTGGAACTGAAACAGGAGAATATGTCAGTATCAGAGTATGCTGCGAAGTTCAATGAATTGGCTAGATTCGCTCCACATCAGGTGGACACAGAGGTGAGGAAAGCGAGAAGGTTTGAAAATGGACTAAAGCCATGGATTTATAGTAAGGTAGCGGTTTTACAAATCACATCATTCTCAAATCTGTTGGAGAAAGCTCTTATAGCGGAAGGAGGAAGCGAATCTGTCTCAAAATACAATCGGGAGAAGAACAAGAAGAAAGCAGAAGGTGGGAATTAGAATGTTAGCAGTGGCGGTAGCAATAAGAAGAAGCGGAAATGGAGCAGTGGGGGTAGTAATTTGGAGATGCAGCACGAAAGTTTGCAACAAAAGAAGTCGGTGTGTGGGAACTGTGGAAAGGGTCACTCAGGGGAGTGCTTGAAAGGAA
Source organism: Panax japonicus (assembly GCA_020205505.1). NCBI lineage: Eukaryota > Viridiplantae > Streptophyta > Magnoliopsida > Apiales > Araliaceae > Panax > Panax japonicus. Next base: position 42,764,040 of record CM035105.1, on the reverse strand, counting down.
AAATGGTATGTTATACATGTGGGCAAGAAGGGCATACCTCACCCAATTGTCCTAAGGTGAAGAAGGGAGGTTGCTTTAACTGTGGTGACGTGGGACATCAAATCAAGGATTGCCCGAAGAAGAAAATCACGGATGGCAGAAATGGCAACAAGGACAATAACACTAAGACAACCAATGGAGGACCAGCCCAGCCAAACAAGCCTACAGTACAAACATTCAATATAACAGTGCAAGATGCCGTTGCATCTAGGGAGGTGGTGTTAGGTATAATTCTGATCAATGATATAAATGCCTATGTGTTATTCGATTCGGAAGCTTCATGTTCTTTCGTATCTGATGAATTTTCTCAAAGATTAAGTTTACCTCATGAACTATTAGAACACCAAATGAATGTAGAAGTAGCAAACAAAGAAATTATCCCTGTAGACTGCATCTATAGGAACTGTTGTGCTAATATAAGAGGGTTTAAGCTTAACGTGGATTTGATACCAATTCGTCTTGGAGAGTTTGATGTAATCCTCGGGATGGATTGGTTATCAAGTCATGGAGCGGTCATTGACTATAAGAAAAAGTGCGTACACCTAAAGACTCCGAATAAGTCAAAGGTGGTATTTCGTGACAGTAAATCGCCGAGATAATCTTGTTGTCTGACGATGATGAAAGCAAGTAAGTTGTTTAGGAAGGGTTGTATAGGTTATTTGGCTCACGTTCTGGATACCCACCGAGTCGAGGGTGAACTGGGTCAGATACCTATTGTAAGAGAATTCGTTGACGTTTTCCCAGATGAGATTCTGGGATTGCCACCAGATAGAGAGATAGAGTTTGTTATCGATTTGGCACCAGGGACATCACCGATATCCAAAGCGCCGTAACGTATGGCTCCGGTAGAAATGAAGGAATTGATGGTTCAACTACAAGAGTTGTTAGATAAGGGATACATTCGACCAAGCGTATCACCATGGGGAGAACCAGTCTTATTCATAAAGAAGAAGGATGGGTCATTAAGGCTTTGTATCGACTACCGAGAGTTTAACAAGGTCACCATTAAGAACAAGTACCCGTTGCCCAGGATCGACCATTTGTTTGATCAGTTGAAAGGGGCGAAATACTTTTCAAAAATTGACTTGAGGACTGGTTAACACCAACTGAAGGTGAGACAGGAGGATGTTCCAAAGACGGCATTCAAAACTCAGTATGGACACTTTGAGTTTCTGGTAATGTCTTTTGGGTTGACGAATGAGCCAGGAGCATTCATGGACTTGATGAACAGAGTGTTTAAACAGTATTTGGATAAGTTTGTTGTCATGTTCATAGATGACATCCTGGTATATTCAGAGATAGAGGAAGATCACGTTTAACATCTAAGGAAAGTGTTGGAGACGTTAAAGAGGGAGAAGTTTATGCAAAGTTCTCCAAGTGTGAATTATGGTTGCGGAGAGTGCAGTTTTTGGGTCACGTTATCAACAAGGATGGTGTTTCGGTAGATCCAGCAAAAGTAGAAGCGGTTATCAACTGGGAACAACCAAAGACACTGACAGAAATTAGGAGTTTCTTGGGATTAGCAGGATACTATCGAAGATTCATCCAAGAGTTTTCAAAGATAGCATTGCCGTTGACCAACCTTACTAGAAAGACAGTGAAGTTCGTTTGGACGGAAAAATGTGAACAGAGTTTCATGGAATTGAAGAAGAGGCTCAGTCAAGCACCTATGTTGGCTTTACCAGACAACACGGGAGGATTTATAGTGTATAGTGATGAGTCATAGAAGGGTCTTGGCTGTGTACTGATGTAACATGACAAGGTCATTGCGTACGCTTCACGTCAGCTGAAGGACTATGAAAAGGGTTATCCGACTCATGACCTGGAGTTAGCAGCAGTCGTTTTTGCCTTGAAAATTTGGAGGCACTATTTGTATGGCGAGAATTATGAGATATATACGGATCATAAGAGTCTAAAGTATATCTTCACGCAGAAGGAGCTAAATATGAGGCAGCGCCGATGGCTAGAATTGATCAAGGATTATGATTGTGAGATTCTGTACCATCCAAGCAAAGCAAATATAGTTGCTGATGCCCTGAGCAGAAAAGGCAGAGAGAAGTTACTGAAGTTGACCATTTAAGAGGAATTGGTGAAGGATTTTGAACGACTTGACTTAGAGGTTAAGTATCCGATGGAGATCTATGAGAAATTATTTACCGTGGCAGTAAGCCCTACTTTATTAGATAAGGTTAAAGAGGCTCAAGAGAAGGACGAAGATTGCGACATCATCAAGAAGCGGTTAGCTGAAGGGGATGAATTGAAATACAAGATTGATGACACTGGACTGCTAAGATTTGAAGGAAGAATTTGGGTACCGTTAGTACCAGAACTAAGAGAAGAGATTCTACAAGAAGTGCATAGTACGAGGTACTCGATACACCAAGGAAGCACAAAGATGTATCAAGACTTACTTCAACACTTTTGGTGGCCAAACATGAAGAAAGAGGTTGCAGAATGTGTTAGCGAATGTCTAACTTGTCAGAGAGTCAAGGCAGAGCATCAACGACCGAGTGGATTACTACAGCCTTTAGAGATTCCAGAGTGGAATTGGGAGCACATCACGATGGATTTTGTGGTGGGATTTCCAGTAATGCAAAAGGGACACGACGCAATATGGGTGATCGTAGATCGTCTTACGAAGTCGGCTCACTTTTTGCCGATCAAGAACAGGTATAGTCTGGACCAGTTAGCCAACGTATATATCAAGGAAATTATCTGGAGACATGGCTTACCAGTATCTATTATGTCGGATAGGGATCCACGATTCACGTCAAACTTCTGGAAGAGTCTTCAAGAAAGAATGGGGACGCAACTACGGATGAGCACCACGTATCATCCACAGACCGATGGGCAAAGTGAGAGAACGATTCAAACACTTGAAGACATGCTCAGAGCTTATGTGATGGACTTCAAGGGTAGCTGGGAGGATAATCTTTAATTGGTAGAGTTCGCATACAACAATAGCTATCACGCCAGCATCGGAATGCCACCGTACGAAGCACTGTATGGAAGGAAATGTAGAACACCCTTATGCTGGGATGAAGTGGGTGAACGTCGACTGTTGGGACCAGAACTGGTGCAGCAGACCGTAGAGATCGTCAAGGTGATAAGAGCCCAACGGGTAGCAGCTCAAGATCTCTAGAAGAAGTATGCAGACTTACATCACCAGAAGCGAGATTTTGAGGTGGGAAGCTATGCATTTTTGAAAGTATCTCCCTAAAAAGGGAAGATAAGGTTTGGAAAGAAAGGTAAACTAAGTCCGAGATTTATTGGACCTTTTGAGATCTTGAAGAAGATAGGCAAAGTGGCGTACGGGGTAGCTGTACCTCCTGAATTGGAACATATTCATAATGTGTTTCATGTGTCAGTGCTACGACCATATAAGCCTGATTACAAGCACGTGATATCATACGTGCCAATTCAGGTCGAAAGGGATTTGTCGTACGAGGAAATTTCGGTCAAAATTTTAGACAGAAAGGAACAGAAATTGCGAAATAAGGTTATACATTCTTTAAAAGTTCTTTGGAGAAACCACAATGCTGAAGAAGCTACGTGGGAACTCGAAGAAAAGATAAGAGAAAATTATCCACACCTTTTTGAGAAAACTTATAAGAAATTTCGGGGACAAAATTCTTATAGGGGGGGGGAGGATGTAATAACCGTGAATTTTAAGTCACCATATATGTATGTACATTATCGATTTTTTTTAAAACTTTGTGTTATATAAGGATTTAATATGTGACCACATATGTGAAGTGGTGCATGGGGCAATTAACATATATACTATACTTATGGATACATACATTTATAGATTTCATAAAATTAAAGCTTCGTAACCTAATTATACATTAGGTAAGACTATTAAATAACCTAAGGGTTATGGTAATACGAAAAAGTTAGTATTTAATATGTATACTAACTTAAGTGGGTAAACTTAGTATTTCAAGTGACTAATAATTTTAAACCTAATTCTTGTAAATCTAATTAGGTTATGAGATAAAGTCACATGTATAAGTAATTAAACTTCATATGATTGGAAATGAAAGCCCTAAATAATCAAATTGGGTAACATTATTAAAATTGCTAGACTATGTTTAGCACATAGCCCAAAACAATTAAAGGAGAAGCCCAAAGAAAATAAAATACAATCTAATACTTAGCCCACTTGATTAGGGGTATTCTAGATATTTGATTAATCAAAATTGGGCATTTAAAATAAAAGCTAAATGGAGGATATTATGGGCTAGAGGATCCTAAGTGGAATAATTAAGCTAACTTGTCCATTAGTAGAAATTATTAAACACAAGGACAATGTTGTCAAGCTCCCATTGGTTGCCACTCCATTATGAACATTTAATCATGTCTAGCCTTATGAAAATAATAATACAAAGTTTTTACCCAATGGACAACAAAATAGTTATGGGAGGATTATTAGTGAATTGCCCATTTCATTTTGTAATCACATTTCATTCTTCCAACATCTCATTTTCTGTCCATCTTCTTCTTCTATCTTTTGCTCCCAAGCTAGCCAACTTCATAGAAAGAAAAGAGAGAGAGGGTTTCGGCTATAGAGAGAAGAGATAGGAGTACTAGTTGTTCATGCCTCCTAAGTATATTACTTACTTTGGAAAATCAAGAAAGGTAGCAACTAAGTCAAGGTATAACTTACCTTCATCTTCTTTTGTTACTTTGTTTTGCTAGCTTGAGTTTTGATGGGGTTATGTACAAATACTCAAGATACACTAGTTTTATATATCATCATGTATGGAACTAAGTATCTTGAGTGTTAGAACAAAGACTTAGAGGAAGAAAATGAGCATATGTTCTCTAAGGGTGAAAACTCTTGTTTTTCTTCCACTAAATCTTGTGTAACTCAAGTTTTACAACTTGGAATTGTGATCCGTCGAAGGGGGGGGGGGGGGGTGCTAGATACATGAGTTATGTAGTAAACCCAAATGGTAGAACACAAATCTAGCAATTTTAAAACCTTTGAGACTATTTTTCCTAAAATAGTCCACTTTGCATGTTGAGGCTTTGAAAACCCTTAATCAGCTACTGATCTGTTTTTCATGAGGCTGTTTCGGTCAGTTGCTTGTCTTTTAAAATCTGGTAAAAATCACAGATGTACCTTGAGAAGTTATGTACATGCAGGAAAAAGAACGAACACGTTTCGAGTTATATATTGTGCGTAATGACTATTTTCGTAAAGGACTCCGAAATATTAACCTTCGAATGTCTCACTGTGTATACACTGGAAAATTCTAAAATTTGTACAGTGGCTTCATATATGTTACGAGAGAATACCCTAAAAAATTCAGAATTTTCTGAGCAACACTAAATTTATGAAAAATGGGGCATGATTCGAGTGTTTTAGACACTTTAAAAATAGTAAATCATTTTCTAAAATTCTAGAAAAATTAGGAGATCATTGTTGGTTCATATTCTGTCAAAATCCAGAAGTTGAGAATTTTTGAAGCCAATTTGCTATTTTTCCTAAAAAATGGTTAAGTTATGAATAAAAAGAAATAAATAGTTAAATGATGTCTTTAATGAGAAAAATATGATTTTTATGCTTGAATGCTCATAATATATTATATTATGACTATCTTAAGGCACTTTGATAATTTATGATAAGAAATATCATTTATGACCTTTTGTGGATATTAAATAATAGGTTTAATAAAGGGTGAACAATTAGAATAAATTATTTATTAATCCAATAAATCATTAAAATATTATTATGATGTTAATAATATTAGAATATAATAATTTTAAGTAAATAAAAATATTAAGATTAAAATTTTATTAAAATTTTATTAAATAATTAATAATATTAGATTAAGATATTAATCCTAGAGTAAAATATTATTAAAAGATTAATAATATTAGATTAAAGTATTATTATTAAATGATTAAAATATTATTAAATAATAATATTCGAGATTAAATAAAATGTTATTAAATATAATAACATTAGTAAAGGAATAAAATATTATTAAATAATTAATAATATTAGTAAGTGAATAAAATATTAGTAAATGATTGAAAGTATTATTAATGATGTTAAAGCATAAGTAATATATTATTATGGTAATAATATTAATGCATGATTAAAATATTATTAAGATGATTAATAATATTAGTAAATTATTGAAATATTACTAAGATGATAATAATATTAGTAAGTGAATGAAAGTATTATTAGTAAACCAATAATACTAGAAGGTGAATTAAATATTATCTAAGTTAATAATATTATGTAAATTAAAGGTAGTCAATAATTAATAGTAACACTATCTAGACAGGATAATATTTATAAGAACTAAATATAATGTATAATATCTATGTGATTTCATAATCTAATGTTATGCTTTGACTAATTGAAAGATTAATTATAGGTCTCTCAAAGGAAGATAGTTTAACTGCATAGTGGATTGAAATTTAATTTCGTAGCCGTAACCTACGATCGAGGTAAGTTTCCTAACTCAAGCTCGAGTTAATATTTTCAAAGCATGTTAGTGAATAATTATTGATGATTATTCACGTCTATATTGATTATTTAAATTCACACTTTGTGTAATTAAATTCCGTTCTACTACTATTGAACTGTGAATTAAATTAAAGTTCTTCATTTATGAACTGTTTATGAAATAGATCTATGCTAATTGTATCAGCTAGATCAAGCATGTCTAAATTTGTTAAATCAAATGTGTTTTAAATAATTGTTCTTATTAAATTGATATAGTAAGAACTCTTGACTGAGAAAAGGATGAATTTGATTAAGGCATGATATTAATGCCGGATTATTAAGTGTTTATGTATAAATCACGAGGTATGAAAAGATGATCCCCTTGAATACCAAACCTTACTAAGAGGACCAGTTTAAATCACTGAGCACCTTGGCAAATGTTCATGGTTATTTAAAACATCTCAGTTCATGTTATTCAATTATCGAATATTCAATTGTTGTTTATTAATTCATGTTCCTTCACAATCTTAGACTATTGTTGAACATTGAACGCAATATTTCTTTCTAAGTCATGATATATCTCTAAGTCATGATATATCTCTCTTGTATATAAACTTTCTTTCTAGTTGTTTACCCTTGCTATATCATGACATCTATTTCAGTTAAGCCCGAAGGATCTAACACGAAGAACAAGGGCAAGGGCAAGATCCAGGAGTAGTTTAGAATGAATGTCAATTTAACTATTATCTGATGGAATTTCTTAAGTAAACTATTTGTATTATGAATGGTGTATTTAAAGTTAAGTTTATGGAGACCTTGGGACCAGTTTATGAGACTTTATTATAATGAACAATGTATGTTTATTATTTTGTAGTAGGTATAGAATGCTTATGATGATGATAGATCGTGAGCACTGAATCTGAGGTTAGAGAACCTGGATTTGGGGGCGTCATAGGAAACTTGCCTCTTTCGCTAATTAAAGCTACACAATAAACTTATCTGCTTTCGAAAGACCTATAACCAATAATATCGGTCTGACAATTAGCACAATATTTCATAACACAACACTAAAATTTATAGTCAAATCTTCTTCTAGACACATTACGACATATTCACATCAGTATTTATAGCCTATATAAACACTTATCAAGTCTAACTAGTTCGGTTTGCAAGTACTTAGAGCCGGCCAACTCCTTGTTCCCTATATTATGCATAATAGTTAAGTCGCGCGCAATGGTCGAATATACTACTAAAAATGTTCCCTTTATATAAAAGGTTGTTCTTCTCAGTCTCAGAATCAAGATTTGATTTAATAACGAAATTCAATGATTTCAATATCTAATCATTTATCTTTTCTTCTCTTCTCAAACCTATCAAGTTTTCTTTTTCGATCTAGCCGATACAATTGGCATTGATATATCAATAATAATTAAATTCTCTTCTCTTCTCTTCTCTTCTCGAACCTATCAAGTTCTAACAAGTGTTCGTCTGACCAGAATAATTAACTAAGAAATTTCTCAACATAATTCGATAATAAACAGGAATTTTTTGTACTGTCAATATTAGCTTCTACATATATGAATATCCAATAACAGTAATTCTACGAATATATATTTTTCGAATCAGTAATTCAATTTGAATTATTAAAAATACACTAACTGCGAATAATCAATAATAAATTCTTGGACGTGGTATAATTAACAATAATTAACCACTATAATAATTGAATGAATATAACTCAAGGCTGAGTTAGGAAACTTGCCTCTTTTGCTGATTGCAGCTACACAATAAACTTATCTGCTTTTGAAAGACCTATAACCAATAATATCGGTCTCACAATTAGTACAATATTTCATAACACACAACACTAAAATTCATAGTCAAATCTTCTCCTAGACACATTACCACATATTCACATCAGTGATTATAGCATATATAAACACTTATCAAGTCTAACTTGTTCGGTCTGGTTGGACTTTGGTCTCATCTCGGTTTCCTAGTCACCCTATCCGACAATTAATACATTTATTATCAATTAATTTTGGTTTCTAAGCTTAATATTAATTTAGATAAGTCAATTATCATTTATAATATTTTTTGAAACCTTTTAATAATATTTAAACAATTATTATAATTTATAATAATTTTTCAAACATTTAAATCATTTTTAAATGATTTAAATATCAAATAATCTTATCATCATTAATATTTAATAATATAATAATATTAATGTTATACTTGTCAAAATATTAAAGTTATTATTAATAACATAAAATATTTTTAAATCATCAATATTCTACTTAAATTATTTTTAAATTAATTAAAATTATTTTTAAATCATCACCATTAATATTTAAATATTAATGAAATTATCTTCAAAATATTAAAAGTAATTAATTATCACTTAAAAATTTTTAATTCATTTTTCTCATTGTTAAATGATTTTGAAATCAATAAAATCATTTTTAATTCTTTTATTTAATATAATAATTAAATAAATTTAATATCATTAATATTAATTTATTAATGAGAATTCTACAAAAATATTAAAAATTATATTTTATAATTTAAAATATTATCTAACACTTTATTCTAATTTAAAATGATTTATAAATCAATAAAATCATTTTTATCTTATTTATTTAATTTAATAATTAAATGAATCTAATATTATTAATATTAATTTATTTATGAAAATTCTCCAAAAATATTAAAAGTTATATTTTATAACTCAAAATATTTTTAAATAAATTATTCTTATTTAAAATGATTTTTCATAATATTAAATCATTTTTCTCTAATTTATTTAACTCACTAATTAAATAAATTAAATACCTTTAATATGTAAATAATTATAAATATTAAATAAAAATATTCCAATTGGTTAAAAATTATTTTTCATAATTTAAAATAATTTTTAAAACCCTTTTAATAATTTTTAGAATTTATTTCTATTTTTTTATTAATTTTCGGAAATTCAGAAATTAAAATAATTAGAAACTGTCGCAGAAGCCTTTAGCGACAAATATCTGTCGTCTTAGGTGTTCTTGATCTTCAAGAACACTGTCAAACAGTTAAAAAGATTGCTCGTTTGACTCAATTTAATTCCTAGCTCAGGCATGATCTGGGCTAACATGAACATTAATATTGTAGTAGGAATGTAGTACTACAACTATCAATCACTAACTTGGTCATAAGACATCAGAACAAGGAGATCAAAGCCTCCAAATTTTTTGTCAGACGGTTTCTGGGTTTTCCAGAAATCCAGGCAGTCCTACCAGTCACCTTCATGCTCGATTTTATATAAGTTCTGATCATGTTTCTTGTGATCTAATTGTTCTAAGTTATAGCCCTTATGCCAAGGAACAACACTAAAGAAACAAATCGGTTTATCATCAATAAAATCAACATGAATCATACGGTTAAACTATGTTAGAATGCTCGTTCTAACTGTTTTTGGGTTTTCCAGAAACGTCAAAAACAGACCGAGTGGTCTACTTTGACCACCTGTCACGATCTACTAGTTGTTCATTTACACGATCTAAACCTATGGAATTAAAGAACATATAACGGGATACAACATGGTTACAAACACAACATCAAACAAACTAAAACCTATTAGATCCAGAACTCACAAAAGTTGTCAGACGCTATAAAAGGCTTTTTGGGTTACCCAGAATTCTCATGGTCATGCCCGGACAATGGGTTTTGACCAAGAATAACTCATGATCTAGACATTAAATGACTCTGATTCAACTTAAAGATTAAAGACAACATATCAGGCTACAAATCCAAAACTTAAAACAACAAAAATCATACTCACATAAAGATCTAGAGCGACTGACATTTGATTGTCAGACCTCTTTACAGCTCAAGAACAGATTTTGAAAAACTCAACTTTGACCCACTTTGATGCTATGGATCTATGGTATATCACCATAGATCATTATAAAACATCATCTAGCAAAGATCTAAACACATAACACATATTTATTTCTTAGCAACTTGGATGAAAAATAAAATTTGGTTTATACCTTCTAGCTTCAAATCCTTGATCTTAATCTTCCTAATTGATCTTGGTTGATCACGGGCTGTTTAGGTGACTGGTCTACTTGATAAATTCGGAGGTTTTTGTGTGAGAGGGAGTTGGTAAGAGCTTGGTTGAAAAATAAGCAAAATGTAGTAACTTTCTCTCTCCCAAATCTATATATATCAAGATATATTGCTAGATCTGATGCTAGATGTCAATTGGAGGCTGATTGTAATTAGGGGTTTAAATAAAAATTAATATTTCTAAAGTATAATTAGGGTTTCCTAATTATATTAACACATACTAATCACTTTAGGCTTGTTAATTAGGATTAGGGTTTCCTAATTAGGATTTAGGATTCTCGAATATGAAATTAGGGTTTCCCGGCTTTCGATTAGGGTTTCTAACTACGCGTTAGGTTATCTAATCCTGAGATTAGGGTTTTTAATCTCTTATTAGGGTTTATTAATTTTAAACCTTATCCGATCAATCACTGATCAAAATTCTAAACAGTACAAACACGTACTTATGAATATAATTATTTTAATTATATTTTCTATCGAATCTCTATCCGAGCTTAGGGTTAGGGTTTTTAAAGCTTTTAAGCACAACTATACTCTAAATTTATAAGTCAATACACAAATTAACATTCTCGAGACTCGTATCACAGATACTTGTCACAAAATTGATAATCAATATTAATATTATTATATAAAAAAATTATTCGTAAAATTTTGATTATTCGAAATCCCGAGTTATCACATTCACCCCTCCTTAAAAGAATTTCGTCCTCAAAATCACCGCTTTCTTATTCTCTATAACCTTTTAAAGTTGTATCATCAATTCATTTTCATCAACACAATATTAATTTGTGTTAAAAATTCTAACCTGTGACTTAAATCTATAAGAGAAAACAGTTCACAGAATTATCTAACTCATATTATTCGCGTAATTAAATTTCTAAATGAAATCGTTACCTGCTCCCACCTCTTGGGCAACCACCGTATCCTGCGCCGTCATGTTGAAGGTACGGGCAGTTGGTCTTCCTGGCTGTGCAGGTCCTCGAGTTGCCAAGATTCCGCTATTGGGTCCCTTGTTGCCACTTTCTTTCTCCATATTTCTCTTCGATCCATCGACCCACATGCAAAGCAACCTTGTATCTTCTTCGGATTGGGACAATTGGGTGACATGTGTCCTTCTTGCCCACAGTTATAACAAACTCCCTTCTTCTTAAGACAAACTCCTGCATGATTTTTCCCACACGTTGCACATGCCTCCCTCCCTTGCTTGTTTCCTTCTATCTTGCTACCCGATTGGGTATTATCGATCCACTTTCTCTTGTTCGGGGTACTACCTCCACTGCTTCCACCATCATTTGTCTTCTTCTTCTTATCCTGATGAAATCGAGACGTAGCTTCGCTCCCTCCTTCAGCAATTAACGCTTTCTCCATCAAAGTCGCTAACGTATTGATCTGCAATACAGCTACCTAGGTGAATATCCTTTGCTTCAGCCCGTTCTTGAATCTTCTCGCTTTTCGTAATTCTGTATCCACCTGATGAGGTGCAAATCTTGCTAATTCGTTGAATTTAGTAGTATATTCAGAAACAGACATATTCTCTTACTTTAGTTCTAGAAACTTGACTTCCATTCGAGCTTTGCATACTCGTTGAAAAGTAATTCTCAAAGAATAATTCCTTAAATCTTGTCCAAGTCACTATGGCGGTACCAGCTCTCGCTTGGTTCATCTCCCACCAGTAATTAGCTTCTCCCTTCATTAAGTATGTCGCAAAATCTGTCTTCTGCTCTTCTGCCACTCGCGCAATGACGAATCTTTCTCCATCTCTTTCACCCAAGTTTGGACTTCAATTGGATTCGTGGTTCCTTTGAATTTAGGAGGTCTTACTGCTTTAAAGTCTTTGAAGTTAGCCAATCTATCAGCTGGTTGTTCTCTCGCTCTTCCTCTTCCTGCTGGAGCTCTATTCCCCATAGCTTCGACTATCATATTTGCAAAGTTTTGCATCGGGTTAGCTTGACCTCCTTCATTATTTATCGATTGCTCTTCCCTTTGATTTCGATTTTGTCGCCTAGGCGGCATGATCTGATATAAATAAAAATCTCACATTAATTCTCTTTCTCTACACAAATTCATAATAAAATAAGAAATCAACAAATAATTCTCATATATAAATGAATATTTATTCAAATAGTTCATAGCACATTTAGTACTTCACACATATTACTATCCCCTTTTAAATCATATCAGGATTAACAACACAACTTTACACAAAAAGTTGCAATTCTCCATTTACATATAGTTATTCCCAGTTCGTCAAACTTACCACACTTATGAGTTCAGGAACTTGCCACAATTATATGAGTGTATGAACTTATCCTAGTCAGAACTTTGGCGTCCATTCGCTGAGGGGTTCAAAACATTTCATATAATTATGAGTCATTAACTTACAATAACTATGAGTTTTAAGAACACATAAATTAATCATAATCTTATATTTATATAGAAAATAAAGATTTCATTTCTACAAACATATTTATATTTACATATGTTCACACATTGTTTTTGATATTACAACACTTAATATAATAATCTTCTATCAAAAGATACTAACGCTCAAACTTAAGCTATCTACTGTTAACTCCCTTCACCAGTCTTCTTCTTGTTGGGACACTTGTTGAATCCGTGACCCTGTTCTAACACATCAGAAACACTTCCTCGTATTTGGCTTAGGACAATGTAGAGAAATATGTCCTTCATGCTTACAGTTGAAGCACACGTTCTTCCACATCATGCATTCTCTCGCGTGAGTCTTTCCACACTTGCTACAGGCTTGCTTCTTCTTCGGGTTTGACTTTTTAGAATTAGGTCCGTCGTTGACCCTCTTCCTCTTTTTCTTGCCTTTCTGCTGCTTGATTATTCCTTAAGACGATCCTCCACCTTCAGTCTTCATCCTTTCCACTTGCGCCTTGAGCTCGTTTCGTTCTTCAGTCATTTCATGTAACGATCGCTCCGTCTTCTATAACTCCTCCAAGAGAAACACTTTACTCTGGAGTTCTTGAACTTCTACCGATAGTTGATCTTTTTTTCCAACTTTGGTCTTATTTCCTTTCTCCATCATAGCTGGCTCAGACTCTGCCTCCTCATCTCCACTCAGATACATCTCGGGATAATCGTCATGATCGCTTCCCAGATTGACCATGGGTTCATCTTCTCCCACCTTCTCAACTGATTCGCTTTTCGCTGTCACCTTGGCTTCTGGCACTGGCGTAACAGCCGCTAGCATCTCCGCACTCATTTGATCTTCTCCAGACATCCTAGAATCAGTTTAAATAACTTGATTAGTACTTTACCAGTACAAAATTCTCACATTATGTGTCCACATATCTCACTATTGATGCACTTCGGCAAACCCTCACTTGGAAATCTAAATGGGTTTTCTCTATCTCGCGTATGGTTATAATCCTAGGGTTTCCCCCCCACCCCACTTAAGGTTTATAACCTACAGCTTTGATACCAACCTGTGACGCCCCCAAATCCGAGTTACCTGACCCCCGAGTTTGGTGTTCACGATCCACAATATAATAACATCTAACTACCCATTCATATAGAAATAGTAATACATAAGTCATTAACAGAGATTGTCAATACATTAGTCCCAGGTTCTCTAACCTTAACATTACAGACATACCCTTTAGATATACAAAAAGGGTTTACAAACATAACATAATAATAATGTTTATAAGAACTAATCCATCATGTTGCCTTTGCCTTTGTTCTTCTTTGACCCGCTGGCCTCTTCATTCCTAGCTGAAATATTTTATTTAGCAAGGGTGAGCAACAAGTTTGCCCCAGAAGTTAAGACATACAATAACTTTATACGAATCATAAGAACAGACTATCTATTTTGATAGAATGAAACAAAAGTTTGGGGAACTTTAAAATAGTTGAACAAAGCTTTAATAATTAATAAGTATTCTCACAATCTATGTAACACAATAATTTGATAATGAAATAGTACAATGCTTTCAAAGTTTCTACGATATTCTAATGAATAATCAAGAATTAATTCTACGAAGTAGCAAAGTGGAATGTTTTCCAGATTTATGATGAGTGATCCGTTAGATCTTGAACTTCTCTTCTCGAGTAACTATCAAAGTTATACTTTGATATACTCGGGTGTATCAAATAACCATAAAGATTAAATCGTACCACTCTCCAAGTACTTAGAGCCGGCCAACTCCTTGTACCCTATATTATGCATAATACTTAAGTCACGCGCAATGGGCGAATATACTACTAAAAATGTTCCCTTTATATAAAAGGTTGTTCTTCTCAGTCTCAGAATCAAGATTTGATTTAACAACGAAATTCAATGATTTCAATATCTAATCACTTATCTTTTCTTCTCTTCTCAAACCTATCAAGTTTTTTTTTCGATCTAGCAGATACAACTGGCATTGATCTATCAATAATAATTAAATTCTCTTCTCGAACCTATCAAGTTCTAACAAATGTTCATCTAGCCAGAATAATTAGCTAAAACATTTCTCAACATAATTCGACAATAAACAGGAATTTTCTGTACTGTCAATATTAGCTTCTACATATATGAATATCCAACAATAGTAATTCTACGAATATATATTTTCCGAATCAGTAATTCAATTTGAATTATTAAACATGCACTAACTGCGAATAATCAACAATAAATTCTAGGACGTGGTATAATTAACAATAATTAATTCACTATAATAATTGAATGAATATAACTCAAGGTTGAGTTAGGAAACTTGCCTCTTTCGCTGATTAAAGCTACACAATAAACTTATCTGCTTTCGAAAGACCTATAACCAATAATATCGGTCTCACAATTAGCATAATATTTTGTAACACACAACACTGAATTCACAATCAAATCTTCTTCTAGACACATTACCACATATTCACATCAGTGCTTATAGCCTATATAAACACTTATCAAGTCTAACTAGTTCGGTCTAGTTGGACTTTGGTCTCATCTCGATTTTCTGGTCAGCCTATCCGACAATTAATACATTTATTATCAATTAATTTTGGTTTCTAAGCTTCAATATTAATTTAGATAAGTCAATTATCATTTATAATATTTTTCAGAAGCTATTAATAATATTTAAACAAATATTATAATTTATAATAATCTTTCAAACACTTAAATCATTTTAAATGATTTAATTATCAAATAATCTTATCATCATTAATATTTAATAATATAAAAATATTAATGTTATACTTGTCAAACTATTAAAGTTATTATTAATAACTTAAAATATTTTTAAATCATCAATATTCTACTTAAATGATTTTTAAATTAATTAATTTTTTTAAAATCATCACTATTAATATTTAAATATTAATAAAATTATCATCAAAATATTAAAAGTAATTAATTATCACTTAAAATATTTTTAATTCATTTTTCTCATTGTTAAATGACTTTGAAATCAATAAAATCATTTTTAATTCTTTTATTTAATATAATAATTAAATAAATCTAATATTATTAATATTAATTTATTAATAAGAATTCTCCAAAAATATTGAAAATTATATTTTATAATTTAAATTATTTTCTAACACTTTATTCTCATTTAAAATGATTTTTAAATCAATAAAATGATTTTTTCTTATTTATTTAATTTAATAATTAAATAAATCTAATATCATTAATATTAATTTATTAATGAAAATTCTCCTAAATTATTAAAAGTTATATTTTATAACTAAAAATATTTTTAAATACATTATTCTTATTTAAAATAATTTTTCATAATATTAAATCATTTTTCTTTAATTTATTTAATACACTGATTAAATAAATTAAATATCTTTAATATTTAAATAATTATAAATATTAAAGAAAAATATTCCAATTGGTAAAAAATTATTTTTCATAATTTAAAATAATTTGTAAAACCCTTTTTAATAATTTTTAGAATCTATTTCTATTTTTTTTATTAACTTCCGAAAATTCAGAAATTAAAATTATTAGAAACCGTCGCTGAAGCCTTTAGCGACACATATCTATCATCTTAGGTGTTCTTGATCTTC
Source organism: Panax japonicus (assembly GCA_020205505.1). Taxonomy (NCBI): domain Eukaryota; kingdom Viridiplantae; phylum Streptophyta; class Magnoliopsida; order Apiales; family Araliaceae; genus Panax; species Panax japonicus. The sequence continues at coordinate 42,747,398 of CM035105.1, read as the reverse complement.
AAGAACACTGTCAGACATTTAACAAGCTTGCTCGTTTGACTCAATTTAATTCCTAGCTCATGTATAATCTGGGATAACATGAACATTGATGTTGTAGTAAGAATGTGGTACTACAACTATCAATCACTAACTTGGTCATAAGACATCACAACAAGGAGATCAAAGCCTCCAAAGTTGTTGTTAGACGGTTTCTGGGTTTTTCAGAAACCCAGGCAGTCCTACCAGTCACCTTCATGCTCGATTTTATATAAGTTCTGATCATGTTTCTTGTGATTTAATTGTTCTAAGTTATAGCCCTTATGCCAAGGAACAACACTAAAGAAACAAATCGGTTTATCATCAATAAAATCAACATGAATCATACAGTCAAATTATGTCAGAATGCTCGTTTTAACTATTTCTGGGTTTTCTAGAAACGTCAAAAATAGACCAAGTGGGGTCTACTTTGACCACCTGTCATGATCTACTAGTTGTTCATTTACACGATCTAAAGCCATGGAATGAAAGAACATATAACAAGCTACAACATGGTTACAAACACAACATCAAACAACCTAAAACTTGTCAGATCCATACCTCACAAAAATTTTCAGACGCTGTAAAAGGCTTTCTGGGTTACCCAGAATTCTCATGGTCATGCCCGGTCAACGGGTTTTGACCAAGAATAACTCATGATCTAGACATTAAATGACTCTGATTCAACTTACAGATTAAAGACAACATATCAGGCTACAAATCCAAAACTTAGAACAACAAAAATCATACTCACATAAAGATCTAGAACGACTGACATTTGATTGTCAGACATCTTTAAAGCTCAAGAACAGATTTTGAAAAACTCAAATTTGACCCATTTTGATGCTATAGATCTATGGTATATCACCATAGATCATTATAATTAAAACATCATCTAGAAAAGATCTAAACACATAACACATTTATTTATTAGCAACTTGGATCAAAAATAAAATTTGGTTTATACCTTCTAGCTTCAAATCCTTGATCTTAATCTTCCTAATTGATCTTGATTGATCAAGGGCTGTTTAAGTGATTGGTCTACTTGATAAATTCGGAGGTTTTTGTGTGAAAGGGAGTTGGTAAGAGCTTGATTGAAAAATAAGCAAAATGTAGTAACTTTCTCTCACCCAAATCTATATATATCAAGAAATATTGCTAGATCTGATGCTAGATGTCAATTGGAGGCTGATTGCTGAGTTTTTTAGAAGTCACAAAGTCAATGTAATGGTTCAACAACTAAAGTTGCTAGCAAAAATTACAAGTTACATAATAAAATACACCTAAAAGGGCATTTTGGTCATTTGTAAAATAATTTTAATGGCATACTAGACATTTACACAAACCCTAAGTGTTTAACCCTAAGGTTCTAACCCTTAGGTTTTAAAAACTCCAATTCTAGAATTTTCTTATTAGGGTTTAAAAATAGAACATTAAGAATTTCAAAAAATGTAATTAGGGTTTTAAATAAAATTAATATTTATAAAGTATAATTAGGGTTTCCTAATTATATTAACACATACTAATCACTTTAGGCTTGCTAATTATGATTAGGGTTTCCTAATTAGGGTTTAGGATTCCTGAATATGAAATTAGAGTTTCCCGGCTTTTGATTAGGGTTTCTAACTACACGTTAGGTTATCTAATCCTTAGATTAGGGTTTTTAATCTCTTATTAGGGTTTATTAATTTTAAACTTTATCCGATCAATCACTGATCAAAATTCTAAACAGTACATACACGTACTTATCAATATAATTATTTTAATTATATTTTCTATCGAATCCCTATCCGAGCTTAGGGTTAGGGTTTTTAAAGCTGTTAAGCACAACTATACTCTAAATTTATTAGTCAATACACAAATTGACCTTCTCGAGACTCGTATCACAGATACCTTTCACAAAAATGATAATCAATATTAATATTAATAAATAAAAAATTTATTCGTAAAATTTTGGTTATTCGAAATCTCGGGTTATCACAACCGCGGAAAGGTTCATTTCAGAAACATCTTGAAGAAGACTATGCACTTCTGTTTCATTGGCTTGTGCAGACTTCTTGATCTGGTCTTTGCGTTTTCGACAATCCTTTGCCCTATGTCCGGGCTTGTCACAGATGTAGCATTTGTCTTGGAACTTCTTATTAGTTCCTTGTTGAGGCCCATTACCAGAGAATTTTCTCTTTTTAGACTTCGGACCTTGTTCCACCACATTGGCTTTATACTCCACAAAGGTCCTTCCTGTATTTTTTTTTTCAGATGCACGGTTGTCCTCTTCTATCCTTAATCTTACGATTAAGTCTTCAAGTTCCATCTCTTTGCGTTTATGCTTGAGATAATTTTTAAAATCTTTCCACATAGGTGCTAGTTTTTCTATAATAGCAGCAACTTGAAAAGATTCACTTAATGACATACCTTCTGCATGTATTTCATGCATGATTACTTGTAATTCTTGGACTTGGTTGATGACTGCCTTGGAATCCAACATCTTGTTGTCCAAAAACCTGTCAACTACGAATTTCTTCGTGCCAACATCTTCTTTTTTATAATTTTTATCGAAGGAATCCCATAATTCTCTTGCTGTTTTGAGAGAACTATACACATTATATAATGTGTTATCCAATCCATTAAGGATATAATTTTGGCACAAAAAATCTGCATGTTTCTATGCATCTATTGCGACAACAACTTGCCTGTCTGTTTCATCTTCTTTGAGCACAGGAGGATCTTCGTGAAGAAACCTTTCCAAGTTTAAAGTTGTGAGATAAAACAACATCTTTTGTTGCCATCTTTTAAATTCTGTTCCATTGAACTTTTTTGGTTTTTCTCCATGGTTCACAGGAACATTTAATTGGTATAGAAGATGTAGAAGTAGAACCAATTATAGCAACAGAATTGGTATCCATATTTCTTGTAAATATATATATATATATATATATATAATAAAATAATTGTCTTAAGATTGTTAGTAACCTTTAAAGGAAATTATATATATATTGACTTATCTTAATTAAGCAGAACTGTAGAAAAATATTTGTCAAGGCTAGTATTTGGTACTATGTCCTTAAGATAATTATGCCCTCTGTATGGTGCTTAGGGTTGATAGCACTTGTCTCCCAGGATACAATGACACCGTACACTTTAGTAGCACTACTAAAAGTATACACTTCGAACCAAATGAAATGCTCTAACTCTCTCTCAAATTTGCTAAGGAAACTGATGAAGAAACTATATTTATAATGCTTTATTAGACTAGAATGCTTGAGAAATGGATGGAAATGAAGGCTGCCCCTCCTATTTATTTATAGGAGGGTTGGTGACTCTTCAGATGTGCACATCACCCCTGAAAAGGCATGGGGTGCCTCTTGAAGAGGAATTATTTGTATATGTTGGTCAAAACGACGTAGTTTTGACCATTTGCAGAATAGGCGCATCTGTTCGGTCTATTAAAACGACGTAGTTTAAGCTTTAGCAGAACCAAAATTACGTAGTTTTAAGCTTAGAAGAAAAGGCGCGACAAAAACGATGTAGTTTAGGGCCGCCCGTTCAACCTTATAGGTTTTGATAATACCGCTTCTCAAAACGACACAGTTTTGATAATATAATAAATACAGCTTCAAAATGATACTATTTTGATAACGGCGGCGCGCACGTGTGGGTTTGAACCTAGCCTTGGCTAGGTCCTCTCCCTTCCATAAAAGTGGGGTGCCCCTTGGGGCCCAAACCTAAGAGCACTTTCCTTGTATATAACCATATAAAATATTTAATTCTTAACCTATGTGGGACTTGTTTTTTCCCACATGTATTTATTATCTTTTATCATGATCTTTGAGAGTTAATATCTCATTCATTACTCAATGAATTTGAGCTTCCAAAAACTTAATTTAATCTACTCATGGAGTAGAACACATTAATATATGGAATCATTAAAATTAATTAATGACACCCATATTAATTTAGGCTCAAATTCCAACAATTCCCCACATGAATGATATTGACTGCCAGCCTTATGAAAATGTTATGCAGACTCTGAGAGAGAGATAGAATTAGAAATCATATGTATCAAGAGAAGTAGCTTATGGCTTTGAACCTTCCCTTGTGAAAACTATCGGGTTTACCGGTTGTCTAGTGAACGTGATGTCTTGAACTGTCCAATCGTTTGTGTAAATAGAGACAATAGTAATTCACACAGAATCTTTCTAGACATTATTTGGTTCTCATGATTTTGTTCATTTTGGCCCCCGAACAATCCGGATTTATGAGTGCTTTAGAGAAGTAAAGCCTTATCCTTCTCATAGAATTAGCCCAGTTCACACTTAAATATGTGATTCTTAATAAGAGTATCTTGCCATACTCTACATGTTTATCAAGATTTAAGAATTATTAAAAACATAGCTTATCATGTAACCGCTAGTAGGTATCACTATCTCGTATCATAGGAATGAGCAGAAGAAATTAATTCATTCATAGTGATTTGGTTGAATCATTCACAATTTATTTGTCCCTTTGAACCTAAATCTTGGGATCTCCAGTCAACTAGTTTGGGTTTCCATCATCACAATCGTTGTTCATAGGCTTTAAACCCATTCCCCTCGAAGTTATTTTTACTTGCTCTCTAGTCAAACCTTTAGTCAACAGATCCGCTATATTTTCTTTTGACTTTATGTACTCAATAGACATAATGTCGTTAAAGAGCAAATTTTTTATGGTATTATGTCTACGACGAATATGTCTAGACTTACCATTATACATGTGACTCTGTGCCCTTTCAATTGCTGATTGACTATCACAATGGATACAAATAGGCGGCACATGTTTAGTCCACAAAGGAATATCTTTTAAAAAATTACGAAGCCATTCAGCTTCTTCTCCAGCCTTATCTAATGCAATAAACTAAGATTCCATCGTTGATCGAGCAATGCATGTTTGTTTAGAAGATTTCTATGATACTGCTCCTCCACCTATTGTAAACACAAAGCCACTAGTGGACTTAGAGTTTTTTGTATCTAATATCCAATTCGCATCACAATATCCTTCAAGTACTGTTGGATATCTAGAGTAGTGGAATCCAAAATTTTGAGTGTATTTTAAATACCTTCAAACTCTTATAATCGCTTTCCAGTGATCATATCCTGGATTGCTTATAAATCTACTCAATTTATTGACAGCCTGTGCTATGTCAGGACGTGTACAATTCATTAAGTACATAAGGGTTCCAATTATTTATGCATACTCAGGTTGAGATATGATCTCTCCTTTATTTTTAGACAAGTGTAGATTTATATATATCGGTGTTCCCACAGGATTACAATCATATTACGAAACAAGCATCAAGGCATGGGGGCCAGGCTACCCAGCCCAACAGGACCACACCGAGCCCGGCTGAGCCGCGCAGGGACAAGCAAGGCCTAGCTGCTAGCAGCGCTGAGCTAGTCGGCCAGTTTTGGCTTCGCGATGCGATTTTGATGGTTTTAAAAAATTAGCTTATATCAATATACAATACGAATGTATAAAGTGATATGGTATTTATAATTTACATGTATATAAATTATAAATGTATTCGATACATAAACTAAATTATAGGTATGTTATGTAACCTCAAGTTTACATTTAAAAGCGCGAAATATCTATGTAATGAATATGAATGGTTTATAAACCAACAATATAAGTTATTCATATTTTCATTAAAGCTTTTCAAACATAAAAATGAGTTTACCAAGAAAAGGTTACAAGAACAAAATCAAGTAAGGATATATGTATAAAACTAATTTACATATGAAATGAGAATTCAATTTATTCGCAAGAATGGATATTAAGCTATGAATACATTATGTAAACTAACGAAACGAGACGTCCGTAAACGTGGTTATAAAATGATTTAATGCATGGACTATTGTGAAGAAATAAAAGCTATAAATATGTTCGATTCAATAGATAAGCTATGAATATGTAAGAGAAAGAGCAAGTACGCTATCTAACCTCGAGTTTATATGTAAATGTGACGACCCCAGAATAGGTCCATTCCATCCAACCCATTTTGAGTCGTCAATAACATGGTACAGAAACAACTACAACTTTATTAATACAACCATAAAACTGTGAGTTTAAATACAAATATTATCTTCTAGACAATATCTATACCCAAATAAATCCTCATCACATTTATTGATACATTATTTTACAAAAATGGTGAGGACTACTAAACAACTCTCTCTAGAACCTTCATTCCATACCCCGACTCGTACTCACTACATTCTCGCCTCCTGAGAAGAAAAATGAACAAAAAGGAAAAGGGTGAGCTCAACTAGCCTAGTAAAGAATATTATGACTAAGATAATATACAAAAAATTATCGTTAGTCTTCAACAGGTAAAAATCTAATAGAATACAATAGACAACCAGTTTTTAATCAATCTTCGCAGCGAAAATAATAATTCATTAGAAGAGTTAAGTAGAGAATGAAAACTACTATCTTCTATATATGAATTTAAAAGTTCATCGTCGATATTTTATCCCTGTAACATCAATCAATATATATCTGGAATCAAAAAATGCATCTTTTCACTACAGGCCAAAGATATTCATCAGTTGGTCATGTTCATCTAAACACCTGTTCATCTTTGGACTACGAGCCAAAGATATTAATCAGTCGGTCATGTTCATCTCAACACATGTTCATCTTTGCACTACGGGCCAAAGATATTCATTAAGAAATCATTCATCTTTGCACTACAGGCCAAAGATATTCAGTTATATCATCATTTAGGACTGAGGATGATGAAAAAATATTTTAAAGGAAACGAATCTAGTGAAACAAAAGAACAAATATTAAGGATTCGTACTTTAAACAATCCAAGTTCAAAAATACTTCATAAGTAATCAGAGTGGGGTAAAATTCAAGAATGATCAAAACATGGATACAATCAAAGCTAGTATCCATAATAGATATTTTGGACAAAAAGAAGAAATTTCATTTTTCAGTGAATAGTGCCGTATTCGTGAATAGTGCCGTATACGTGAATAGTAACTCTGACACCAAAAGATAGAAATTTCACAAAAAACATCATCATGCTTCGTGAATAGTACTCGTGAATAGTAACTCATGAATAGTAACTCGTGAATAATAACTCATGAATAGTAATCCCGACATGAAAAAGTTCTAAATTTGATAAAAATTCCAACCAATATTTTCGCATAATGATATTGAAGAAATAATATCATTTGAGAAGAAAATAACATCCCTTACCTCAAAAGACAATACTTCTAGTTGAAATACCGGATATAGGCTATGACTTGAACTTGCACCGTATAGCAATACTCAAAGTATACTCAAAATACTCACAAGAATACGCTCGATAATATAGAGAGAGAAAACTTAAGTTTCTGATGTAATTTTCAATTCTAACCTAAGCACCCTATTTATAGGAAAATGCTTAGAACACCAAAGTAGAAAATTTAATATAATAATAATATATACATACAAATTTGTCTACGCACCTAGAACCATCTGAATTCAGCAACTTGCATGTGTTTAATGAGGCCAATCAAACACAAAAAACGTTTTTGTTAATTAAAACAATTAAAACTTCCAAAAATTAATTATTTCGGAACTTCAGAACTTCAATAATTCACAATAAATAGCCCTTTTGCCCGAAAATTCGAATCTCGCGAGTTTTTATAGGAAATTCAATTCTCTTCAACTTTGCAGAAGAAAGTTTTTCTAAATTCCAAACAGAAATTAACCGAAATCCACAAACGGGCGATTTTACAAGCTATAATCAAATTTCAGTCAAGAAATGGGGTCCACAGACACATAAAACATGCTTTAAATATTTTTGGTAACAAAAATACTCCTCCACATATACTCATATATCCCACATTCATCGTAATAATATCATCATTATTATATTATTAAAATATAATAATATATTTAAATGAATTATTTTATCAGAAAAAGATAAAATTTTAATTTTCAACAATTGTCACATTAAAAAATTTTCTCCATCTATATCCATATAAAATTAATATTTTCCTCATCATATAAATCAATAATTAATTATTCACAAATAATATTACAGAATCACAATATTGACAACCAGGCAGTTCCCAGGAAAGAGGGGGCTTTCTAATAAGAATTTCTCCTTACTGGCGCGCAATTAGGTGACCAAACCTCTCCTTAGACAAGAACTTTCTAGACATTGCCAATAATGTTATCTAATAATATTATTCAGATAATATGAATTATTGCTTCGATAATGAAAAATACTGTGTATTGATAATTATTGAAACAACAGCAATATAAAATATCAACACAACAATTATTAAATCAATAAAATAAAATACTGAACAGTAATTACTGTAACAATTATTGAGTAGTGTCTTCTTACGTAAGAATCAATAATTGGTGCAATACCGTGTGCTACTATGTTTTAACCACCGCGTATTTTAACAGTATTAACGGTAACAACTACGCCGTTATTTTTAAACAACTTATATTTGTCATTTTCTTCATCCAATCACTTTTCGTTATGGGGCCCACAAAAGACTTGCGCCGTCGTACGAATATTCCCCAACAGCAAGAATATTCCACGGCCAAACGAATATTCCCTGACAACAATGAATATTTTATAACCACTTGCTCATTTTGAAATATTTGCGTATTTTACCCATAACTATCCACATTAATCAAATCAACCCTTACTATTTCAAAATAATAAATAGAGAAAATTAAATTTCATTAATAATAAGTTGGGGTCTTACAGTAAAGGTATAAGTTGTCCGTGAAATTGGTTATAAATAATTTATAAACCAAAAGTATATGGTATTGATATGCTAAAGTTATGTCAAAGCCTTTTTGACATAAACTGTTTATGACAAACTATTAACGTATGTCATAATCTATCCTAAATGTTTTGATGATGACCATATTATATCTCTAATCATGCTCTATGAAATTTCAGGAAAAGTAATGCCATGACATGATCTTTAAGGGTGAATTGAAAACATAAAGACTTGAAGTTATTGAAGGCTGGAAGACAAATTGAGTCCTATGAGAAAAATCTAAGATCTTTGCATTAATTACTTTCCAATACAAGGCTTTAGGTCATTTGCATTGCGTATAAATTTTATAAATGGAAATACTCTAAAAAAACAAAAACGTGTATATAAAGAGTTTTACAAATCATGGATTAATTGGGAATCTAAAAACTGTTAGAAAGATGTAAGTCCTCTAGAAAAATCACTGGCATAATTCGTAACTCACATGACTGCATAATCTAAGGATATAATAAAAGATGTTATAAGATCTCCCACCAACTTAATTAATGCCAAATCTTTTATGTTGAATATTCATATGGTAATCATCTTTAATAAATTAGTTCATTACATATATCAAACTGATTTTAAAACATGTGGTATTGTGCTTCCATAAATTAAGCTACGCGATTACTGCTATATAACATAAATCTAGCTAATCCATTAAATCTCACATAACATCGCCTATATAAAATTTATGACTAGGAATGATAGTGGATCTGAACATATCATGTGACGAGCATATAATAAGGATATAAAATTAGTTTTCCTCAATTGTCACACATAATCTGTGTAAAATCATGTATTCTATTTTTAATTACATCAAACGGTCCAAGAGTAATTCAAGCATATCAGCAACGGTAAGATATTCAGTATTTCTGTAAAAGAAAATGGTCTAGTATTAAGCAAAAACACGAAAAATATAAATAATTAATCATATACAGAATACATTTGTAACCACTGTGTTTTTCCACCGAATCTTCTTCATACAATCTTCAATCAGTCGCGATCAAAATTGAAGAAATTATATGTTTGTGTTAAAAGATATATGTTTTGTTCTTGGAGCATATTACTGGTAATATCTTTCTTGTTCATCATTGCATACTAGAGCCTTGCATTGCTAAGTGATTAATTTCTTTGATCAATAGACCTCTATTTTTAATTTTATTCTTATATACTTGATACTATCTAAATCTATTTGTTAATTTGGTTTGGATTTAGGTATTTTTGCAAACAAGTTTGAGGAAGCATAGATGCTTAAGAGTGCATAGGTGCTTAAGAGTGCATTGGTGAACAACAAGCAAGAGTGCTCAAGTGTTTGAAACTTGTATTGTATTTAAAGTAAAGTAATAAAAGTGAGTCTCCAATACTAGTTGGTATTGGACGTGGATTAGGCTACTATTATAGAAGGTAGTAGTTGAACCACGTAAAAATCCTTGTGTTTGTGTGATTGCTTATTGTGTTACTCTTTATCACTAAGTTAACTAAGTTTATCATCCAGTTGGTTAAGTAGTCAATCCAGCAACTTGGATTTAGAATCTAACATTCTAGTAATTAATTCAGTAGCCTGCATTCATATACTGATAATCTGATGAGTTTGAATATTTTATCCAGCATCCTGCATTACACATTGATCATTCTGCAAACCTAGAAAATTAATTCATCATCTTGTATTGGTAATTTGGTATACATAGATATTCAATCCAGCATCCTGCATTAAATAAAAGAAAGAAGTTTTTAAGTTGTAAAAGTTTGACATTGTCTATTCCCACACTTATTCAACCCCCCCTTCTAAGTGCGCCTACTTAAATTTCATTTGGTATCAAAGCTTGGCTCTACTTATCTTGGTCTTAAAGGTGACTTGTAGGGAAAGATTCTAACATGGCATAATTCAGGAACACTCATCATGAAGGACAATTAACAAATCGATCTCCACTACTCTATGGAACGAAGAATTATAACTTATGGAAATTCCGAATGAGGATCTACCTAAAACGGGATCCATGGGAATGGTGGGTGGTAGGGAATGGACCGGTCATTCCAAGGAAAGATGATGGCACTCCAAAGACTCTACTAGAAATGGACTCAACCGAAACCTATATGGTTTTTTCTCAGCGGCATGGTACAATCCAAAATAGAAAAGTCTCATCATGCAACACATAAAAGGAGATATGTGATACTCTAGTAATGAGCCATGAAGGTACATCCAAAGTACGAGAAGTCAAGCTAAGTGTGCTCATGCACGACTATGAAATGTTTAAACTAAAGAAAGACAAAACAATCAAAATGGCTCAAGCACGATTCCTAGGCCTTATAAACTCCTTACATCTTCTTGACAAATCAAACCCACAAAGTGAGATCAATCGTAAGTTACTTCAGGCTATGCCCAAGAGGTTTTCATCTAAAATCACTACTCTTCAAGATTCTTCAAGTATTTCATCCATGGATACTTTAACTCTCTTTAGTGAATTAGAAGAATATGAACACCAATTAAAAAGATATGATGACGAGGAAGAAATCCCTCGAAAGAAAGTGCTAGCTCTTAATATAGGAATTGAAGATGAACTTGAAGATAATTTAGACAATGAAATAGTTATGATCTCAAGGAGACTCAAAACATTACTTCAAAGAAAGAACAAAAGGAAGAATGCTCTCAATTTAAACAAACATAAAGGCAAGCCAACCGAAGAAACATGTTTTGAATGTGGACGACCAGGTCACTTCAAGAAGGATTGCTTCCAGCTGAAAAACAAAGGAAAGCTAGGTTCTAAAGACTTCAAGAAGAACAAAGCTTTCTTGACGTGGAGTGATGATGAAGAATATGAAGTAGAGATTGATGCAAGTGATGAAATAGCTAAAGTATGCTTCATGGGACTTGAAGGTGAATCTAGTGAGGTATCTCTTTATGATTTCAGTCTTTTAAAATAAGAAAATGAAAAGTTAAAAGAAAAAAATGTATACTTAAAAGACCTAGTGAACACCTTAATGGGTGAAGTCGAATCACTAATTGATGAAAAGAAGGAAATAGAAAAATTAACACCTACAAATGAAGAAAAAGTCTTAGCTACAAAAAATGATTATTTAGAGAACTATAACAAAATAATGTTCAACATGGTAAAATAATTAAATAATGATGTTGAAAAATTAACAAATGAAAGAAAGATGAGAGATGTATGTATTGATGCATTTAGTGATGAGTCTCATAGTAAAACACCTTCAACTAATGAATTCCAAAAAGAAATAGACACATTAAGAATCTCTCTAGCTAAATTTGTACACGGGGAAGAAAACTTAAATGTCATAGTTGGGTAAAACAAAGACCTAGTTATGAAAAATAAAGAATTGACTATAATCCAACACATAAAAAGGAAGTAAAAGTGCGTAAGTCTAAATCACATTTAAATTGAATTATTGTTCACCATTTACTACATGCAAAAATTGTGGTACTAAAGGTCATCTAGAGATAAACTATTCAAAGAAGGAAAATAGAGATAAAAAATTATGGGTAAAGAAAAGTGATGTTATTTCAACTAACACAAATGGACCCAAAAAGATATTGGTACCAAAAAGATGAATTGCATCTTCTCTTAACATGTATGTTTCAAGGCAAGGGTACCTTCTCAAAAGTGGATTCTTGATAATGGATGTTCTCGTCACATGACGGGTGACAAATCAATGTTTGTGAAGCTAAATCTAAAAAAGAAACATGGAACTGTCACTTTTGGAGATAATCAGTCATGTGAAATAGTCGGAAAAGGTAAAATCGGTGGGTTAAATGCTTATTTACTCACTGTACTATAGGTCAACTTACACGTGAGTCACTAAACCAAATTTTCTTACAGTCAACTCACTGTACCTTACTTTACTAATAAAATGTTAGAAAATCAGTTAAGTCTGTTGACTTTTAACGAAAATGTCCACATTAGCTGCATATGTGTAAAAAAAATTCCTATGTAGCACAAATCATCCAATGTGGCTTTCTTACGTGAAAATTGAGGAAAAATAAAATATGTTTAAATAATATCAAATGAATTTTTATTTAATTATTTACAAATATAATAATATAAATTAGAAAAGTTAATCAAAAAATAAGAAAATAAATGAAAATTATATTTAATTCTTTTGTAATTAATATCAAATAAATTTTTATTTAATTCTTTACAAATATAATAATATAAATTAGAAACATTAGTCAAAAAAACAAAAAAAATAAATGAAAAATATATTTAATTATTTTTTAATTAATATCAAATTAATTTTTATTTAATTCTTTACAAATATAATAATTAGTAAAATTATTTAAAATATTTTTTAAATAATTATTAATCATTTGAGGGTAAATATATCAAGAACACACACTAACATACCAAGAATACACATACTAATTAATAGAAAATGTTTTTTATATAATTAATAACAAATATAATTGAGGAAATTATAAAAATTATAAAATTAAAAATCTTTTCAAATTCGAACATTAAAATTATAATCGAGTCAATTTGGTGATAATTTTTTTTTCTTTTCTAACTAGGATAAATAAATTTATACTTTTACATGTAAATAATTTTTAATTTTATCAAATAATTTTTATTTTAATTTTATCAAATAATTTGTATTGTAATTTTAATTTTATCAAATAATTTTTTTTAAAAATTATACAAAAATTAAATTAATCAAATTTAAGAAATAATCATTTTTATTAAAAAGAGAGGGAAAAAAACAATTTTTATTTTTGTGATTACAAGAAAAAAAACAATTCTTATTAATTTTATATACATACATATTTATAAATTTATTTTGACATTTATATGCATGCATTTTTACTTGGAAAATTAATAAATAAATGTAGTAAAAATGATTATTTTAACATTTAAATTAGCTAAATGTTCTTACTATTCATCTCCTTCTTCATCATCTAATTCAAACCCATCATTCATCTCCAAAAGCCTAGATCTACTAATTATTCTTTAAATTGTTTGCAAGTAATCAATTGATTCATTTAACCCATTTCAAAGTTTATCAATTTTTCAGCCACAACAGTTAGTTTGAATGTAGTTCATGTGTGATTTGCTTTTGACTTCCATTTCTTTGTGATTACAGAGGACTTGCTCAATATGCTTAACCACCTTGAAACCAAGCTAAGGCCATGCCATTTTCACTGTAGAATGCTCACACTCCTTCCACTTCCACTGCATCACCTCCGATGTAAAACACGAAAGTCAGATTTACCCCGTTTGCTGAGCAAACTGGAAAGAAGTCCCATTCCAAAATCCTTCTTTTGAGTCCCAATTTGTAGAAAGGTACATGAGAAAATTACACTATATCAAACAATCGTTAATTTCATATCTAATTGGCTATTATGATGGAGGATAAGAAGGAATCAAAACCACCGTGAAGGAGACGTGGAGCCCAAGTGATGAATCTGAATCTGGGCCTAGATCTGGGGCTAGATCTGAATCTGAACCCTTTTCGAAATCAGAGAATGACTTGACCTTGTTCGAGATGGGATTAAGTGTTTCTATATGTAACATGATCGGTTGACGATGAGCGGCTGGAGCAGAGGGTGGAGAGAGAGAGATGAGGAAGATGATAGAAACCTAGATCTAAATCTTGGCTATAAAAAATTATTTTATTGAGTTAATTTTAATGTTAGATAAATGTGGTTTGACATATTTACCCTCAAATGATAAATAATTGTGAAAACATATTTGAAATAATTTTTTAAATTACACATAAGCATGTTTAGGCCTAGTCATCAATTTATATTGAAAAAATTAAGCCACGTAAGCAGTCACGTCAAACTTCTGTTAAAAATTTAACAGGCAAGACAAAATTTCTAACGCTTTGTTAGTAAAGTAAGGTATAGTGAGACTGTTAGAAAAATCGGTTTAGTGACTCACTTGTAAGTTAACCTATAGTACAGTGACCAAAAAAGTATTTAACTTTAAAATCGGTAATGGTAAGGTTAATATTAATAACGTTCATCTTGTTAATGGTCTTAAATTTAACCTTATAAGTGTTAGTCAATTAATGGACAATAGTCATCAAGTAGAATTTGAAAAAGATAAGTGTATAATTTTCATGGTACTAATAATGCTACTTTAGTTGTACAAAGAGAAAGGAATATATATACTCTTGATTTTGAGCAACAGGAGGAAGAACTACGTCTTGTCACAATACAAGAAGAAACAAATCTATGGCATAGAAGGATGGGACATGTTCATATGGACTTGATCAAAAAATTATCCTAAAAAAATTTTGTAAAATGATTACCCAAGATAAATTTTGAAAAGAAAGGTACATGTGATCATTGTCAACTCGCTAAACAAGTAAGAACATCATTTACAACCAATAACATGGTATCAACTTCTTCTCCTTTACAATTAGTTCATCTTGATTTATTTGGACCAGAGAGGCATGCTAGTCTAAATGGTAAATTCTATGCATTTGTGATAGTTGATGATTTCTCTAGATATATATTGTGTATTATTTCTTAGAACTAAAGATGAAGCA
The DNA here is from genome assembly GCA_020205505.1 of Panax japonicus. Lineage (NCBI taxonomy): Eukaryota > Viridiplantae > Streptophyta > Magnoliopsida > Apiales > Araliaceae > Panax > Panax japonicus. The sequence continues at coordinate 42,732,060 of CM035105.1, read as the reverse complement.
TTTAAAGAATTTGAAAAATTAATAAGAAACTTTGAAACAAAATACAGTCTTAAACTTATAAAACTTAGAAATGATCTTGTCACTGAATTTCAAAAGAATTTCATAATATTTTGTGATAAAAAAGGAATTAGTCATGAGTTCTCAGCACTAAGAACTCCTCAACAAAATGGAGTGGTAGAGAGAAAGAATATAACCTTACAAGAGACAGCTAGAACTTTAATTCAAGAAAGTAAACTTTCAAAGAAATTTTAGGCCGAAGCTGTAAACATATCGTGTTATGTACTAAATAGATTACTCATTCGTCCAATTATTTTGAAAACACCCTATGAGCTATTAAATAATAAAATTCCAAATATAAGTTATTTCAAAGTCTTTGGATCCAAATGTTTTATTCTTAACACTAGTGATAACTTGAGAAAATAAGATGCTAGATCATATGAAGAAATATTTGATGGTTATTCTCAAAATAGTAAAGCGTATCGCATATATAATGTTCAAAAGTTGTGTATTAAAGAATCTATACATATTAAATTTAATTAGTCTAACAATGGTCTTCCAAAAGAAAAAGAAAAATATACAGGGAATCTAGAGACTGCCGCAAATCCAACATATCACAAAGAGCAAAATAGCAAGTCAAAGGAACCTATCCAGCAAGCTGGATTAGACGAACAACAGAACCATGAACCATAAACTACTTTAAACGTGGAAGAAATAACTCAGGATAAAAACCTTCATCAAGAAGAGATAATTCATGACATTTAATTGCCAAAATCAGCTAGATACATAAAAAATCATCTTCCCGAGAACATTATTGCTAATATAAATGAAGGAGTTACCACAAGAAGAAGAACACAAAAGCTTTGTGCATTTTCAACATTTTTATCTCAAATTGAACCAAAGAATGCCAAAGAAGCCATTCTTGACTGAAAATTGGTTACTAGCAATGCAAGAAGAGCTATAACAATTTGAAAGATGTCAAGTTTAGGAATTAATGCCTCCTCCAAAAATGTATCCACTATTGGAACTAAATGGTTTTTAAGAACAAGCTTGATGAGTATGGAACAATTACTAGAAACAAGGCTAGAATAGTGGCTCAAGGATATAACCAACAAGAAGGAATAGACTATGAAGAAACATTTGCCTTGGTAGCTCGATTGAAATCTATTCGGATATTATTGGCCTTTTCATGCTTCAGAAAGTTCAAGCTACACCAAATGGATATAAAAAGCGCCTTTCTCAATGGATATATAAATGAAGAAGTATACATAAAATAACCTCCTAGATTCGAGCATGAAAAGTTCTCACATTACGTATACAAACTAAAGAAGGCTCTCTATGTACTTAAACAAGCCCCAAGAGCTTGGTATTAAAGGTTGAGTAAATACCTTCTATCAAATGGCTTTATAAGAGGTAAAATCGATTCTACATTATTTATTAAATGTCAAAATAAAGATATTATCCTTGTACAAATATATGTATATGATATAATATTTGGTACTACTAATAACTTTCTTTGTGAGTGGTTTTCCAAATGCATGCACAAGGAGTTCGATATGAGCTTAATGGGAGAACTCAACTATTTTTTAGGTCTCCAAATCAAGAAAAATTAGGAAGGAATCTACATTCATCAAGCCAAATATACAAAAGAACTACTCAAAAGATTTGGATTTGATAAATCAAATTCAAAAGCCACACCAATGAGCACATCAATATAGCTCACAACAGATGAGCAATGTATGGATGTAGAATTAACAAAATATAGAGGTATGATCAGATCTTTATTATATTTAACTGCATCTAGACCTGATATAATGTATAGTGTATGTCTATGTGCTCGCTTTCAAGCAAAACCTAAAGAATCACACTTACAAGCGGTTCAACGAATATTTAAATATTTGAGTGGTACTACAAATTTATGTGATGCCCCAAAAATAGGTATACATCACCCATTCCGAGTCGCTAAATACATGATATAGAATTCAAATACAAACTTAATTATACAATTGTCATGTAAAATACGACAAAACATAGCTGAGAGTTTTAACAGAAATATTATCTTCTAGATAATATCCAAACTTAAATTCAATCCTCATTACATTAATTATCACACTAAATAGTGACGACTACTAAAACAACCATCTCGGACCGTCACTCTATTCCCCGACTAGTCCCGGCTACGTTCTCATTTCCTGAAGAGAACAATGAAAGCAAAATAGTGAGCTCAACTAGCACAGTAAGAAATATTATGACTAAGATAATGCATACTAAATTATCGTTAGCATTCAACAGTGTTAAACTAATAAAATATAATAAACATCAAGTTTAACTGCAACGGAACAAATAATCCATTAGAAGAGTCAAGTAGATCATAATATATGTAACAATCCAGAATTTTAAATTGTAATTTTTAAATATTTATTGAATTATATAAATAATTTTTTAATTTGATATGATTTGATTGGTTAATTATTTGTTAAATAAATAATTAAGGAGTTAAAGAAATTAATTATTATGAGATAATATTCTAATTTAATTTAATAATTAAGTTAGAGAGTTTATAATGATTAAATGAATTATTATAATGATAATTCAATTTGATTTTTGTAATTAAAATGATATGTTAATTTATTAAATAAAATTATAATTATAAAGAAAATTATAATTTTGTTGTATTGATTTATGTGATAAGTTTAGTCAATAAATTATTATTAGAATTAATTAAATTAAGTATGAAAACTTAATTAAATAAAGTGTGATCATAAACTATACTATAAAGGAGTTAATAAAATAAATTAAAGTAGTTTAATTTAGTTTTGCCAAACAAGGCTTAAAGATATTAAGTCTTTAATTTTAAAGAGTTTTGCCAAACAGAGCCTTATAACTTTTGAATTTTTGAATTTTAATAATATAAATAAAATAAATCAAATAATAAATAAAATACATTTATAATCTATATGTTATATTTTGTAACTGATATTATTTATTAGGCTTATTATGGCCATATGAGTTTCTTTTATTTTACGCATACTTGATTATCAGTTAGGTTTTGTGTACGTATTAGTTATTTGCTAAGCCTAAGAAGAAAGGTACAGAGAAAAGAAAAAAGAGGTTTTTAGAGAGAATTAAAAAGAAAGTTCTGAGTTTTCAAGCGATTCTCAGTGGTTACCAAGGATTTTCAAAGCAACAAAAGGTATTTTTCCCATAACTTTATTATATATATATATATATGTATATATCTATTTTACGACATAGTTCTCTGTGTTCTTGATTGTAGTATAAAGTTCCTTACAAATTTTCTATAATCCATATTTTATAATTGGTTATGAAATTATGTGTAATTGTAATGTTATAACTAGCATATATATATATATATATATATGTGATTGTATGTTGAGCATATATATATATGTGTGTGTGTGTGTGTGATTGTATGCTAAATTACGTCAGCAAGAAAGGAATTGGTCTTACAGTAAAAATATATACATGAACATGGCTTCTAGGAGTACCAAAATTAGTATTTGATTGTGAGCTAATTGTGAAATTGAACCTTAAGTATGTTAATTGGGTAAGAAATAAAGAGAGCGTAGTTCAAAGGAATCAATTTGGTGCATAATAGGAATTACAGTGTTAACTTTGTCAAACAATGTCAAAAATGAAGTTTTTGGTTTAAAACATTACATTCAGAGATTAAATCTTTCAAAAATTGTTGTTTAGTTGTTTTTAATTATTATATATATGATAGGTAATGTTTATATGTAATTTACGTAAGTTATACATGACAAATTGGTATTAGAAATTAAGATACAGATATAAATTAGCTTTGTTCTGTTCTTCGTGCTCGGTTCTGTAACTCGGAGCCCCAGTGCCAAAAACAGCACCCCAGCTCTAAACTTCGCGCCTCAGTGCCAAAGTCAGAACAGCAGCCCCGACTTTCGCGCCGCAGCGCCAACACCGCGCCGCAGAGCTGGTTAGCAGTATGGCCAGAAATGAGTTTCCTTGTACACAGAGTCTGTAATTGTTGATATAATACAATACTATGACTGTTAAATATATAATTTTATTATTGTGGTATTATAGTGCTAAGAATGAGCATATTATTAATACTTAACAAGTGTTATTATTATTTTATTGATGTAACTTGATTATGCTGTTTAAAATCAAGCCATACATGAAATAGGTACTTCCTTATATATAGAGTATCTATAGTGACTAATTGTATCCTAATGATATATGATTAGGATATTGTGAATCAAACTATACGGTTTAGCCTACACGCAAGACAAGTTTTCTAAACTTTATTCTTATGTTGAGCAAGTTTCTTGTCTCTAGTTTGTTTATGATTATGCAAGTTTTCTATCTCTAAACTTTTGTTAAGCAAGTTTCTTAACTCTAATTATATTGTGCAAGTTCTTAAACCTTATCTCTTGATATTGAACAAGTTTATCTAATATTTAACTTGTTATTTGAGCATGCAAGTTTCTACATTCTGATATACTAATGTTGAACAAGTTTTATCGTTCAATTTACTATTTGTTATGCATGCTCAATACTTAGTTCTAAATAACCTTAGCTTAATATTGTTCAAGCAAGGTATGTTATGTTATTCAGTGCTTGTGCTATTACATTATTCCTAAAGCATGACCTTAGTATACGATGTTGATTCACTTATGTTTTATTCCATAACATAATGTTATTACCTTTTTATTCAACTAATCCTTTGGGGCAGACTTGTATTCTAAATGCTGAGATGAACAACCCTATTATAGGGGATAATTTATGTATAGCGTTGAAATGTTTGTGCACAATACATTGTACGAAGGGCTGATACCCCTAAGTATGAGGAGTCTCTATAGTCGTATGACTGTTAAAGTTTAAGTTGAAAGATTACTTATAACTATGGACATAGTTCGTGGTATTGTGACCCTCAGATATATGATTGAGATTTTGATTATCATTGATAGAACCTATTATTCAGCTCTATTGAGCTTATTATTTGCCAATTGTTGTAAAGTTTTATTTATTATTATTTCAAGTGAGCATTGTTTGCTCACTCTTGCTTATATAAATATTATAGTTAAAGTTGAGAAGGTCGATGTACCTAGCACCATAAAAGGAAAAGGAAAGATGAACAAGTATTGAAGTCTTGTACAAATGTTGACATTTTTGTTGTCAGACTTTATTTTAATTATTGTAATGAAGTTATTTAATTTTTCTGCATATGATGTTTGTATTTGAAGGTTAGATAACCTGAGAGATTTTTATTAATGTAATCCTTTAATGAGAAGATTTATTATTAAATTTTATTATGATTTGGTAGTTAGACATGAATGTTTTTATCAAGTGAACACCAAATCTTGTGGGAATGAAGTACCCGTAGTTAGACATGAATGTTTTTATCAAGTGAACACCAAATCTTATGGGAATGAAGTACCCGGATTTAGGGGTGACACAATATCTACCATATTCTATAATTTAAAAAGTTTGTCATTAATTTTATCGCTGAGACTCAGCTTAATAAATAATTCACATCATCGAATCATCCCTACACTACGGGTTAAGGATATTCATTAGTATCACGTCCACGAATTATTCATGCACTACGGGCCAATGATATTCGTGTCATCATCAATAGTCATGATCATGCCAACAATTGTTCTTGATCAATGAACTACGGGGCAATAAAGACTTTTACCACATCATTTGTAACATTACGGTCATGATTATACCGAATAATCCCTAGTCATAATCATACCAATCAACAGTCCATCAATGCACTACGAGCCAATGAGGACTTTCATCACAATATAAGCATTAGGATGATGACAATGATATAGGAATTCAATTAAACGAAAGAAAATGATAAATTTTTAAAGATTTATAATTTAATATATCCAGAATTCAATAATGTCCAAATTGTCAACATTATACTTCTTCATAGAGTAAAATTCAAGAATAATATTGTATCAAAAATGATTTGGACCGAAAAGAAATTAATTTTTGATATGAATAGTACCACGGGGTGAATAGTACCCGAGTGAATAGTACCCCGTAAATAGTACTTCGGGAATAGTACCCTGTGAATAGTACTCCAACATGAAAAAGTTAAAACTTATCAAGAATGCTCAGAATAATATTTTCATAAAAAATACTAGATGAAGCGCAAATTTGAAGGATATTCTACTAATTTCATGGAGTATAGAAGCAAAACTTATCAACATGAGTGTAGAATTATGAATACGAAAAAGAAATAATATTACTTACATACTACAAAGTATAGAAGAAAATATTATTTCATACAAATATTGAACAAAAATAATATCCCTTACAACTGTTGAACGAATATAATATTCCTTACGAATAATAAACGAAGATAATATTCCTTTCAAAAATTAAACGAAGATAATATTCCTTACGAATATTAAACGAATATAATATTTCTTGCGAATATTGAACGAAATAAATTTTTTTACGAATACGAAAAATAATATCGTAAGCGAATATGAAATAAATAATACCCTTTACCTCAAAAAGAGAGAAATTTTGGTTGGTATAGCAGATATATTCTTGAAGAAAACTTTCACTGTTTTCTACACTCAAAGCTTCTTTAAACTCTAAAGAAATATGCTCAATATTATAGAAGAAGAATTCTCTGATTCTGGTGTGATTTTTCTTCTCTAAACTGGGCATCCTATTTATAGGAGAATGGAAAAGATACTATTTGGACGCACAACAAAAAAGGTTCACGGGAAACATTTACGGGAAATTTTCAGAAAAAAATTTGATTTTCACTATGCAGCACTATGCAATAAAATATTCTAATAAAAAAACTTTAAATAAAATATATAATATATATATATATATAATACTCCATTCACCTTTTCCAAAAATCTTTTCATCCCACTAGTGGCCCCCACCATATATATATATATATATATATATATATATATATATATATATATATATATACCATATAATTTTTTATCGATTATTTTGAAAATGGGTAAGTGGGGGTTCATATAATAAGTAAAATTTACCACAAATATTTCATAAAAATCCCCTTAATATTTTTAACAATATTTATTCATCTATAATTTAACTTCCAATATTAACAACCATATCATTCCCAGAAAAGATGGGGCTTTCCGATAAGGATTTCTTCCTATTAGCTCGTAATTAGGTGACGAAACCTCTTTCCTCGACAGAACTGTCTAGACATTGTCAATAATACAAATAATAATATGAATAACTTTTTATCTCAATTTTTGATTTAATAATATAAATTATTGCGACAATAATTTAATTAATAACGTGTGATACTATGTAACAATTACTGTAGCGATAATTGAGTATAACTGAGTGACTTCTCACGTAAGCATCAATAATCAATACTGTGTACTACTATGCAACCACACGTATTATCTCCTTTTATCACCGGGTATTTCAATAGTTAACGGTAAAACTTTCACCGTTATTTTCATAAAAAGATATTTTTGTCGTTTTCTAACTCCGACAATAATTTCCTTTGTGGGGTCCACATATAATTGCACCGTTGTACGAATATTCCCTGATAAAACGAATATTCCCCGACCAATCGAATATTTTATAACAACTTGCATACTTTGCAAAATTTATAAATATTACCCACAACTATAACATTATATCAAATAAACACCTTAATACCAAAAAATGTTTTTCCGAGAAAATTAATCTTTATTTATAAAATTTGGGGTCTTACAACCACCCCTTTTAATGAAATTTCGTCCTCAAAATTGACGTACGTACCTGGTATGTCGAAGAGGTGAGGATACCTCCTTTTCATTTCAGATTCTAATTCTTGAGGTATAACCTTTGAGCGTAGAATATGTTTCTTCTTATTCTAGATTTTAACAGGTATCTCCTCATATGTTAAATCTTCTGCTATCTCGTCTAGTTCTAATTCAATAATGTGGTTCGGGTCATTAACATATTTACGTAACGTTGATATGTGAAAAACGTTATGAACACGCGACATACTTGGCGGTAAAGCGAGTCTATAGGCTACAGTTCCTACTCGATCGACAATTTCGAATAGACTAATAAAATTGAGGGTTGAGATTTCCTCTCTTCGTTGATTCTTGCTTCTAGAATAATGCCTTCTTGCACCTTCTTCTTCACATTCATCAGCTCCGGGTGTGTAGCTTGAGTGACTTTAACTTTATCGATTAAAGTCAATTCTACTCGTATATTCGACATCTTTATGTAGGATCTTTGCGTCTTTAATTCTATCTCCATCTTTTATAAGTCATACGAAATGGATCTTTGTGTTAACAATATCACACTCGTAAATGCATATGATCTTCTACTCAACGCATCAGCTACCATGTTCGGTTTTTCATGATGGTATTGAATGGTATTATCGTAATCTTTCAACAGCTCAAGCCAACGTCTTCCGTACATGTTACGTTCTTTTTGGGTGAAAAAATATTTGAAGGTTTTAGAAATGGGTTTTGTACTGGGGTCAATACAAAATTCGATTTCACGCTCTGGGGGTAGCCCATAAAGTTCTTTGGGAAATACGTCAGGAAATTTATTAGTAATAAAAATACCATTCAAAACTATGACTCTCATCCAAGACTTGGATAACACGTCACATTGATACCTATCAACTTGGCACCGCTATTCACGGCGTCCCCTACAAAAAGTCTGGCTTTAGTGTATCCTACACAAAGAAGTCACCAGCGAAAGGCTCGGGGCTCCTTACTTATGGCTTGATATGACATTGATTGACTTTAGTGGTTTGGTTGCTTGAATTCACGTAACAGGTTTGTTAGGAATATGAAAACTAACAACCTTATGAAAATAATTAATTTTAGCATGATGAATAGTTAACCAGTCGATTCCTAAAATCACATAAAAAGAAAGTATTTTCAAAGAGATGAGATCGACAGGTAATGTGAGGGTGACGATTTGAATCAAACAAGATTTATAAATAATGGATGTAATGAAGGTTTCTCCCAATAGAGTTTCAACAGATAAGTCAAAGTCTAATTTCTCAAGAGTCGAGTTCAAACGTTGAGCGCAAGTAGGTGAAATAAAAGAATGGGTAGAACCGATATCGAATAAGGTATAGATCGACTTTGCAAGAGTTTATGATTAACTTACCCGTGATTACTTCGTTTGGGTTCCTCGATAAATGCTCTCACTTAAACTACCGGCTTTGACTTGTCTTGGACATCCTTTGGCGTCGTCGTCCCAGCTGGACTTGACTTCACTACATGACAAAATCAAGCTTAGGTGACCTTATCTTCCTCAATTGAAACATGCTTTGGGTCGTTGCGTACATTTTGTACAGATGTGTCCCTCCTTTCCTCATTTGAAACATACGACCGGTGGTCGTTCTTCTTCCTTTGAAACGGGTGATGTTACTGCTGTCGATGTCATTCCATCATTGTTGAATCTTCTCTTCTTAAAATTGTTCCCACTTAGTTCACCTTTCCTATTATCTTGGTCATGATTACCACCGAAGTGGTTATCATTTCTGGCATGATAATTTCCTCCACGATGGTTATCATTATTCCGATGGTTGTTGCCACTGGTACAATTATTATCGTGTTAGTGGTCGTTGCCTTTTAGTTGGGCTGACTCATTATCGCGTTCCAATAACTGAGCCCTATTCACAACATTTGAATATAAACAAAGTTTGTGAGAAATGATGTATTGACGTATTTCGGGTTTCAAACCTCGCTTAAACATTCGTTTCATACGCTCCACATTATCTACCAAATGAGATGCAAATCGAGACAACTCGGCAAACATAGCCTCATACTGTAACACGGTCATATTGTTTTGCTCCAGCTTGATGAATTCCACCTCCTTCATGTGACGAATACTTTCGGGAAAGTACTTGTCGTTGAACAATTCTTGGAACTTCTCCCAAGACATCTTTAGTGCGGAAAGATGAGTACATTTTATAGATTCCCACCAGTAATCTGCTTCTTCACGCAACATAAAGGTGGTGAAGGGAACCTTTTGCTCCTTTGAGCATTCCAAGACATCAAATATCTTGGTGATCTTCTTTATCCACATCTCTGCCTTAAGTGGTTTTGGCTTTCTCAAAAACTCCGATGGTCCCAGCTCCTTGAACTTCTTAGCGGTGACCATCCGAGAGTTACCAGTGTTTCCACCTGTATTTTGCACAGGAGTCTCAGTTCGTCAATTTCGCAATCAAAGAATACGTGCAAGTATACACAGTTAACAAGTAATAAAGTGATAAAATAGAGTGTCGATCCCACAGAGAATTCTTAATTAATAAATTCCAACTACTAGCACTATATCAACCCAATTTTATTTAAACAATGATAAATTATGATTTTTTGAAATATTAAAACTAAAGTAAACAATTAAAGATATTATTCTAGAATAAACAAATAAATAAACTAAGATTTTAATGATTGCTTTCCGGTAAATAAGGATTAAGACTTCAATATCCCCTATTATGAACTATAAATCAATTATCCAATTATCCCAATTATTATGTCTACCGAATTGTTAACAGGAATTCTCAAATGTCAAAAGTCCTTTTCAAGTAATCAACTGACTTCTATTTAATCCAGATTAATCTTGCTATATTCCTATGCAAAACAAGTGAATTAACTCCTTTAATTCCAATTCCTTATGTGTTACATACGGTGAACAGATATTTCCATTCAATTCACAAAACTAAATATTCACTATGGAAATAAATAAGTCACACGTTATCAAACCCAGTTCTAACCCTAAAATTCTCTTTCAATTCCTTTAAGAGTAACAAGGTAATTATTGGCCAAATAATTAATCAATAGATGACAGGTATGATAAACAATTCAGTTCAACATAAATAATTGGAATAAACTGAATAACTAATTTATAGCGATAAAAGGTTCAATTGAAATCTTAATTAAAGAATTAGTTCATAACAGAAATAAAAACCAATAATCGTTTGCAAATCATCCTTAAAGAATTACAAATTGAAAATAAGGAGAAGAAGAAGAAACTCTTTAGCCAATCCTTAGTCTTCAAAGAATCCTTTGTGTAGCCTCCAATGAATGAATAATTGATAAGGTCCTTAATTTTAGCACTTAATCTCTTTTTATAGCTTCCAACAAATTCTCGTCCAAATCAACTTCTCTAATCTTCAATTGAGCAGTCAAACCCTTGGTCAAAGCGCATCTTCGGTCAAAAACAGGACTCACGACCCAGCGCCCCGGCACTGGGATTTGAACTAAGTTGAGCATCCTAGCGCTGAAGAATGAAAAAATTACCGTAATGCCATTAAAAGCTTGAACTTCCCAGAAATATCCCATATAGCTCCCAACTCTGCAAAACAAAACATAAACACAGTAAAAATGCTACTGAAAGCCTCGAGAATACACAAATTTAAGCTCAAGTATATCCGATTCATGGGTATATTACCCAATCATCAAATACCCCCAAACTTAAATCGTTGCGTTTCCTCAAGCAACAAAACACAAACAACACGAAAAAACTAAACAACGTGCAAATGTAAACAATCTATATGTTCTTTATTCCAGCAATTCAATAGCTCATGTATATCCATAGGCCTCAAAAAAATCACAAAAACATGCTAATACATCATGTTATAGCAGATCAATAATATCCCAACAATTCATAAATCTTAATCTGTTATGATTGATATTGTGAGTGTGTGTTCAACAACCATGTTAACCCATGAAAGGCAAAAATATGAAAGATAATAAATTTCTTAGTAAGCATCATATAGTGTAAACATGAGAACTCATCAAATATACTTGTTTCAACTGAAATCAAACAATCACCTGAATTCAAGAGTCAAAATGGAATACTTATGCTTTTCTTCTCTGTTTTTTTTCTCTTTATAACGGGGGCTTTTTGCACTTTTCCCGCTTTATTAGCATTTATTTATTTTTTTCTCATGACTATGCATTGTCTTATTCCCTTAGGCTTTTCAGTGATACCTTAACGAGCTTTCGACCAACGACTCCCAGACCATTAAGACCTTAGGGCGCTAGGTGTAAAGACAATCCCCTCGGGCTTACTTACTCAAGTACCAAAGGCCACAAAACTAGACAAGCATGCCATTGTGTTTTTTAAGCTTATATATTCCAAATATTTTCCCCCAAACTTGAGTATATGTCTAACTTCAGTCTTCTCTAGCTATTCAAATTGTCCTTGCATTTCACTAGCAATCATCGTTTAGAACTCTATTATCTATCCATTTAAACTAACATAGCTAACATGGTCGTTTTTCAAAGTGCTTTCCTATAATATCAGTGTCAAATAGATAAAGATTCAAATCATGTCAAGAAAATCATATCACTGACTCAACAATCCTTACTAGACTTGTTCATCCATTTCTAATTTCATCATTGGCCCCCAAATAAACGCACTATCAAACGTTGGAATTATCATGCAATCCTAAATGCAATGTTTAACTAACAATAACAATCCAAATCCACAAACTAATAACAATCTACAACTTAGAAATAAAAATTAACTACCCCCAAACTAATCCAGAGCAATGTCCTCATTTGAAAAATATAACAAAATAAAATAGAGGACTTCATTGACGAGATTATTCCTCGGGTGGAGCATCCTCATCCTCGCTCATCTCTTGATCAGAAGGGGGAAACACTGGCAGAACAGGAGCCGTAGGGAACTAGCTAAGGTGAACGCCCTGATGTAATTGGATGGTCAATGCATTCTGTGCAACAAATTGGTCAACTAAAAATTTAAAAATCACGTCTTGACGTTCTGACAAGCCCACATTCTGGGACTCCATGTTGTAAAACCAGCCATCTATTTCCCGATGGACAACGTCGGGAATTATACCACGATGAGCTGTTGCAGATGGGCCATAAGTAGGTGGAGCCTGAGGTGGTGAGGCTTGTGGAGGTTCAACTTGGGAAATTATGAAACCCAATCCCCTAGGGTGATTTGCCCCACCTGTCCACACTTTATATCGGTTGATCAACTTGTGGTCCAACACGGGCATAGGCGTTTGAATCATATCATTCGATTTCCATTTCACCCCAAATTTGGCACATAGAACACAAATTAAAGAAGGATGGGGTAAACCTCCCGTGGTTCCACCTCGAGATGCTCAGAGAATGGACTGCTGGATCACGTGACCGACATCTATTTGCAAGCCTTGGATAATGAAATATAGCAGCACCACTCGTTATTTGGTGACATGGCTCACATGTGTGCATGGCATGAGTTTGGCACAGATAAAGGCATACCACACCTTCCCATATAGACTGATGTGAGAATGGGGGAAGGTCATGCTGCCACGTTCATGCACTGTCCATGTAGTGCCCGGTTGACATAGCTCACGGATAATTTTCTCATAGTCTGGACCTTGGCTTAGAAGACCGGCATACTCATCGTTAACCTCTTCCAAATTCAGTCGGTAACACCCATTGATGTCCTCTTCTCCGATTGCCACGGTCTTTACCCTCAAAAACACTTCATAATGATAATGTTCTGAAACGTTGGCATAGAATTCTTTCACGACTGCAATCACTGCCGGGTCAGGTTGTTCGGTGAGGGCAAACTAGTTTCTTTCAACAATCATCACTGCTATTGCTCCATCCTTGGTTTGATCGGGGCTCAAACCACATTCGGGGACTAGGGAGTGGGTAGCCATGTGGTTATAACGTTCTTGAGCCACGACACTAACAAAACGGCAGCTATCAAATCTGGGCAAAGCCGAGGCGGTGCCTGAACCTTCTTCACGTTGTCGTTTGGAAGCCATAAAGAAAAATTCTGTACAAATTCACATATAGAGGAATTAGAATTGATTGTACAGCAAATTGGGACATATATGCCCATAACACTTCCCCCAAACTTCTGAATGATCGAACCGAATGTGTTAAGAATGGGAGTTTAGAGAAACACATAATAGTATGGGATACCAAGTTAACCATGTAGGTGCATTTTATAGACAACATGCACAATTACAAAAGCAACACAAGTTACGCGTACAAGGGTATCGTGTATAATAATGTGATCCAACATATGTCTCCAAACATTAGTGCCCCTCACAAAAATGATATAAAAGTTTAACATTGAATTCAGTGTGTGGGACTGGTGTGGTGCGAAGTTAATAAAATTTTTTGGTTCAGGCATAATATCAAACACTTTTGTGAGCAATTCATACTTTGCTTGAAACCACATTAGCTTTCTATCAAAACACCTCCCCGAAAGACACTCATCCCATATGCATGATATCTCCACCAAACATGGTGTACAAATAACGTTAATCACATGCAGGTATTATGAGATAATCAAAATCCAAAGGATGGACAATTGTAGTGTAGATGTAGAGATATTGAATCAAGATGTAAATTAGTTTACTCTTCTCACAATTAACAAGATTTTCTTTCACCATCTATGGAGTAGAGTGTAGTAACATACCTTTTCAGTTGAGCGAATAAATGAGAATTTTGTTGCAAGCGGAAATCCCAATATGATGTGTGGTGTTGTGTGTTGGGAGTTATATAAAGTTTAAAGATCAGTCATCAGATGAGGATTTGAATCGTGCAAGGAAGTTGGAAGGGAAAACATAAATTTTAAACCAAAGAGGAGTCAAATTCGCGTTCTCAACGTCGGGGCACTGAGATTGAACCTTCCTACAGCGCCGGGGCGCTGCATGGCAGAACCTGATGAGCGAGCACAGCGCCAGGGCGCTGGAATTGTATAGAGACAAAGCGCCAGGGTGCTGAGAGGCAGGAACTGATGGAGTGGTCTAGCGCCGGGGCGGTGATAAAGAACTGGAAACCAGTGCCGAGGCGCTGGGTTCCTTTTTCAAACTCTGTTTCCTAGCGCAGGGGCGCTGTAGAGCCATAGGAATTGGGCGCCGGGGCGCTACATTGTTATAGGCAATGGCCTGGTCCTGCATTAGAATGTGGTGCAGGAAATTATTCTAACATATCTTCATATGAAAATAAGTGATTCAAATGCTGAAAATACTAATTAATTGTCACATAATTAAATAAATTAAATAAACTCTTGGGTTGCCTCCCTGTAGCACTTAGTTTATAGTCGTCAGCCAGACTTTTTGGTATTGCTCAATTGTCCACTGGTTCGGAGAGGTACATGACCGTAGCTTGATGTTCGATTGGTCCACTCCAATAATGATTCAGACGTTGACCGTTAACCTTGAATGTACGCTTTGAGTTCAGTTCCTCGATCTCAATGTTTCCGTGTGGAGCGACAGATATAATCACGAATGGCCCGAACCATCAGGATTTCAATTTCCCAGGAAATAACCGCAAGCATGAGTTGAACAGTAATACTTGTTGGCCCGATTCAAATGTTCGATCGAGAATTTTCTTATCATGCCAGGCATTGACTTTCTCAATATAGAGTTTTGCATTTTTATACGCATTGAACCGAACTTCGTCCATCTCGTTCAGCTGAAGTAACTTTTTCTCACCGGCTACTTGTAGATCGAAGTTAAGTTTTCGTATGGCCCAGTGTTCACTGTATTCTAGCTCAACCAAGAGGTGACATGTCTTTCCATATACAATTCTGTACGGTGACTTGCCGATCGGATTTTTGTACGCTGTTAGATATGCCCATAGAGAATCGTCAAGACGCAATGACCAATCTTTCCGTGACGGATTGCCCATTTTTTCCAAAATTAGCTTTACCTCTCTATTTGAGACCTCCGTTTGACCATTGGTTTGGGGATGATATGCAGCAGCAATTTTATGACGAACCCTATACTTTACAAGGAATTTTGTGAACTGCTTGTTACAGAAGTGAGTTCCCTCATCACTTATTATCGCCCTCGGCGTCCCAAATCGGGTGAAGATGTTTTTCTTTAAAAATCAAAGGACAACGTTAGCATCATTCGTGGGTAACACTGCGGCTTCTACCCAATTAGAAACATAATCGATCGCCAACAAAATGTACTATTTATTGAAAGATTATGGGAAAGGTCCCATAAAATTGATTCCCCATACGTCGAACAGTTCAACCTCCAAAATTGTGTTGAGTGGCATTTCATTGCACTTGGAGATATTGCCCACTCGTTGGCATCGATCACACTTTAGCATAAATAGGTAAGCGTCCTTGAATAGAGAAGGCCAGAAAAATTCCGATTGTAACACTTTTGCTACTGTTCGATCGCCGGAATAATGACCTCTGTAATCTGAGGAGTGGTCATGGCCTAATATGCTTGTCCATTTCTTCATGAGGCACACAACGTTGTATCATTTGATCTGCACAATCCTTAAACAGAAATGATTTGTCCCAATAGTATTACTTCATATCGTGGAGGAACTTCTTTCGTTGTTGTGAGGTCAAATCCGGTGGTAACGCTTTGGCAACCAAGTAATTCACATAGTCAGCATACCAAGGGAATATTGTGGTTACTCGAAATAGTTGTTCATCCTAAAATTGTTCATTAATCAATATGCTGTCTTCCTTCTGTACTTTTACGTTTTCCAACCGAGACAGATGGTCCGCCACTTGATTTTTGGTACCTTTTCTGTCCCGGATCTCTAGATCAAATTCTTGTAACAACAGTACCAACCGTATAAATGCTATTTTGCATCCTTCTTCTCAATCATCTATTTAATGGAAGAATGATTAGTGTAGACAATTACCTTAGTGCCAATAAGATAAGCTCTTAATTTATCGAAGGCAAACACCACTGCAAGTAACTCTTTTTTGGTGGTTGTGTAGTTCAACTGGGCATCCGTCAATGTCTTACTAGAGTAGTAGATAGTATGAAAAATATTGTCGTGATGTTGTCCCAACACTGCTCCCACTGCATAGTCACTGGCGTCGCACATCAATTCGAACGGTAAAGACCAATCGAGCGCCACAATAATTATAGCAGAGACCAATTTCTTCTTTAGTACCTCAAATTCTTCGATACATGACTGATCCATTTTGAACTGTACATCTTTCTCCAAGAGGGAACATAAAGGTTTCGAGATTTTGGAGAAGTCCTTAATAAAGCGTCTGTAGAAACCCGCATGTCCCAAGAAGCTCCGAATTCCTTTTACAGATGATGGAGGAGGCAGTTTCTCAATTGTCTCAATATTTTCTCTATCCACCTCTAATCCGAATGCAGAAACCTTATACCCAAGAATAATCCCCTTTTACACCATAAAGTGACATTTTTCCCAGTTAAGCACCAGGTTAGTCTCCACGCATCGTTTCAACACTAAAATTAGATTTTTGCAAACATAAATCAAAGCTATCCCCGAATACAGAAAAGTTATCCATAAATACCTCTAAATTATGTTCGACCATATCGGAGAAGATCACCATCATACATCGTTGAAAGGTTACCGACGCATTACATAACCCAAAAGACATACACCGAAATGCAAACGTACTGTATGGACATGTGGACGTGGTCTTTTCTTAATCTTCTAGAGCTATGGAAATTTGATTATACCCAGAATATCCATCCAGCAGACAGTAGAATTGATGTCCCGCTAACCTGTTCAACATCTGATCAATGAACGGCAAGGAAAAGTGATCCTTGCGTGTGGCTTTATTTAGCTTGCGGTAATCCATACATACTCTCTAGCCTGTAACAATTCTAGTAGGGATGAGCTCATTAGCTTCGTTCTTCACCACCATCATACCCTCTTTCTTTGGTACACACTGTACATGACTTACCCACGAACTGTCTGAGATTGGGTAAATAATACCGGCATCCAACCATTTTATAATCTCCCTTTTCACCACATCTTTTATAATGGGGTTTAGCCTTCTTTGCATCTCAATGGTTGGTTTTGACCCCTCTTCCATTAAAATCTTATGCATACAGAAAGATGGGCTAATGCCTCGAATATCCACTATAGTCCACCCAATCGCTGTTTTGAACTCTCGCAAAACCCGTAGCAGTTTCTCCTTTTGCGTGTCAGTTAACTCTGTAGAAACAATAACGGGTAGAGTCGCATCTTTCCCCAAATAAGCATACTCCAGATGAGAGGTAAGTGGCTTTAATTCCAACACTGGTGGCTCTTCTATTGAAGGTTTTCACTTTTTACCTTTCGTTTCGGACTTATCAAGGGTATCGAATGGTTTATTGTTTTTTCAAAGGAACGATGCTGTATCTAGTCATTTGATATGCTCAATGTCCTCATCAATATTGTAGTCGTCTATGTCGAACAACTTGGATTCTATCGGGTCTTCTGAGTAGTTTCCGCAGAACTTATGATTAACTAACTCATCCATTAAATCCACCCGCAAACACTCACCTTTTTCCTTCAGATAAGACATTGACTTAAACATATTAAAAGTGACCTGCTGATCTTTAACTCGTATCATCAATTCCCCTTTCTGTACGTCGATCAATGTTCTCCCCGTTGCTAAAAATGGTCTCCCGAGAATGATGGGAATTTCCTTACCTACTTCACAATCCAAGATAATGAAATTTGCTGGGAAGATGAATTTATTTACCCTTACTAATACGTCTTCAACGATACCTCGGGGATATATAACTGATCGGTCTGCCAACAATAAACTGATATTTGTCGATTTTGGTGCCTTGAGTCCAAACTGACTGTAGAATGTAATGGCATCAAATTTATATTGGCCCCCAAATCACGTAATGCTCTCCCCGAAAACTGATTACCAATGTCGCACGGAACAGTGAAACTACATGGATCTTTTAACTTCGGAGGCAGCTTGTTCTGGAAAATTACGCTGCATTCTTCGATTAGCGCTACTGTTTCAAAATCACCTAGTTTCCTTTTCTTTGACAACACATCCTTCATGAACTTAGCGTAGCTCGGCATTTGTTCTAAAGCTTCGGTAAATGTGATGTTGATATGCAATTTTTGGAAAATATCCAAAAATCTTGAAAACTGCTTATATAACTTGGATTTCTGAAACCTCTGCGGATATGGTATGGGCGACATTGTGATAGTTGGTTCTGGTGCATTCTGCTCTATGATTTCATCTTTATCTTTCTCGGTTTCCACAACTTCTTCTATTTCAACTGTTGCGTTGTCCCCCTTTTCCTTATCCTTAACTGTTTCTTTTAAGTCCTTCTCACTGCATTAAGTTACAGCCTTGCAATGCTCGTTTCTGTCTGAATTTATTTCTATATCACTCGGGAGTGTTCCTTGTGGACGGTTATTCAGTGCATGTGCTATTCGCCCCACTTAATTCTCCAGATTCTTTATCGATGCACCTTGGCTTTGCATATTCAGCTCTATTTGATTCAATTTTTTATCTTATTCCTCGTTCCTTTTGTCAAATGCTCTAATGAATTTTTCCAAGGCTTCTTCCCAACTCGATTTCCTTTCTGGTTGTTGTTGAGTCTAATTTTGAAATTCGAATGTGTTTTGTTGTCTAGGTGCTTGGGCTACTGCTTGAGTGTTACTCCATGAAAACCCCGGGTGATTTTTCCAACCTGGATTATATGCATTTTGAGTCGGATACGGTTGAGTTGAGCGATTATAGCTTCCTACGAACTATGCTGATTCAGAATTTATGGCACACTGATCCGTAGTATGACTCCCAACACACAATTCAAAAACCATCGCTATCTGCTGTGTGGATTGTGGACGCCATATTTCCATTTGCTTAGCCATTGCTGCCACTTGTGCAGTTAATGTTGTCATCGCATCCACTTCATACTTTCCTGATGCTTTCAGATGATTAGACCTAGTCATAGGCCACTGATAGTTGTTGGTGGGTATTGTCTCTAACAACTGATATGCCTCATCAAAACTCTTAGACATGATCGCTCCTCCTGCTGCATCAATACTAGACCTCGTGGACGCGTGCAAACCATCACAAAATATCCCTAATTGCATCCACTGCAGAATTCCATGATGAGGGCACTTACGGAGCATATCCTTGAACCTTTCCCACGCCTTATATAACGACTCTGAATCAAATTGTGCGAAAGTGTGACTATCGTTCCGTAGTTTTGCCGACATCGCTGGTGGGAAGAACTTAGCTAAATTTTTTGAGCTAATCATCCCAAGTGGTGATTGAGCCAGGAGGTAAAGAGTGTAACCAACTTAGCGCTTTATCTTTCAAAGTAAGCGGGAACATCCTCAACCTTGTAGCATCTTTCAATACATTGTTAAATTTGAATGTGTCGCAAACTTCCAAGAAACTCAAGATATGCTCATTAGGATCATCTATCGAATTACCCCCAAACTAACACGTATTCTATAGCATCTGAATTGTTCCCGATTTTATCTCGAATCTGTTCTCATTGATTGTCGGCCTCCTAATACTCGACTGTATATCAGTGACATTCGGCATGGCATAATCCCTAAGTGATTTCTGTTCGTTCCCTGCCATGTTCACGGGTATTTCCTGGTCTGCCAGTTCTTCTTCCAAATGTATAACCTCACTATTCAACTGCAATTTCCAGAACTTCCTTTTGATGTCGTCTGTATACGGAAAAAGTTCCTTTTTAGCTTTCGATCTAGTGTGCATACACTCACAAGAATTCCTGCCAATACAAGAAGAAAAATAAGTAACGCTTAATTTAAGATCGAATTGATTATAACTAATATGAAATTAATATTAATAAAAATTCCCCGGTAACGGCGCCAAAAACTTGTTGGTCGATTTCACAATCAAAGAATATGTGTAAGTATACACGGTCAACAAGTAATAAAGTTATAAAATAGAGTGTCGATCCCACAGAGAATTCTTAATTAATAAATTCCAACTACTAGCACTATATCAACCCAATTTTATTTAAACACTGATAAATTATGATTTTCTGAAATATTAAAACTAAAGTAAACAATTAAAGATATTATTCTAGAATAAACAAATAAATAAACTATGATTTTAATGAATGATTTTCGGTAAATAAGGATTAAGACTTCAATATCCTCAATTATGAACTATAAATCAATTATCCAATTATCCCAATTATTATGTCTACCGAATTATTAACAGGAATTCTCAAATGTCAAAAGTCTTTTTCCATGTAATCAACTGACTTCTATTTAATCCAGATTAATCTTGCTATATTCCTATGCAAAACAAGTGAATTAACTCTTTCAATTCTAATTCCTTATGTGTTACATGTGATGAACATATATTTCCTTTCAATTCACAAACCTAAATATTCACTATGCAAATAAATAAGTCACATGTTATCAAACCCAGTTCTAACCCTAGAATTTCTCTTTCAATTCCTTCTAGAGTAATAAGGTAATTATTGGCCAAATAATAAATCAATAGATGCAAGGTATGATAAACAATTCACTTCAACATAAATAATTGGAATAAACTGAATAACTAATTTATAGCCATAAAAGGTTCAATTGAAATCTTAATTAAAGAATTAGTTCATAACGGAAATAAAAACCAATAATCGTTTGCAAATTATCCTTAAAGAATTACATATTGAAAATAAGGAGAAGAAGAAGAAACTCTTTAGCCAATCCTTAGTCCTTCAAAGAATCCTTTGTGTAGCCTCCAATGAATGAATAATTGATAAGGTCCCTAATTTCAGCACTTAATCTCTTTTTATAGCTTCCAACAAATCCTCGTCCAAATCAACTTCTCTAATCTTCAATTGAGCAGTCAAACCTTCGGTCAACAGGACTCACAACCCAGCGCCCCGGCGCTGGGATTTGAACTAAGTTGAGCGCCCAGGCGCTAAAGAATGAAAAAATTACTGTAATGCCATTAAAAGCTTGAACTTCCCAGAAATAACCCCTATAGCTCCCAACTCTGCAAAACGAAACATAAACACAGTAAAAATGCTACTGAAAGCCTCGATAATACACAAATTTAATCTCAAGTATATCCGATTCATGGGTATATTACCCAATCATCAGTCTCTCTTGCCTGATGTTGCACGAATTGCAGAAATCTCCTAAACATTCCGTCGTTCATTATTTGGTCGGTGTTGTTGTTTACCTAAGGATTATTGCCTTCCTGATGCACATTATCATGGGTATTAATCTGTGGTGACTCAACGGTCTCTTGTGCTCCATTGCTTATTCCAACATTTTCAGATGCCATTTTCATACACTGCCACAAAATAAGGGTTAATTGACATGCCACATATTATCCCTAAATTTTGACCGACCAATTAAATAACAAATAAACTTAGGTAGGTTATACTAGTGAATGAATTACCCGTCACTCCCCTTTAGTTATAATCTCACATCTCAGCCAGGGATCATATCCCTAAGCTTTGATACCAATTGTGACGCCCCCAAAATAGGTATACATCACCCATTCTAAGTCGCCAAATACATGGTACATAATTCAAATACAAACTTAATTATACAACTGTCGTGTAAAATACGACAAAACGTAGCTGAGAGTTTTAACAAGAATATTATCTTCTAGATAATATCCAAACTCAAATTCAATCCTCATTACATTAATTATCACACTAAATAGTGAGGACTACTACAACAACCACCTCGGACCGTCACTCCATTCCCTGACTAGTCCCGGCTAAGTTCTCATTTCCTGAAGAGAACAATGAAAGCAAAATGGTGAGCTCAACTAGCCCAGTAAGAAATATTATGACTAAGATAATTGCAGAACAAATTATCGTTAGCCTTCAACAATGTAAAACTAATAAAATATAATAAACATCAAGTTTAACTGTTGCGGAACAAACAATCCATTAGAAGATTCAAGTAGAGCATGATATCTACTATCTTCTATGATTTAAAAAGTTTATCATCAACTTTATCGCTAAGACTCATCTTAATAAATAATCCACATCATCAAATCATCCCTGCACTACGGGCTAAGGATATTCATTAGTATCACGTCGACGAATTATCCATGCACTATGGGCCAAGGATATTCGTGTAATCATCAATGGTCATGATCATGCCAACAACTGTCTATCAATGCACTACAGGCCAATGAGGACTTTTACCACATCATTTGTAACATTACGGTCATGATTATACCGAATAATTCCTAGTCATAATCATACCAATCAATAGTCCATCAATGCACTACGGGCCAATGAGAACTTTTATCACAATATAAGCATGAGAATGGTGACAATGATATAAGAATTCAATTAAACGAAAGTAAGGATAAATTTTTAAAGATTTATAATATTTTTTTCAAAATTTTAATAATGTCCAAATTGTCAACATGATACTGCTTTGTAGAGTAAAATTCAAGAATAATATTATATTAAAAATGATTTGGACCGAAAAGAAGTCAATTTTTTTCATGAATAGTACCCCGGGTGAATTGGACTCGAGTGAATAGTATCCCATGAATAGTACTTCGGGAATAGTACTTCGACATGAAAAAGTTAAAACTTATCAAAAATGCTTAGAATAATATTTTCATGAAAAAAATACTAGATGAAGCGCAAATTTCAAGGATATTCTAATAATTTCATTGAGTATAGAAGTAAAACTTATCAACATGGGTGTAGAATTATGAATACCAAAACGAAATAATATTACTTACATACTACAGGGTATTGAAGAAAATATTATTTCATACGAATATTGAAAAAAAATAATATCACTTACAACTGTTGAACGAAAATAATATTCCTTACGAAAATTAAACGAAGATAATATTCCTTACGAATATTAAACGAAGATAATATTTCTAGCGAATATTGAACGAAATAAAATTTCTTATGAATACGAAAAATAATATCGTAAACGAATATGAAATAAATAATACCCCTTACCTCAAAAAGAGAGAAATTCGGACTGGTATAGTGGATATATTTTTGAAGAAAACTTTTACTGTTTTCTACGCTCAAAGCATCCTTAAACTCTAAAGAAATATGCTCAATATTAAAGAAGAAGAATTCTCTGATTCTAGTTTGATTTTCTTTTCTAAACTGAGCATCCTATTTATAGGAGAATGAAAAATGATACTATTTGGACGCACAATAGAAAAGGTTCACGGGTGACCTTCATGGGAAATTTTCTGGAAAAAAAAATAGATTTTTACTATGCAATAAAATATTCAAATAAAATAAAAACTTTAAATAAGATATAATATATATATATATATATATATATATATATATATATATATATATATATATAACTATAATACTCCATTCACCTTTTCCACCATTCCATATTCCATCCGTGATTCCACCCCCACCAAAAATCCTTTCATCCCACTAGTGACCTCCACCATGTAATAACCCGATATTTTCTATACAATTAAATAAGAAATTTTGTGTATAATTTTTTTTTATTATTTTAAAGGTGGGAATATGCTTATAATAAAGCGTATGTATTTATGTGATAAATAAAAATATATTTATTACATGAATAATTACAAATAATTTTCTTTCAGAATTATTGATTATTATAAAGTATATTCTTAAAATAATTAATTTTATAGTAGAAATGATTTTATTATTTATTTTCCATAAAAATATGATTACTATATTATTTAAATAATATACGAAATGATTATTAGAATTATTATAATATATATTTTATTATGTTATTTTATTTAAGATTAGTTAAGTTAATAATTTTAACTTAATTAATAATGCTATATGTGAAAGATAAATAAGATATGGAATCCAAACCCTAATTCTGAATTTTGAATGATATTTGATACACCCGGGAAGTATGAAGATGTATCAAGATTTATGACGACACCTTTGGTGGCCAAACATAAAAAGAGATGTCCCAGAATGTGTTGCGAGATGTTTGACATGTCAAAGAGTCAAGGTCGAGCATCAAAGACCAAGCGAATTA
Organism: Panax japonicus; assembly: GCA_020205505.1. Taxonomy (NCBI): domain Eukaryota; kingdom Viridiplantae; phylum Streptophyta; class Magnoliopsida; order Apiales; family Araliaceae; genus Panax; species Panax japonicus. Next base: position 42,707,356 of record CM035105.1, on the reverse strand, counting down.
CTTATGTAAGACCCCAACTTTTATGAATAAAGATTAATTCTTTCTTGAAATATATTTTTGAATATTATGGTGTGGATTTGATATAATGTTATAGTTGTGGGTATTATTTATAAATTTTTCAAAGTAAGTAAGTGGTTATATAATATTCGATTGGTCGGGGAATATTCATTTTAACAGCGAATATTCTTACGACGTCACAATCATTGGTGGACCCCACAACGAAAGTATTGTCGTAGTTAGAAAACGACTGAATTATCTTTTTATAAAAATAATGGTGAAAGTTTTACCATTAAACTGTTGAACTACAAGGTGGTAAAAGTACAGTAATACACGTGGTTGCATAGTAGCACACGGTATTGATTATTGATGCTTACGTGAGAAGTCACTCATTTATACTCAATTATTGCTACATTAATTGCTGCATAATATCTTTCATATTATTGATTCAATTAATATCACAGTATCATCTGCATAATATTTTATATTATTAAATTAATATTTGAGACTACAAAGTTATTCATATTATTATTTGCAATATTGACAATGTCTAGAAAGTTCTGTCAAGGAGATGTTTGGTCACCTAATTGCGCGCCAATAGGGAGAAATCCTTATCGGAAAGCCCCCTCTTTCCTGGGAATGATCTGGTTGTTAAATATTGTGAGTTATAATATTAATGATGAATAAGTTTGTGTTGATTAAAGATGAAATTGATATTTCCATTATGTTGGGATTATTAGTTTTAGTGGTAATCGACATCTATTTCGATAATAATGGATGTCTGGAGGTTATATTGACCAATCGAGTAATTAATCGGATAAATGAGTAATTAATTGCTATTAATTCACATGCTTATAACTATTTGTTCACATGTGTGTATTATTGATTCACATTTATGTACTATTAGGGGAGGTGGTGTAAGATTGATAATACATGTATGGCTAAATTAAAAAAGGAGGTATAGATGAAGGTATTATACTGTAATTATTTTTTCACATTATTGTACTATTGATTCACATGATTGTACTATTAATTCACAAGATGTACTATTAGGGGAGGTGGTGCAAGTTTGATAATACATGCAGGACTAAATTAAAAATGAAGGAAAAGATGAAGGTATTATACTGTAATATTTTGAGCCCCAAAACGTTCAATTATCGAAACTATATTTTCCTATAAATAGAAGCTCATTCTTCTTTCATTCTCACCAATTGACTAAGACTCATAAGAGCAATTATAGGGAGAGAAAGAAGAAGAGAAGTCGGTTACTTCACTATTCCAGTATCCAGTCTTCTTATGAGGTAAGGGATATTATTTTTGTTCAGTATTCATAAGAAAGAATATTTTCTTCCATACTATGTAGTATATGAGTAATATTATCTCGTCTCGTATTCCTAATTATACCCTCATTCTGTTAAAATATTTCTTCTATACTCCGTGAAATTAGTAGAATATCCTTGAAATTTGTGCTTCATCTAGTATCTCTTCACAAGGATATTTTCTACATATTCTTCTTAAATTTTAAGTTTTTCATGTTGGAGTACTGTCCATGAGTAGTATTCATTTTTACGGTACTATTCACAACGTACTATTCTCGGGGTACTATTGACAAAGTACTATTTATGGGTACTATTCACAAAGTACTATTCATAAGTACTATTCACAAAGTACTATTCACATGGTACTATTCTTGAAGTACTATTCACTCGGGTACTATTCACCCGGAGTACAATTCATGACAAAAATTGATTTCTTTGTTGTCCAAATCATTTTTGATACATTATTATTCTTGAATTTTACTCCACAAAGCAGTATCATGTTGGCAATTTGTACATTATTGAATTCTGGATAAATTAAATTATAAATCTTTAAAAATTTATCCTTGAACTTGTTTTATTAAATTTTTATATCATTTTCATCATCCTCGTGTTTTTATTATGTTGAAAGTCATATGTGGCCTGTAGTGCATAGATGAACTTGGTATGATTATGACCAGGGATTATTCGGTATAATCATGACTGTAATGTTATAAATGATGTGATAAAAGTCCTCATTGGCCCGTAGTGCATTGATGGACAGTTGTTGGCATGATCATAACCATTGATGAATACATGAATATCCTTGGCTCGTAGTGCATGGATAATTTATGGTCGTGATACTAAAGAATATCCTTGGCTGTAGTGCAGGGGTGATTCGATGATGTGGATTATTTATTAAGCTGGGTCTCAGCGATAAAAGTGATGAAAAACCTTTTAAATCATAGAAGATAGTAAATTTTATGCTCTACTTGACTCTTCTAATGGATTGCTTGTTCTGCTGCAGTTAAACTTGTTTTTTGTTATATTTTATTAGTTTAACACTGTTGAAGGCTAACGATAAATTATTTTGCATTATCTTAGTCATAATATTTCTTATTGGCCTAGTTGAGCTTACCCTTTTGCTTTCATTGTTCTCTTTAGGAAATGAGAACGTAGCCGGGACTAGTCGGGGAATGGAGTGACGGTCCAGATGATAGCATTAATAGTCCTCACTATTCTATAAATATATATATATTAGAAGAATCAAGCAGCTGGTTAACTTATATATATATAACGAATCTGCAGCGGTAGTATATATATATATATATATATATATATATATATATATATATATATATATATATATATATATAAGAAATAAACTTCGCCGGTATACATACATATATATATATATATATATATTAATTAACGAATCTGCAACAAGTTTTTCTCTCAAAAAAATAAAAAAGTAGCTTACCAGTTGAATTGATTACCTCTCCCTTCCTGTTCTTTGTCGCCTCACACCCAACCCTTTCCAAATCGCGGAAGAACTAATGAATATAGAATTAGGTTTTGATTTATTAATTAATTAATATGTTTTAATAATACTCTTAATTCTATTAGGATTTAAAATGGCACAAATATAAATTAGACCCAATTAATTTTAATGGCCCAAATAAATTAACTACAGTTGAACCAAATATAAGAAAAGTCCAATTAAATATTTTAAAAATCACATAAATATTTTATTATTTTATTGGGTATTACATCACCTTCCCCTTAAAAGGGATTCCGTCCCCGGAATCAAAAGAATAGAACGTACCTAATTTTGAAAAAGATGCGGATATTCAACTCGAATAGACTCCTCCATCTCCCAAGTAGCTTCTCGCTCCGAATGGTTTTTTCACAAGAGTTTAACAAAAGGAATAATCTTCTTCTTCATAATCCGTTCTTGACGATCTAGAATCGCCTCGACTTCTTCCTCAAAAGTAAGATCTTCTTGAATTTTATGTAACGGGTATTGAACAACATGAAACGGATGATAATTATATTTCCTTAACACTAAAACATGAAAGACATTATGTACATGAGATAACTGTGGAAGCAAAGCCACCCGATATGCCCCTTCTCCAACTCTCTCAAGGACTTCAAAAGGGCCAACGAAACATGGACTAAGCTTCCCTTTCAAACCAAACCTTCGAACACCTTTCCATGGAGAAACTTTCAAAAACACATGTTCACCAGCCACTGCTACCTTCTTCGTAGTCTAGTATAACTATTTTGCCGCGATTTAGCTTCTTTCAATTTTTCTTTAGCCACTGCTACCTTCTTCGTAGTAATCCTAACCAAATCGGGTCCTTCTATTACTCTTTCTCCAACCTCATCCCAACAAGTGGGAGCTCGACACTTCTTACCATACAAGGCTTCAAAAGGAGCCATACCAATATTAGCCTGCCAACTGTTATTATATGCGAACTCCAGCAAACTCAAATAATCATCCCACTTTCCTGTCCACTCTAAAGCACAAGATCGCAACATGTCTTCTAATGTCTGAATAGTTCTCTCTGATTGTCCATCTGTCTACGGGTGAAAAGTTGTACTATAGATGAGTCGCGTTCCCCAAGCTCATTGGATTCCTTTCCAAAATCGAGAAGTAAACCGCGAATCTCGATCCGAAACAATAGAAACTGGAGTCCCATAAAGCCTAACAATCTCACGTTGAAAAATATCTGCTAACTTATTCACCGAAAAATCCTCACGAATAGCCAGAAAATGTGTTGATTTGGTCAAATGATCCACTACCACCCAAATAGCATCATTCTTTTTAAGAGTTCTCGGTAAAATAGTCACAAAGTCCATCGAAATGTCATCCCATTTCCACACAGGAATCTCTAACTGTTGCAACAATCCACCAGGCCGTTGATGCTTTATTTTTACTTGCTGACAAGTAAGACATTTACTCACAAATTCAGCTACATCCCTTTTCATTCCACTCCACCAAAAATTCTCCTCCAGATCCTTATACATCTTTGTAGACCTCGGATGAATAAAAAATGGCGAACTATGAGTTTCAGTCAACACTGCCTCACGAATCATTGGATCCACCGGAACACATAACCGTTTACCAAACCATATCACACCTTGCTCATCAATGCGAAACTCTGGTTGCCTACCCTTATCCATATTCTGCGCTACAGCCCATAACTCGCCATCCTCATTTTATACTTCTTTGATACGCAAAACAAGAGAAGGTTCCACCCTTATACCTGCTACCAACCCATCAGAACCTCTAGCATATAGCTCTAAACCCACACTCTCCATATCCGAGATAAGTTGAGGTTGTGTAACCAAAGCAGCTACACTCCCTGAACTCTTCCGGCTAAGAGCATCTGCAACCACATTAGCCTTACCAGGGTGATACTGAATCTTGGCATCATAATCCTTAAGAAGATCCAACCAACGCCTTTGCCTCATGTTAAGCTCCTTCTGAGTAAAAATATATTTAAGGCTCTTGTGGTCGGTGAAAATGTCACAAGTCTCTCCATATAGATAGTGCCTCCAAATTTTTAGAGCAAAAATAACTGTTGCTAACTCCAAGTCGTGGGTAGAATAATTCACCTCATAAGGTTTAAGTTGTTTGGAAGCATAAGCAATTACCTTACCATGTTGCATCAAAACACACCCTAATCCCTTCTTGGAAGCATCACTGTAAATCTGATAACCTCCTATCCCCGACGGTAGTGTAAGCATTGGAGCCGACACAAGCCTCTTCTTAAGCTCCTCAAAACTTTTCTCACATTCCTCATTCCACACAAATTTTATGCCCTTCTTCATCAACTGAGTTAATGGCAAAGCTAACAAAGATTAACCTTCCACAAATCGCCTGTAGTACCTTGCCAAACCTAAGAAACTCCTTATTTCAGTTACCGTGGTAGGTCTTGGCCAATTAGTGATAGCCTTAACCTTCGCAAGATCCACCTTAATACCTTCAGTAGACACGACATGTCCCAAAAATGCTACCTGTTCTAACCAAAACTCGCATTTGGAGAACTTAGCATATAACTTATTCTTTTGCAGAACCCCCAAAATAGTATGAAGATGCTCTGCATGCTCCTCCTTAGACTTGGAATACACCAAAATGTCATCAATGAAGAAAATGAAAAATTGGTCAAAATACTCACTAGAAACCCGATTAATCATACCCATAAACACTACCGGTGCATTTGTCAACCCAAATGACATCACCAAAAACTCATAGTGCCCATACGGAGTACGAAAAGCTATTTTTGGAATGTCCTCTTCCATCACCCTCAACTGATGGTACCCCGACCTCAAATCTATCTTTGAGAAGAACTTCTCCCCTTGGAGCTGATCGAAAAGGTCATTTATCCGTGGCAATGGATATCTGTTCCTGATAATGATCCGATTTAGCTCCCTATAATCTATACACAATCTCATAGATCTGTCCTTCTTCTTCACAAAAAATACTAGAGCACCCCATGGCGATACGCTCGGTCTAATGAATCCACGATCTAACAACTCTTGCAATTGTTCCTTCAACTCCTGTAACTCTAATGGAGCCATTCTATAGGGTGCCTTAGAAATAGGTTCCGCTCCAGGAATGATCTCAATAGTAAACTCAACTTTCTTTGGCGGTGGCAATCCTGGCAGATCCTTAGGAAATACCTCAGGAAATTCTCGCACAACTGGATAGTTATAAAGTCGGGGTTCATCCCTCGAGGTATCCTTCACATAAGCCAAATAACAATCACATCCCTTAGAAATCATTTTGCTCGCCTTCAAAGATGAGATCAACTTTACAACACCATTCGGCTTGGAACATAGAAACTCTAATTCTGGAGCCTCTAAGGTTCCAAAAATAACCTTCCTCGCCTGACAATCAATAGTGCCTCGATGCTTACTCAGCCAATCCATACCCAAGATGAAATCAAAACCATGGATCACCATCGGAAGTAAGTTAACTGCATACACCATCCTCCCTAACTTCAAAGGACACTCGCAAAATTGCTCAGAAATAATCACAGAATTCCCCATCGAGGTTGAAATAGATAAATGAGGATCTAATATATGAGAAGGTACTCCAAGATGACGAATAAATGAAAGTGAAACAATAGAGTGTGTAGATCCAGTGTCAAACAAAACTGATGCCTCGTGATTTCCTACAAGAAGGATGCCTGAAATAGTACCTGGTGCTTGGACTGCCTAATTAGCTGTCAATGTAAATACTCTCCCACCGGCGTTGCGCTGACCGTCATTACCAGCATTACCGCCTCCCCCATTACCATGCTGAACTGTGCAGTCCCTTGCTATATGTCCCATCTGTCCACATAAGAAACAATCCCCTGTATTTCGATAGCACGCCCAACCAGCATGATACCCACCACAAGTAACACATGGAGCAGGTGGAAGTGGCAAAAGGTTCGGATTGCCCCCACCTGTCGGTCCTGGATACCGCCCTTGAATTTGACCATGTTGGCGATGCTGACCCTGATTCTGATTTTGTTGGAAACCTCTGTTATGTTGAAATCCCCTATTTTGATACTGCCCTCCAGCTTACCACTGACCCTGTTGTTGACCTCCACAACCACCTTGCTGCATTGGGTAAGCAAAATCCCTTCGAGGATTAAACCGCTGACCCGATGGACGATCATTCTAATTATTTTGCCTTTTATTCGAATTTCTGCCAAACTGCCCCATTCCTTGCCCTTGCTGGTCATCTCTATCTCTCTTTCGACTCCCTTCTGATTTGGAAGCTTGAAAGTCCTTGTGCTCCATTTCCACACTCTTAGCTGCATTAGCCACTTGTGATACATCTGTAAATATGGTGTGGATGATCGACCTCCTATACTCATATTTCAAAGCCCATTTAAACTTTTCTACCTGTTGTGCAGCTGTCCCAGCTATTGAACCAGCAAAACCAGCCAATCTCGTAAACCTCGCTATAAAATCTATAATAGTCTCATCATCCTTCTGCCGATTGGACACAAATTCCCTGATGTATGCATCCCTATCCGCTTTTGTGTAATACTGCTAATAGAAAAGGTCACAAAAATTGCTCCATATGAGCCCATCCATAAATCCATCTCCCTGTGTAGCCTTCAACAATTTCCACCATCGCTGAGCATCATCCTCTAGCTTATAAACTGCTAATCTCACCTTCTAATTTTCTGAACACCCAATCACATCAAAATTTTTCTCCAAGTGGGCGATCCAGTTCTCCGCATCAATTGGAGTCGGAGCAAAATGAAAAGAATTGGGCTTCTGCTTAATGAATCTCTCTAATAACACATACAACGGCTGCACTTGTTGACCCACTTGATCCTCATGAGGTACATTCTACTCATGTTGTGGTATCTCTGCATCATCCCCCATTCCATTTGCATGCTGATCCCCCTGCCTCTGCGAAATACCCTACATAGCCTGTGCCACGGCCTCTATAACTGCTTCATTCACCATTGCTGCTGAAACAACCCGGGTCAAATCCCGAGTCCGGAACAAATCCTGGGTCAAATCCCAAGTCCGAATCGAATCAAATCCATCCAAATAAGGACTCAAACCACTGGCCCAATAGTATCTTCTTGGGTCATCTAGCCCACCACAGGCTTCCAAAAGGTCATGACTTGAAGGTACTATTGGTAGTAACTTATTTCCTTATATACATACAAATTTTCCCCCTATCTTTCGATGTGGGACTGGGGTGTTACAAACTCCCCCACTTAAATTTCTGACGTCCCCATCAGAATTCGATCACACACACGGCCCAAAGATCTCTGCCTCTCTAGCCATTGTGGGATAATACCGGCTGGCTTCGTGTCCCCACCTCCGGACCCTTCATCTCTCCATTGTGGGATAATACCACCAGCCTTCGTGTCCCCACCTCCGACAACCCGATCGGATGACCCGACCCGAGCTTTCGAGAGTCAGCTCTGATACCATATGAAACAACCCGGGTCAAATCCCGAGTCCGGAACAAATCTTGGGTCAAATCCTAAGTCCGAATCGAATCAAATCCATCCAAATAAGGACTCAAACCACTGGCCCAATAGTATCTTCTTGGGTCATCTAGCCCACCACAGGCTCCCAAAAGGTCATGACTTGAAGGTACTATTGGTAGTAACTTATTTCCTCATATACAGACAAATTTTCCCCCTATCTTTCGATGTGGGACTGGGGTGTTACAGCTGCGACCATAGCTGGGGTTATTATTGCATTACCCTGATTTCTATCGTTTCCACCATAGTTAATAGCCTCAACTTCGGGCTGCCTCTAACCCCTCTTACCGTTATTATCGGCCTGTCTCCCAGCAATTTTCGAAGACTTACGAGCCATCTACGATACAAAATCAAACAGACGAGAACAAACAGATCAAAACAAATAATCAAGGCCAAATTTATGCAGAACGAAAAGCAAACGCAATACAAATCTTATAACTGCCCAGTGGTCTACCCATAACTCATAAGTCAAGCCTAAAAGGAAATCTACAAGATCATAACCTAAGCTTTGATACCAACTCTGTAACACCCCCTTTCCCAAAATGAAAAAAAGGGATGTCACGCACAAACATAATAAATACAAACCTCTAATAAATCTCAAAATATCTCCTATAAAATTTAATACCAAATGTCACATACTCCAATTTAAATAGAGGGAACTCCATATTTACGTAGTCTCTACTAATAAGAAATAAATGCCAAAATAGGCCCCAAAACATCCAATTACAAAGTCTTAGGAAAATCAAGTCTAATAATAATCTCAAAAGCTAGTTTACTCATTTGGATCAAAGGTATCTCTCATCCCACAAATCCTGATCACCCCTGATTACCTGCCGAAAAAAAGAATACAGCGTGAGCCAATTGCTCAGTACGGAACTGAAGATGAATAAATATATCACAATAAGTAATGAATCTAAATGAGTTGAATAAATGAACACATGTGAATTACAAACGAATTACGAATAGATCAAAATTTGAGAGTCCATTTACAAATGACTAACACTATCAATCGAATAATTTTAGCCAAAAGAATCCCAAACAAATAAGGCTGAATCAAATAGTTGTAAGATAACAATTTCATACTGAGATCAAATACAAATAGCCTAAGGCTAACAAAATACATCAGTACCATGATGTATACAAATCAAATCAGAAAGTACGCACGAAACATACGCCACTAATCTGCCAAACAAATCGAATCAAATCAAATACTGGGTTGACCCAAACGTATTCTGAACAAATATATCAAATGGCCAAAGATCATACCCAGAGCATACAAAAGGATATGTCGTGAACTAATCACACCGCCACGGAAGGTGTCATGCCCTTGTGTCAAGAGGACATGTCTGTGGTACCCCCATAGGTGGTTAGCTCAAGTATACCCTAAGGATTAACTACAAAATGTAAGCCAAAAGGGGGTTCAAATCACAAGGCTTACATGACCATATTCAAATTAAATCGAATTATCAAATACAAACATACTCAATTATAACAAGGTATCAATGACCAAAATAACTCCGAGTGTGAACAAAAATATACGAACAATGGTACAAATGAATAAAGTCTCCAAAATATTGACACGATTAACTAGTTCAAAGAGTACAAATACGAATTCGAATATCAACGCCAAAACGAAACAATCTCAATAATTTTGATAACAAGGAATAATCCCAAGAGGCAATACCAAATTTCTAAACGAGTACGAAACGAATGAGTTAAACTTAAAGGAATATCGCTGAAAAAGTACGAAATCCATACCTTAATGTAGTACCAAAATAATTCGCCGAATTCAAATAGCACAAGTTAAACTCCCTCAATCTGATCTAATTATCAAAATAAAATATAAAACATATAATTAAATTACGAACTCATACAAATTATATTTTTTCTACAAATTTAATAATTTTAATATACTATATTCAGTTTGTTCACAAAAGATATATTTTAATTATAATAACAATATTATAATATTATTTATCACTATCTCTTTATTAAATTTCTGCAAATCTTTTAAATATATATATAACGAAATTACAGTATATATATATATATATATAATAAATTAGGTACTGCAGTATATATATATATATATATATATATATATATATATATATATATATATATATATATATACACATAATATATATAACCAGAATCAGGAAATCAAGTATATATATATATATATATATATGTATACCGACGAAGCTTATTTATATATATATATATATATATATATATATATATATATATATAAATTAACGAATCTGCAGCAAGTTTTTCTCTCAAAAAAAATAAAAAAAAAAGTAGCTTACCAGTCGAATTGATTACATCTCCCTTCCTGTTCTTTTCGCCTCACACCTAACCCTTTCCAAATCGCTGCAGAACTAATGAATATAGAATTAGGTTTTGATTTATTAATTAATTAATATGTTTTGAAAATACTCTTAATTCTATTAGGATTTAAAATGGCACAAATATAAATTAGACCCAATTAATTTTAATGGCCCAAATAAATTAACTACAGTTGACCCAAATATAAGAAAAGTCCAATTAAATATTTTAAAGCTCACATAAATATTTTATTATTTTATTGGGTATTACACCATGTATGTGCACAACATCTTAACACTATCGCATAATATAATCCCCTGTAAAAGGGTTGCTCATCTCAGCTTTGACATTATAGTCTGCACCAAAGAGAGATTGGTTTGGATTGATCTCAAAGGTAATTTAGAGTTCAATAGTCACCAACTAAGGTTTAGTTGAATCAATAAGGATTCACTATCTATTCAAGGTTTCAATGCAATATTGAAATCAATACTCAAATCAAGGTTTGAATCTCAACTCTATACAATTGAATGAACATTGTATAACAAAAAAATACTTCAAATGAGTTAGAACATTTCATTTAGAATCGTGAAATTGAATGATTAATCTGAACGATTCAAAATAAGAATATGAAGCTTGCTCAAAAATAATAAAGTTTAAGAACTTACTCAATGAAAGTTTAGAAATAAAAAACTTGCTCAATCATAACATAATATAGAATAAGATCTTGCTCAATGAAAAATAGAGTTTGGAAACTTGCTGAAAGAAAGTTTAGGGTTAGAAAATTTCCATATTCATAATCAAAATAGGGTAAGGAACTTGCTCAACATAAGATTAGGGTTCAGAAACTTGCCTCGTACGTAGATTACACGTTTATTATTCATGTTCCTCAATTTAATCCTACATACCATTTACCTTCACAATACAAGTTAATTATATCATAACCAGTATCATAAGTACATCCTCTTTTGTCTAAACTCTGATTATGATTATATTAATCAAATCACAACATTATTTTTCACACATTATTAGACTTCACGAATGACAAGTTAACTACGCGTTCAACATATTGATTAAACACGTAAGAACATCATTGATATGTTAAGAATCTATTTTAACATCACATTATATGTTTAATATATTTCTATGTTTAAAAGATTGGGTTTAAATCACATTATCTGGACTTGAAAAAATAAATAAAACTTTTTGGGCAGTTCTGCTAAGTGGCGTTGCAACGCCCCAAAATGAAATGGGATCTGGCGCCGTCGCGCTTCAACTAAGCCTACAACAGGTATTGCATCTCTGTCTCGGCGTTGCAGTGTACCAATAATACTAGGAACAGGCGCTGCGGCGTACAAACAAGTCTGCTAAGCGGCACTACAATGCTGCGATGCAGTTTCTGTTTCTGTAGTTCGCGAAGAACACAGAACATGACCAAAACTGTACAAAAACAATGAATTTATTAGTTCCCAGTAGGCACAATAGATCTAGAATTGGGGGTTGAACAGATCCTTTTTAGTTTCAAATACTTTTCTGGTTTATTTTGTATTGCTAATAATTTAGCCCGTGACAAACATAAGAATTTTTTCAAGCACAGCGGAATAAGTAAAAGATCCCCTTAATTGATATATTCATTAATCATACATACATTGTTCATAGAGTTAGTTCAATGGTAAGAAGTTAAAACATACATAGCAGTTATAGCAGTTAATATACATAATGTAAATGACATAAAGTAAAAGACACAAGGGGTTTTAAGTGGTTCAAAGACTCAAGCTCCTAATCCACTCTTCTGCTTTCAACTAGTAGGAATTCCACTTAGGAAGGGAAACACCCTGAATCACTAAGATTCCTTCAAGGCCAGCAGCCTTGAGACTTCAGTTCACTAAGAACTCTTCAAGGCCAGCAGCCTTGGAACTTCTCTAGTTCCCTAGGAACTCTTCAAGCCCAACAGGCTTGGAACTTCATTTAGTCCCTCCGGACAAGGACCCCTCAAGCCTTGGGTTCATGTTATTGAGTTATTTGTTTGTTGGAGCTGAGCTGCTAAGATGTCTTTATGCTATGAACATATTCGGTACTTAGCAGCTTGGCATGATCATCCTTGAAGTGTAGTTGAGTGTTGCATGATGCTCAGCTTCTTTAGTTACTCAACCACTTCTGATGATCCCTTGATGAACTTCCTTGAAGATCATTACTCTTGATACGTGATGGCTGCACATAATGGGTTTCTAAGATGACTGTATGCTCTTCTACTAGGTACTTAGAAACTTTCTCATGTTTGCCACTATGATGGAGTTTGTGATCTCCTTTCTTGATACTTGATGCCTTCTCATGATGGACTTGCTAAGATGACTGTGAGCACTTCTATATGGTACTTCGAGTCTTCCCATGATGGACATTAAGATGTCATTGATGCTCTTCTTTCTCTCGGTAGTTATGAACACTCTTCAAGTAGTAGAACTCTCACTTCTACTTCTTTCTTTTTATGTCTCTGAGTGTTCTTGGTGGATCGTAGAGTGAGCCTTTGGACCTTCATTGGTTACTCACTATTTTACGTTGGTTAGATCAGTCCACCATCTCTCCAAACTCGGCAACTCTTGCCCCTCTTGATCTTTGAAGCTCTTGCTGATTTATACTCATTCCCAATCCTTCCGTTGGAAAGTAGCCGTTGAAAGATATTCAAATATCTTCACAGATCTTGAGTTGACTGAGGTAGACTGCAGATGTGACATGTCATATTTTTCTGACACTGCAATCTACTGTTTCACCTACCCCATCAAAGATGTCACTTTTATGCCTCGGGCAAGTCGAAGACTTTATTTCCTCCTTCTGATTTCTCGATCAGAGGTTGTCCTTTTGCATCGATGCTCTCAATCAGCTCTCAATAAGAAATGAGTTTTCTTGTACAAAGAGTCTGTAATTGTTGATATAATACAATACTATGACTGTTAAATATATAATTTTGTTAGTGTGGTATTATATTTCTAAGAATGAGCATATTATTAATACTTAACGAGTGTTATTATTATTTTATTGATGTAACTTAATTATGTGGTTTAAAATCAAGCCATACATGAAATAGGCACTTCCTTGTATACAGAGTATTTATAGTGACTAATTGTATCCTATTGATATGTGATTAGGATATTGTGAATCAAACTATACGGTTTAGCCTACACGCAAGGCAAGTTTCCTAAACCTTATTCTTATGTTGAGCAAGTTTCTTGTCTCTAGTTTGTTTACGATTATACATGTTTTCTATCTCTAAACTTTCGTTAAGCAAGTTTCTTAACTCTAATTATATTGTGCAAGCTCTTAAACCTTATCTCTTGATATTGAACAAGTTTATCTAATAATTAACTTGTTATTTGAGCATGCAAGTTTCTACATTCTGATATACTAATGTTGAACAAGTTTTATCGTTTAATTTACTATTTGTTATGCATGCTCAATACTTAGTTCTAAACAACCTTAGCTTAATATTGTTCAAGCAAGGTATGTTATGTTATTCAGTGCTTATGCTATTAGATTATTCCTAAAGCATGACCTTAGTATACAATGTTGATTCACTTATGATTTATTCCATAACATAATATAATTACCTTTTTATTCAACTAATCCTTAGTTGACGTTCGTTAAATTCCAAATTACCTTGAAATGTATCCAAACCAAACTTACTTTGGGGCAGACTTGTATTCTAAATGCTAAGATGAACAACCCTATTATAGGGGATAATTTACGCATAGCGTTGAAATATTTGTGCACAATACATTGTACGAAGGGCTAATCCCCCTAAGTACTAGGAGTCTCTATAGTCGTATGACTATTAAAGTTTAAGTTGAAAGATTACTTATAACTATGGACATAATTCGTGGTCTTGTGACCCTCAGATATATGATTGAGATTTTGATTATCATTGATAGAACCTATTGTTCAGTTCTATTGAGCTTATTATTTGCCAATTGTTGTAAAGTTTTATTCATTATTATTTCAAGTGAGCATTGTTTACTCACTCTTGCTTATATAAATATTATAGCTAAAGTTGAGAAGGTTGATGTACCTAGCACCATAAAAGGAAAAATGAATAAGTATTGAAGACTTGTAAACATGTTGACATTTTTGTTGTCAGACTTTATTTTAATTATTGTAATGAAGTTATTTAATTTGTCTACATATGATGTTTGTATTTTAAGGTTAGATAACCTGAGAGATTTTTATTAATGTAATCCTTTAATGAGAAGGTTTATTATTAAATTTTATTATGATTGGGTAGTTAGACATGAATGTTTTTATCAAGAGAACACCAAATCTTGTGGGAATGAAGTACCCATAGTTAGACATGAATGTTTTTATCAAGTGAACACCAAATCTTATGGAAATGAAGTATCTGGATTTAGGGGTGACACAATATCTACTATATTCTATAATTTAAAAAGTTAATCTTTAATTTTATCGCTGAGACTCAGCTTAATAAATAATCCACATCATCGAATAATCCCTATACTACGGGTTAAGGATATTCATTAGTATCACGTCTGTAACACCCCAGTCCCACATCGAAAGATAAGTGAAAATTTGTATGCATATAACGAAATAAGTTACTACCAATAGTACCTTCAAGTCATGACCTTATGGGAGCCTGTGGTGGGCTAAGATGACCCAAGAATATACTATTGGGCCGGTAGTTTGAGGCCTTATTTTGATAGATTTGATTCGGACTTGGGATTTGACCCGAGATTTATTCCGGACTCGGGATTTGACCCGAGTTATTTCATATGGTATCAAAGCCGACTCTCGACAGCTCAGATCGGGTTGCCGGAGGTGGGGACACAAAGGCTGGTGGTATTATACCAAAATGGAGAGATGGAGGTCCGGAGGTGGGAACAAGAAGTCAGCCAGTATTATCCCACAATGACTGGAGAGGCAAAGATCTTTGGGCTGTGTGTGTGATCGGTTCTGACGGGGATGTCAAAAATTTAAGTGGGGGAGTTTGTAGCACCCCAGTCCCACATCGAAAGATTGGAGAAAAATTTGTATGCATATAAGGAAATAAGTTACTACCAATAGTATCTTCAAGTCAGGACCTTTTGGGAGCCTGTGGTAAGCTAAGATGACCCATGAATATACTATTGGGTCAGTAGTTTGAGGCCTTATTTTGATAGATTTAATTCAGACTTGGGATTTGACCCTAGATTTATTCCGGACTTGGGATTTGACCCAGGTTGTTTCAACGTCCACGAATTATTCATGCACTACGGGCCAAGAATATTCGTGTAATCATCAATGGTCATGATCATGCCAACAATTGTTCATGATCAATGCACTACGGGGAAAAGAATACTTTTACCACATCATTTGTAACATTACGGTCATAATTATACCGAATAATCCCTGGTCATAATCATACTAATCAACGGTCCATCAATGCACTACGGGCCAATGAGGACTTTCATCACAATATAAGCATGAGGATGATGACAATGATATAAGAATTCAATTAAACAAAAGCAAAGGATAAATTTTTAAAGATTTATAATTTAATTTATCCAAAATTCAATAATGTCCAAATTGTCAATATGATACTTCTTTGTGGAGTAAAATTCAAGAATAATATTGTATCAAAAATGATTTGGATCGAAAAGAAATTAATTTTTGATATGAGTAGTACCACGGGTGAATAGTACCTCGTAAATAGTACTTCGGGAATAGTACCCTGTGAATAGTACTCCGACATGAAAAAGTTAAAACTTATCAAGAATACTCAGAATAATATTTCAATAAAAAAATACTAGATGAAGCGCAAATTTGAAGGATATTCTACTAATTTCATGGAGTATAGAAGCAAAATTTATCAACATAAGTGTAGAATTATGAATACGAAAAAGAAATAATATTACTTAATACTACAGAGTATAGAAGAAAATATTATTTCATACGAATATTGAACAAAAATAATATCCCTTACAACTGTTGAACGAAAATAATATTTCTTATGAATATCAAACGGAGATAATATTCCTTTCAAAAATTAAGCGAAGATAATATTCCTTACGAATATTAAACAAAGATAATATTTCTTGCGAATATTGAACGAAATAAAATTTCTTACGAATACGAAAAATAATTTCGTAAGATAATATGAAATAAATAATACCCTTTGCCTCAAAAAGGGAGAAATTTCGGTTGGTATAGCAGACATATTCTTGAAGAAAACTTTGACTGTTTTCTTCACTCAAAGTTTCCTTAAACTCTAAAGAAATATGCTCAATATTATAGAAGAAGAATTCTCTGATTCTGGTGTGATTTTCTTTTCTAAACTGAGCATCCTATTTATAGGAGAATGGAAAAGATACTATTTGGACGCACAACAGAAAAGGTTCACGGGCAACGTTCACGGGAAATTTTCTGAAAAAATTTGATTTTCACTATGCAGCACTATGCAATAAAATATTCTAATAAAATAAAAACTTTAAATAAAATATAATATATATATATATATCATGCCTTATATATAATTAAGTTTATGCCATGCCATATAAGGCATGATATATATATATATATATATATATATATATATATATATATATCTAATAAAATACAAATGATTTTGAATTTCCCGCTCACTCAATAAATCATCTGGCCCGTCCAAAATTTGGGATAAATCCCACCGTTCATACATCTATCTAATAAATCTATCTAATAAAATACAAATGATTTTGAATTTTCCGCTCACTCAATAAATCATCTGGGCCGTCCAAAGTTTGGGATAAATCCCACCGTTCATACATCTATCTAATAAAATACATCTATCTATCTAATAATCTAATAATAATCTATCTAATAAAATACAAATGATTTTGAATTTCCCGCTCACTCAATAAATCATCTGGGCCGTCCAAAGTTTGGGATAAATCCCACCGTTCATACATCTATCTAATAAAATACATCTATCTATCTAATAATCTAATAATAATTTAATAAAATACAAATGACTTCAAATTTTCCGCTCACTCAATAAATTATTTTGGTCGTTCAAAGTTTGAGATAAATCATATTGTCCATACAGTGCCGGAGGCACGGGACCCAGCTAGTATATATATAATACTCCATTCACCTTTTCCACTATTCCACATTCCATCCGTGATTCCACCCCCACCAAAAATCTTTTCATCCCACTAGTGGCCCCCACCATATATATATATATATATATATATATATATATATATATATATATGGGAGCCCTTCCATAGTAGCCGGTTGCTATGAGTACTGTGCAACACCCCCTTTTTGGACCGTTGATAAATTGAATTGATGGTTGCGATTAACTTTTTTATTTGATAAGCCGACACAGGTTGTTGTGTCTAATTATTTGCTTGTACCGGCTTCTATTTTAATAAGTGAGGCCCACGTAAAATTAACTTGTTAGTATAGTTTTAAAAAATGAATATTTATTATTAAAATAATCCGGTCGGAAGAGCTTGTAATGGTTTACACATATTTTTTTTTTATTTCTCCATTATATGTCATGACTCAGCACATTAAAATGGAATTAAAAAATAAAATATATTTCGGCCGGTATAGGCTGATAAGACTGGCATTAAAATAATAAAAAAAAATTCGGCCGGTACAGGCTGATACGGCTGGCATTAAAATAATATTAAAATCAAGCCGGAAGAGCTTGTACCGGGTTACACATATTTTATTTTTTTTTTTATTTCTCCATTATATGTCATGACTCAGCACATTAAAATGGAATAAAAAATAAAATAAATTCCCGCTGGTACAGCCTGATACGGCTGACATTAAAATAATATTAAAATGTCGGCCGGTACAGGCTGATACAGCTTGCAATAAAAATTGAAAAAAATAGCCGACCGGTACAGCTTGTCACGGCTGACAATAAAAATTGAAAAAAATGATTTAATTCAAGCAATTCGCTGCTAAACAGATTCGAACTCGCAACCTCAAACCCCATACACTCGTCATATGACCACCCGAGCACCACGGGCCTAGCTGTTAATTTCAACCAAGGATATATCTTTATATTAAAACTTCACCATCCCCCAAATTCTATATTCTTGCATTATTATTATATTACGATTTATTATTATTAATAAGTCTATATAATACATATGGGGGTTTTCTATTTAGAAATAAGTTAATATCTATATTTATTATTATCCCCTTTAATAATTTTTTCTTATTTTTTTTAATAATATCAATAAAAGGAGTATTAATATATTAAAAAAATATCAATCTTTAATAAAATATAAAGTGGTCATTATAAATCTTGCATTATTAGTATTAATAATTTTATTGTTAAGCAATGATTATTAGTAATGATTTTATATATTAAGCAATGATTTTATTATTAAGAAATAATTTTATTATTAATAAAAATAGTTCAATTAGTCTAATAAGTAATGATAATAATTTTTCAAGTCATTTCAGGAAATTAATTTACTTATCGAATTTATAAAAGTAGTGAAGTATTATAATAATAATAATAATGTGATTATCAATATTAGAAGTACAGATTATACCAATACTAGTACTGCATAAGATTAAGAGGAATAGTACATATTACATGTTCATTTTCATAAAAAAAAAAAAACATAGAATGATTAATACAACCGACGCCTATTTTTTTGGCTTGGGAATCCTTAGCACTCGATAGTGATTTCGCTTATCGTGGTCAGTTTCGAAGCCACAAATTGCACATTTTCGACGAGTCTTAGAAGGAATGATTTTCTCGAGTGCACTCTTGAATCTAGATTGTTTTTTACGGCCCTTTGTTTGAGAAATACTAGGCGGCAAAAACTCTTCTTCTTCTTTCACCTCTGCATCTTCATCGTCATTATCATATCCCATATCATGATTTGGATCTCCAACTGTGCAATCAATGTCGTCATCTGTCTGTTCAGTAATATTCTCATCCGGATCATACTGGTCAACCAACTCTTTTCCTCGTGCATTCAGTTTAAGAACAATTTTGTAACCTCGGACTGAGCAAGCCGTTTTACTCGCTAACTCCTGGTAATCACCCATCAAATGATTATAGCGCATTGCTTGATTTTGTTTGAAGTCAGCAGATGTGGAGTTAAAGAGTAAGTCTTCACCATTGCTTTTTTCGCGTCTCTTGTCCACCGATGAAGGATCATGTCGGTCGGTATTTGTGAAATACTCTTTGCTATGAAATATCTCAAGATGTGCCTGCATAATTCACCAGAGTGAGAAAACATTTGGCAGTTACATGTTACCAATCCCAGTTGTCGATTGTTGACAACTTCTTTATATCTTCCACCACTTTCATTTGCATCTGCATTATACACTGCATAAACCTTAGTATCAGTGACACACAACTCACTAAGTTTATGAACATTGTATTTCATGGAATCGACGAATTGACGTTGGAAACGTCTAAACATCTCTTTTGTGTACACTTATACAGCATGAACTTCTAAAGATGAACCGAGTACCATAATCCTTTTACGATGTTTTGTTGTGTAGTTGGCTTTCCTCTCCCTAATAAACTGTCTTTCTACAGCCTTTTGACTCTGCAGTACAAAACATAGCATACATGTTGATGCATTAACATACTCGTCAAAAAAGGCATTCATGTTCTCGCTTCTTCCAGTGGTATCATTCCCGCGGAAAAATATCTCTTTGTATATGATGGAATCCATTTCTGTCGTACATCATACAAACTTCCAAGCCATTCATTACTATACAATTCATAGAAACTTATCAGAATATGCCAACGCTCTTCAAATTCCTCGATGGACAATGAGTTATACACACAGTTGTTACAATCATTTTTGAATGATGGGTGCTCAGAATAAACATGATGCAATTTTTCAGAAAATTTATTGCTAATATGCCAAGAACACAATAAATGATAACTAGTTGGAAGTACCATAGCAATAGCATTACTCATGACTCTGTCTTGATCACTGATGATGGTTGTAGGTGCCTTGTAGTCCATGGCTTCAAGCCATGTCTGTAATACCCAAACGAAAGTGTCCTCTGTCTCGTCTCTTAATAGTGCAAATCCAAATCCAAGGTAAAATATCACATTATTTATATTAATATTAAAAATCATTATTAATATTATTTTTAATAATAGTAATACATGGATATAATAATAATAGTAATACATGAATATAAAATCATTATTTATAATTTATTAAAGAATGATATTTTTTTAATATATTAATAATCCTTTTATTGATATTATTACAAAAATAAGAAAAAATATTAAAGGGAATAATAATAAATATAGATATTAACTTATTTCTAAATAGAAAACCCCCATATGTATTATATAGACTTATTAATAATAATAAATCGTAATATAATAATAATACAAGAATATAGATTTTGGGGGAAGGTGAAGTTTTAATATAAAGATATATCCTTGGTTGAAATTAACAGCTAGGCCCGCGGTGCTCGGGTGGTCATATGACGAGTGTATGAAGTTTGAAGTTGCGAGTTCGAATCTGTTTAGCAGCGATTTGCTTGAATAAAATTATTGTTTTCATTTTTTATTGTCAGTCGTGACAAGCTGTACCGGCCGACTATTTTTTTCAATTTTTTATTCCAAGACGTATCAGCCTGTACCGTCCGAAATTTTAATATTATTTTAATGTCAGCCGTATCAGCCTGTACCGGCCAGAATTTATTTTATTTTTTTATTCCATTTTAATGTGTTGAGTCATGACATATAATGAAGAAATAAAAAAATATATATATGTGGAAGCCGGTACAAGCTCTTCCGGCCGGATTTTAATATTATTTTAATGCCAGCCGTATTAGCCTGTACCGGTCGGAATTTTTTTTATTATTTTAATGCCAGCCGTAGCAGCCTGTACCGGCCAAAATTTATTTTATTTTTTATTCCATTTTAATATGCTGAGTCATGACATATAATGGAGAAATAAAAAAAATATGTGTAAGCCGGTACAAGCTCTTCCGGCCGGATTATTTTGATAATAAATATTCATTTTTTATAACTATACTGACAAGTTAATTTTACGTGGGCCTCAGTTATTAAAATAGAAGCCGGTATAGGTAAATAATTAGGCACAACAACCTGTGCCGGCTTATCAAATAAAAAAGTTAATCGCAGCCATCAATTCAATTTATCAACAGTCCAAAAAGGGGGTGTTGCACAGTACTCATAGCAACCGGCTGCTATGGAAGGGCTTCCTATATATATATATATATACCGTATAACTTTTTACCGATTATTTTGAAAAATGGGTAAATGGAGGTCCATATAATAAGTAAAATTTACCACAAATACTTCATAAAAATCCCCTCAATATTTTTAACAATATTTATTCATCAATAATATAACTTGCAATATTAACAACCAGATCATTTCTAGAAAAGAGGGGGCTTTCCGATAAGGATTTCTTCCTACTGGCTTGCAATTAGGTGACCAAACCTCTTTCCTCGACAGAACTGTCTAGACATTGTCAATAATTCAAATAATAATATGAATAACTTTTTATCTCAATTTTTGATTTAATAATATAAATTATTACGATAATAATTTAATTAATAACGTGAGATACTATGCAATAATTACTGTAGCAATAATTAAGTATAACTGAGTGACTTCTCACGTAAGCATCAATAATCAACACCGTGTACTACTATGCAACCACACGTATTACCCTCCTTTTATCACCGGGTATTTCAATGGTTAACGGTAAAACTTTCGCCGTTATTTTCATAAAAAGATATTTCTGTCATTTTCTAACTCCGACAATAATTTCTGTTGTGGGGTCCACATATAATTACGCCATTGTACGAATATTCCTGGATAAAACGAATATTCCCCGACCAATCGAATTTTTTATAACAACTTGCATACTTTGCAAAATTTGTAAATATTATCTACAACTATAACATTATATCAAATCAACACCTTAATACCAAAAAATGTTTTTCGAGAAAATTAATCTTTATTCATAAAATTTGGGGGTCTTATAACCTCCCCTTCTATTAAAATTTTGTGCTCGAAATTGACGTACCTACCTGGTATGTCGAAGAGGTGAGGATACCTCCTTTTTATGATGGTATTGAATGGTATTATCGTAATCTTTCAACAGCTCAAGCCAACATCTTCGGCGCATGTTACGTTCTTTTTGGGTGAAGAAATATTTGAGGGTTTTAGAAATGGGTTTTGTATTGGGGTCAATACAAAATTCTATTTCACGCTTTGGGGGTAGGCCAGAAAGTTCTTTAGGAAATGCGTCAGGAAATTTATTAATGACAGAAATATCATTCAAAACTATGACTCTCATCCAAGACTTGGATAACATGTCACATTGATACCTATCAACTTGGCACCGCTATTCACGACGTCCCCTACGGAAAGTCTAGCTTTGGTGTATCCTACACAAGGAAGTCACCAGCAAAATGCTTGGGGCTCTTTACTTATGGCTTGATATGACATTGATTGACTTTAGTGGTTTGGTTGCTTGAATTCACATAACAGGTTTGTTAGGAATGTGAAAACTAACAACCTTACGAAAATAATCAATTTTAGCATGATGAATAGTTAACCAGTCGATTCCTAAAATCACATCAAAGGCAAGTATTTTCAAAGAGATGAGATCGATAGGTAACATAAAGGTGACGATTTGAATCAAACAAGATTTATAAACAATGGATGTAATGAATGTTTCTCCCAATGGAGTTTCAACAGATAAGTCAAAGTCTAATTTATCCAGAGTCGAGTTCAAACGTTGAGCGCAAGTAGGTGAAATAAAAGAATGGGTAGAACCGATATCGAATAAGGTATAGATCGACTTCGCAAGAGTTTATGATTAACTTACCCGTGATTACTTCATTTGAGTTCCTCGATAAACGCTCTCACTTAAACTACAGCCTTTGACTTGTCTGGGACATCCTTTGGCGTCACCATCCCAGCTTGACTTGACTTCACTACACGACAAAATCGAGCTAGGTGACCTTATCTTCCGTAATTGAAACACGCTTTGGTTTTTTGCGTACAGTTTGGATGGATGTGTCCCTCCTTTACGCATTTGAAACATACGACCGGTGGTTGTTCTTCTTCCTTCGAAACGGGTGATGTTACTACTGTCGATGTCTTTCCATCATTGTTGAATCTTCTCTTCTTAAAATTGTTCCCACTTAGTTCACCTTTCCTATTATCTTGGTCATGATTACCACCGAAGTGGTTATCATTTCTGGCATGATAATTTCCTCCACGATGATTATCATTATTCCGATGGTTGTTGCCACTGGTACAATTATTATCGTGTTAGTGGTCGTTGCCTTTTGATTGGGCTGACTCATTATCGCGTTCCAATAACTGAGCCCTATTCATAACATATGAATATAAACAAAGTTTGTGAGAAATGAGGTATTGACGTATTTCGGGTTTCAAACCTCGCTGAAACATTCGTTTCATACGTTCCTCATTATCTACCAAATGAGATGCTAACCGAGACAACTCGGCAAACTTAACCTCATACTGCGACACGGTCATATTGTTTTGCTCCAGCTTGATGAATTCCACCTCTTTCATGTGACGAATACTTTCGAAAAAGTACTTGTCGTTGAACAATTCTTGGAACTTCACCCAAGACATCTTTAGTGCACAAAGATGAGTACATTTTATAAATTTCCACCAGTAATCTGCTTCTTCACGCAACATAAAGGTGGTGAAGGGAACCTTTTGCTCCTATGAGCATTCCAAGACATCAAATATCTTGGTGATCTGCTTTATCCACGTCTCTGCCTTAAGTGGTTCTGTCTTTTCCAAAAACTCCTGTGGTCCCAGCTCCTTGAACTTCTTAGCGTTCACCAT
Source organism: Panax japonicus (assembly GCA_020205505.1). Classification (NCBI taxonomy): domain Eukaryota; kingdom Viridiplantae; phylum Streptophyta; class Magnoliopsida; order Apiales; family Araliaceae; genus Panax; species Panax japonicus. The sequence continues at coordinate 42,682,874 of CM035105.1, read as the reverse complement.
CTAAGAGTTGTCAGTGTTTCAACCTACATTTTGCACAGGAGTCTCTCTTGCCTGATGTTGCACGAATTGCAAAAAGTTCCTAAACATTCCGTCGTTCATCATTTGGTCGGTGTTGTTGTTTACTAGAGGATTATTACCTTCTTGATGCACATTATTGTGGGTATTAATCTGTGGTGACTCAACGGTATCCTGTGCTCTATTGTTTATTTCAACATTTTCAGATGCCATTTTCAAACACTACCATAAAATAAGGGTTAATTGACATGCCACATATTATCCTTAAATTCTAACCGACCAATTAAATAACAAATAAACTTAGGTAGGTTATACTAGTGAAGGAATTACCCGTCTCTCCCCTCTTAGTTCTGGTCTCATATCTCAGCCAGGGATCATATCCCTAAGCTTTGATACCAACTGTAACGCCCCCAAAATAGGTATACCTCACCCATTCTGAGTCGCCAAATACATGGTACAGAATTTAAATACAAACTTAATTATACAACTGTCGTGTAAAATATGACAAAACGTAGCTGAGAGTTGTAACAGGAATATTGTCTTCTAGACAATATCCAAACTCAAATTCAATCCTCATTACATTAAATATCACACTAAATAGTGAGGACTACTAAAACAACCACCTTGGACCGTCACTCCATTCCCCGACTAGTCCCGGCTAAGTTCTCATTTCCTGAAGAGAATAATGAAGGGAAAATGGTGAGCTCAACTAGCCCAGTAAGAAATATTATGACTAAGATAATGCAGAATAAATTATCATTAGCCTTCAACACTGTAAAACTGATAAAATATAATAAACATCAAGTTTAACTTCATCGGAACAAACAGTCCATTAGAAGATTCAAGTAGAGCATAATATCTACTATCTTCTATGGTTTAAAAAGTTTATCATCAATTTTATCACTGAGACTCTGCTTAATAAATAATCCACATCATCAAATCATCCCTGCACTACGGGCCAAGGATATTCATTAGTATCACGTCCACGAATTATCCATGCACTATGGGCCAAGGATATTCGTGTAATCATCAATGGTCATAATCATGCCAACAACTGTCTATCAATGCACTACAGGCTAATGAGGACTTTCATCATAATATAAGCATGAGGATGATGACAATGATATAAAAATTCAATTAAACAAAAGTAAAGGATAATTTTTTAAAGATTTATAATATTTTTTTTCAAAATTTTAATAATGTCCAAATTGTCAACATGATACTGCTTTGTAGAGTAAAATTCAAGAATAATATTATATTAAAAATGATTTGGACCAAAAAGAAGTCAATTTTTGTCATGAATACCCCGGGTGAATAGTACCCGAGTGAAAAGTATCCCATGAATAGTACTTCGGGAATAGTACTCTGACATGAAAAAATTAAAACTTATCAAGAATGCTCAGAATAATATTTCCATGAAAAAAAATACTAGATGAAACGCAAATTTCAAGGATATTCTAATAATTTCATGGAGTATAAAAGTAAAACTTATCAACATGAGTGTAGAATTATGAATACGAAAACGAAATAATATTACTTACATACTACAGAGTATTGAAAAAAATATTATTTAATAAGAATATTGAACAAAAATAATATCACTTACAACTGTTGAACAAAAATAATATTCCTTACGAAAATTAAATAAAGATAATATTCCTTGCGAATATTAAGCGAAGATAATATTTCTTGCGAATATTGAACGAAATAAAATTTCTTACGAATACGAAAAATAATATCGTAAACGAATATGAAATAAATAATACCCCTTACCTCAAAAAGAGAGCAATTTTGACAGGTATAGCGGATATATTCTTGAAGAAAACTTTTACTGTTTTCTACACTCAAAGCTTCCTTAAACTCTAAAGAAATAAGCTCAATATTATAGAAGAAGAATTCTCTGATTCTGGTTTGCTTTTCTTTTCTAAATTGAGCATCCTATTTATAGGAGAATGGAAAAGGATACTATTTGGACGCACAATAGAGAAGGTTCACGGGTGACGTTCATGGGAAATTTTTTGAAAAAATTTGATTTTCACTATGCAGCACTATGCAATAAAATATTCTAATAAAATAAAAACTTTAAATAAATATAATATATATATACATATATCTACCATGCCTTATACGGCATTGCATTATGTATATATATATACTTCATTCACCTTTTCCACCATTCCATATTCCATCCGTGATTCCACCCCCCACCAAAAATACTTTCATCCCACTAGTGGCCCCCACCTTGTAATAACCCTATATTTTCTATACAATTAAATAAGAAATTTTGTGTATAATTTTTTTTTATTTTAAAGGTGGGAATATGTTTATAATAAAGCGTATGTATTTATGTGATAAATAAAAATATATTTATTACATGAATAATTACAAATAATTTTCTTTCAGAATTATTGATCATTATAAAGTATATTCTTATATTAATTAATTTTATAGTAGAAATGATTTTATTATTTATTTTCCATGAAAATATGATTACTATATTATTTGAATAATATATGAAATGATTATTAGAATTATTATAATATATATTTTATTATGTGAATTTATTCAAGATTAGTTAAGTTAATAATTTTAACTTAATTAATAATATTATATGTGCAAGATAAATCAGATATGGAATCCAAACCCTAATTCTGGATTTTGAATGATATTCGATACACCCAGGAAGTACGAAGATGTATCAAGATTTATGACGACACCTTTGGTGGCCAAACAAGAAAAGAGATGTCTCAGAATGTGTTGCGAGATGTTTGACATGTCAAAGAGTCAAGGTCGAGCATCAAAGACCAAGCTGAATTGCTTCTGTAAGACCCAAACTTTTATGAATAAAGATTAATTTTTTCTCAAAATATATTTTTGAATATTATGGTGTGAATTTGATATAATGTTATAGTTGTGGGTATTATTTAAAATTTTTGCAAAGTAAGCAAGTGGTTATATAATATTCGATTGGTCGGGGAATATTCGTTTTAACATCGAATATTCGTATGACAACACAATCATTGGTGGACCCCACAACGAAAGTATTGTCGTAGTTAGAAAACGACAGAATTATCTTTTTATAAAAATAATGGTGAAAGTTTTACCATTAAACTGTTAAACTACAAGGTGGTAAAAGTACAGTAATACGCGTGGTTGCATAGTAGCACATGGTATTGATTATTGATGCTTACGTGAGAAGTCACTCAGTTATACTCAATTATTGCTACAGTAATTGCTGCATAATATCTTTCATATTATTGATTCAATTATTATCACAGTATCATCTGCATAATATTTTATATTATTAAATCAATAATTGAGACGACAAAGTTATTCATATTATTATTTATAATATTGACAATGTCTAGAAAGTTCTGTCAAGGAGAGGTTTGGTCACCTAATTGCGCGCCAATAAGGAAAAATCCTTATCGGAAAGCCCCCTCTTTCTTGGGAATGATCTGGTTGTTAAATATTGTGAGTTATAATATTAATGATGAATAACTTCATATGGATTAAAGATGAAATTGATATTTCCATTATGTTGGGATTATTAGTGTTAGTGGAAATCGACATCTATTTCGATAATAATGGATGTCTGGAGGTTATATTGACCAATCGAGTAATTAATCGGATAAATGAGCAATTAATTGCTATTAATTCACATGTTTATAACTATTTGTTCACATGTATGTACTATTGATTCACATGCATGTACTATTAGGGGAGGTGGTGCAAGATTGATAATACTTGCATGAGTAAATTAAAAATAGAGGTATAGATGAAGGTACTATACTGTAATTATTTTTTCACATGATTGTACTATTGATTCACATGATTGTCCATGAGTATTATTCATTTTTACGGTACTATTCATGGGGTACTATTCACAAAGTACTATTCATGGGTACTATTCATGAAGTACTATTCACGAGTACTATTCACAAAGTACTATTCATGAGGTACTATTCCCAAAGTACTATTCACTCAGGTACTATTCACCCATAGTACTATTCATGACAAAAATTAATTTCTTTGTTGTCCAAATCATTTTTGATACAATATTATTCTTGAATTTTACTCCACAAAGTAGTATCATGTTGGCAATTTGGACATTATTGAATTCTGGATAAATTAAATTATAAATCTTTAAAAATTTATCCTTGAACTTGTTTTATTAAATTCTTATATCATTGTTATCATCCTCATGTTTATATTATGTTGAAAGTCATATGTGGCCTGTAGTGCATAGATGGACTTGGTATGATTATGACTAGGGATTATTCGGTATAATCATGACCGTAATGTTACAAATAATGTGGTAAAAGTCATCATTTGCCCGTAGTGCATTGATGGACAGTTGTTGGCATGATCGTGACCATTGATGAATACACGAATATCCTTGGCCCGTAGTGCATGGATAATTTGTGGTCGTGATACTAAAGAATATCTTTGGCTGTAGTGCATGGGTGATTTGATGATGTGGATTATTTATTAAGTTGGGTCTCAGCGATAAAAGTGATGAAAAACCTTTTAAATCATAGAAGATAGTAGATTTTATGCTCTACTTGACTCTTCTAATGGATTTCTTATTCCACTATGGTTAAACTTGATGTTTGTTATATTTTATCAGTTTAACACTGTTGAAGACTGACGATAAATTATTTGCATTATCTTAGTCATAATATTTTTGTTAACTTATGTCACACCCTATGTTTTGATGATGACCATATTTGTTCACTAACCATGTCTTACAACATTTTAAGAACATCAAGAAAGAAGGTCCAAAGTCAAGATGTCTTTGAAGAAAGAAAAGCTAATTTGAGCCCTAGAAATATATGTAAGATCTTAGCATTTATCACTTTCCAAAATAAGGCTCTAGGACATGTGCATTACATATATATACTCACATTTATATTTGATTAACTAGATCATAATATGCATGACCAAAATTGCTCACGTAAGGAATCAAATCTTGTTATATACGGTAGACATATTACCATAAGTTTTGCTTCATAATATTATCCCACGATTCAAGGGATCTAATTCGGTGTCCGAATATAAGGTAAGATATATGGACACAGGTCAAAAGATATTGAATGGTAAGCTCAAAACATGACATCATAAACCATGCTTCATCATGCTGCACAATTTATGCGTCATAAATCAAGGATCTTAAATCTAGGAAGTTATTTATGGTAACGAGTTGATTGCATAAATTACCATATATTTCATACTCATAGCAGAAATCATGTGCCATAATCTCGTCTCACGATTTGAGCTACTTAATTGATTGAGTCTAAAGGACCAATGCATGTTAAGATAACATGTATGTGATGTTAGTATAATGTTTATGAGATATATGTTGATGCATATTATTATATGTTACGTGATGCATGAAAACTGTTAGATTTTGCTGTGCTGTCGAGCTCAACATTTCAAATAACCATTTTTGCAGGTTAAAGATTGAAGATGTAACTATGTGCTACTTGAATGAAGTGGTTCAGAAATAATATATGAATACTTATATTTTTAGCTAAAGCGGCTATTTCTTTAAACTGTGATTATGACTCCTGAGATGTATTAAATGTTTTATGATGTATAGTTTTATATTGAGTTGTAAAGCTAGAGTTAGAGTTATCTAATATGTAAAGGTTATCGGATTGAAATATAAAATTTTATATGATAACAATGATAAAGCAAATCATAAAATAAGATTGATTCAAAGACATGTAGTTGATAAAGTTTTGATTCAGGGAATTAAAGTAATAAGAAATAAAAGTTTAAATTATTCCACATTTTATAAAGTTTAACATCGAATAATGATTTAAAATCAAAAGGTAGATGTGTTATTAATGACCAAAGTTGAGATTTAAATTGTATGAATTTTGGGGTCGTTACAGTTGGTATCAAAGTTGTAGGTTATAACCTTAGGTTGGAGTACCGTAGGCTAGAACCTTAGAGAAGGAAGGTGAAGATAATGAAAGAATAAGCTCAAGAAGAGTTTGAATAATAAGAAGTAATTTAAGATATTTTTAAGGAAGGGATTAAAACATGCGTGAAAAGATTCAAAGAAGAATCTCCTAGAGTTATAAGGAATATGAAAGTGGGGTTACCCAACTCCAATAATAAGGATGTAAGGTGATAATAAATAGACAGCGTTATAAGAAGAGAATGATAAAGAAGTTAAGAATAGAGAGTTATATTTAAGTATGGTGCAATTGTACTCTTTAGTAGTTGATGTATGGTATCTGGGCTAAACGATTCCTTCATAAAGCGGAGGCATATACGAACTAGTAACTCGGAACCTAGTTTGTTGGTTGTTTGTGGGAAACCACTCAGCGCACCATATGGAAACTGTTAGAGACTCGATGTGTACCAAGTATAGAAAATTGATACATTTGATGAAAATGTGGAACTCGATTGGAATGTTGAGCAATGTAAATGAAGTTGGAAATTCTTAAAGCAGGAATTGTTATATAAACAAGAAGATTCAAAGAAGAATCTTGAAGATATATGTAGATAAGGAATGGGAGTTACCTAACTCCAATAACAAAGATAACGAATAATGTCATAAATGAAAGGAAAGAAAAAGAATCCTAAAATAAAACGATCACGAGTTAAGAAATTTTTTTTAAGGAAGGTGATAATAGAATAAGATCACGACGTGATCAGTTTAAGTTATAAAAGAAAGATGGTCTATAATGTTTGGATAATTATAGCTTGATGCTATGAAGATGATGTACTATGAAATAGTACGAGATAAACTCACGAGTAGTTATAGATAATGTGATACGAGGAATTCGTATCGAGCAAAGAACAAGTTAAGAGTAAGATAGAGTTAGGTGGGATTTCAATTGATGACTCATGTGATGGCTGAGTTGTAAAAATCTTTGTATGGGCAAGGGTTTTGTGTTTGCACTCAGTTTATCATATTGATAATCATTGGAATGTTGGTTTCGCGCTATCAATGTATATGTGGCGAAAAGGTGATTCTTTTCTCATGTGTATGTTTGATAGTTAGAAACTATTAAGATTAGATATATATTATTAAGATTAGGTGCGGTTCTTAAAAATAATGCATATGGTAAGTTCGTGACTCACAATAATATGGTATGTTTTGAACCCCTCAGCGAATGGACTCCTATGGTCTGACTAGGATAAGTTCTTAAACTCGTATTATTGTGGCACGTCCTGAACTTCCAACGTGTGGTAAGTTTGATGAACTGGGGTATAATTAAGTGTGAATGGAGTGTTGAGGATGATAGGAATAGATAGAATTATTAATAAATGGATCAGTATAGAAAGTGGAGACATAAGTTTTTTCCAAATCTTCTAGCTATGCTTAGACTTCAAATTTTTGACATCAAGCTAAATTTGCACTATGTGCCTTTTTCAAATGAATTTTTACTCTCAACGCATGGTGACAAATGTGTATGTGTGGACTTTGGGACACTGACACATCGTTACCTATTGAGATATTATATCACTAAAACTGATTTTTAAAGATTCTTGAACTATTTAAAGAATTGTCTATGCTAATTGTTTCGGCCAGACGAAAATGATTCGAAAATATCAAAATATATTTTATATCATTAATGCATCATGGAACATGGTGCAAAGATGATAAAAACGATGGAGTTATCAATGCAAGATTTCTTAGTGTTGGATGTGATCTAAGGATCGTCAACCCACTATGGTATGATGTAGTATGACAAAGTCTAAAAATGACACAATCCTCAAATGGACTGTAAATACAGTGCGATATCATGACGTCATAAAATGATTTTTGAGATTTCTTTAAGATACGAGAATATATATATATATATATCTGTGTGTGTGTATGTATATGCATATTTCAATTGATGTTTGAATTATTGTAGAAATCTATTCTATTTGATTCAACTAGACGATTATTAAAAGATGTTCATGAAATTCAAGCGTTTATTGAAAAGTAATGCCAAACAAAATTATTTTGGTGCGGATTCAGATGTTGAAAAGTTGAGGTGAACAACCCTGTAAAGGGGACATGTTATCAAAGACAATGGTTCCAAAAATAATGCATATAGTCGTTACGAAGTTAAGATGTAATACGTTGTGCACAACGTAGGGGTACGATAGGTTGATCACCTAGAGTACTTCCAGAGAGTGTTTTCAGTCTGTGTGATTACTAAACATTATATTAATGACGATTTACAGTGGTGATGCATTGTTAAACCTGGGGAAGAGTTCAAGGTCCGTAGAGTCTTATGACTGTTAAAGGTTCAAGTTGAGATACTTGATAACCTAGGGAAATAGTTCAAGGTCTTATGACCCCTAAGCATGATTTGAAATCTTTTAAATTCCTGTTATTCATCCCGCTTCCCAATTATTGAGTAATTGTGGAAGATTCTTATTATTCAGAAAAGTGAAAGTGGAAAGGATGAGAAAATTAAGCAAAACATAATAATTTCAAAAAAGTAATGAAATTCCAGAATAAGAGAAAATGTGAAACTCTTAGAAGATGAAGAGGTGAGGAATATGATGATCTTAGAATGATCCTTAGAGAAAGAATTTGGTTGCAGAACCTAATGAATAAATAGATATTAACATAAAATCTATTTTGATAAATAGAATGGATGAAAATTAGTAAGTCAAAAATTTTGAGGATGAAATTCTTAGAAGAATGAGTGAATGTAATGTTCCTAGAGTTTGAGAATATAGTATATGATAATGATCCTTAGGGAAAGATAATGAACGGGTCAAAGAATATGTAATACTCAAATATAATTGAGTCTAAGTAAAGGTTATGAAATAAAACTTACAAGAATTTATTATAAATGGTGGGAGTAGGAAATATAAAACCTATATTAAGGTAATGTGTTGAAGTTATTCAACGAAGAGATTTGATGAAAACCTGAGTAAGGTCGGGTTTTGGTGATTCCGAGGACGGAATCCTTATAAGGGGGGAAAGATGTGACAACCCGAATTTTTATAAATTATTAAAATAAGAATTTAATAATTAAAATTCTTATTATGAGATGTATGAGTTTGAGTAGGTATATATACGTGCTATATATTTTGGAATATATGATCTGGTGTGAAGAGAAATATATATTCCTATATTGGGAAAGTGAGGTTTAATAGTTAAGCTAACTATTGAAGGAATTAAATTAATTTAGTAATTAATTTTAAATATTTATTGAATTAAATAAATATTTTAATTAATTTATCGAGATAAATAAATGGTTGATAAAATTGTGGTGAATTAATTTAGTAACTAAATTGATTAATGTAAATTAAATTGAGTAATGATAATTTTATCTGAAGGATTTAATTTAAGGAAATAATTAAATTAAATCAATTGCTCAATATTTAAGAAAATAATTAAATTAAATGAATTGTTTAATTTATTTGGAATTAAATAAAGTGGCGTTTCTAATTTATTAATTAAATTAGATATATAATTATTTATTAATTATAAGTATAATGATAATAAGATTATTATTATTATTATAAGTTATTTAAATTAACTAAACTAAAGTTATTTAAATTAATTAACTAAAGGCGTGACATGAAACTATATAATATAATGTTATTAAAATAATCTAGTTGGGAGTTATTTGCTTAGCCAAACAAGGCCTTGTAGCCTTTGGCTTTTTCAACTGATGCAACCTTTTTAATTTTGTACCTGGCGTTAGTGGGGGAGTGGGAGTCAGCTTATTTTTACGCTTCTTATTTCTCCCTAAGGCTAGACAATATAGAAATACAGAGAAGGTTTGGAGAGAAGAAGAAAAATAGAGTTTAGAGAAGAGAGCTTGGAAGCAAGAGAGAGTTCTCTGTGATTTTCAAGAGGAAGGGGAGGAAATTTCTAAACCTAATCATCATCATCTTTTTGCTAGCAAATAATCAAGGAATAAGGTATAACCTACTCTAATGTTAACCCTTGTTTTTGAAATTTCTATTGATAATTATGTTTAATTGATACATATATATATATATATATATATATATGTATGAAGGGTCTATACTCTGTTAATAATCACATGTTAGTGTTGTTTGATGATAAAAATATATGTAAATTGGTAGTAGGAAGAAAAGTATAAAATAGTGTTTATGTTTATAGGATATGACTTAGAAAGTACGAAATTTCATGATCAATACTTGCTATAATCTATAAATTGATGTTGGATTATGTTAGTATGTGAAGAAACGAAAACAACGTTGTTGGAATCGTGTCAATTGATTAAGAAACGAAGTCGTGGCGATTGAATTCGCTAAATTGTCAAAACATGAACAATTGATATAAACATGAGTTATAAATTAATATTTGGGTGAGTTAATGTTTATGTTAATTGATGGGTATTTGGTATATTGTAGTTTTATGAGTTACAAACCTATAGAATTGAAAATGGACTGAATTCGATGAGTATAAATCATATTATAATGATTGGAAGGAGGTTTGGTCTGTAAAATCACGAAGTGCAGAACCTGGGATACGTCACTGCTTCCCAGGGCGCAGCTGAGCTGCCCCCAAGGCCAATTGGGGCGCAGCTGCACCGGGCTTCAGTGCTGAGTAGACTGCTCTGACCTGTTGCAGTAAACTACGTATAACTTTTTCATACGAACTCCGATTGAGGTGATTCAAGATGATCCGGAACGAGGACGAATAGACCTACAACTTTTGTCCTTTTAGGTTTTCAATTTGAGGTCGTTAGTATGGGTCAAATGGTCATCTTTAGGACTGTTGTATTTTCAGAGGCAATCGGAGGGCGTCGGGCATGCACGTATACAAGTGTAGTGCTCTTGACGACAAAAGATGTTGTTCTAAGTTATAGAACATGAATATTATGAAGTATAATGATGCTTAACATTAATAAATGATATATTATATAAGTTGAATACGCATACCAAGCACACACAAGAGATACAAATTGGGCGTGTGACGAATAAATGTCGAAACGCCGTTATAAGTGATAATGAAAGTAAAACAATGTTTTAAATCAAATGAAATGAATATAATAAGATATTGAATAGTGTTAATATAAAAATAATAAGTAGTCCTAGCAAGACTTAAACATCTGAATGAACTTCGAATATGAAATAAAGTGAGATATAAGTTGAAAGTTAACACAATAAAATTAAACATTGGGTATATATAATAGGAAGGGTTATGAGATGTAGAGTAAAGTTTACATTACAACTACTATGTGTTGCTATGTGATTAATAGTTAATGTGAATGATTATATAATTGTGTAGGGCACGTGAAGTGCAGATATCTGTAAGTTGTTAAATTGTTATTGGTAAACAATGATCAAGGCAAGTCTTTCATTTCCTATTTGCTATGGGAATTGGTGATTAACTTTTTTAAATTTTTATTGCAAAGAGCATGATCTGTTATATATATGTTGAATGTATAAAACGTTAAAGTCAATCTATGACTACGTTGATTGAATAAAGCATGTTGATTGAGTAAGGAACTCAATCTTTATATTTATCGTATGAACTGTAACATGTATGTGATGTTAGTACAATGTTTATGAGATATATGTTGATGCATGTTATTATATGTTACGTGATGCATGAAAACTATTAGACTTTGCTGGGCTGTCGAGCTCAACCTTGCAAATAACAATTTTTGTAGGTTAAAGATTGAAGATGTCACTATGTGCTACTTGAATGAAGTGGTTCAGAAATAATATATGAATACTTATATTTTTAGCTAAAGTGGCTATTTCTTTAAACCATGATTAAGACTCATGAGATGTATTAAATGTTTTATGATGTATAGTTTTATATTGAGTTGTAAAGCTAGAGTTAGAGTTATCTGATATGTAGAGGTTATCGGATTGAAATGTAAAATTTTATATGATAACAATGATAAAGAGAATCATAAAATAAGATTGATTCAAAGACATGTAGTTGATAAAGGTTTTGATTCAGGGAATTAAAGTAATAAGAAATAAAAGTTTAAATTATTTCGCATTTGATAAAGTTTAACATTGAATAATGATGTAAAATCAGAAGGTAGATGTGTTATTAACGACCAAAGTTGAGATTTAAATTGTATGAATTTTGGGGTCGTTACAGTGCTTACACTTATTCAACCCCCCTTCTAAGTGTACCTATTTAAATTTAATTTGGTATCAGAGTTTGGCTCTACTTATCTTGGTGTGAAAGGTGACTTGTAGGCAAAGATTCTGACATGGCACAACTTGGAAACGCTCATCATGAACGTCAATCAACAAACCGACCTCCACTACTCTTTGGAACTGAGAACTATAACTTCTGGAAATTTTGGATGAGGATATATCTTAAGCGAGACCCATGTGAATGGTGGGTGGTAGAGAATGGACCGGTAATCCCAAGGAAAGATGATGGCACTCCAAAAACTCTACTTGAGATGGACTCAATCGAAACATACATGGTGTCATATGATTCAAAAGCAATGAACACTCTCCTCAGCGGCATGGTGCAATCCGAAATAGATAAGGTTTCCTCATGTAATACATTAAAGGAGATTTGGGATACTCTAGTGGTAAGTCATAAAGGAACGTCCAAAGTACGAGAAGTCAAGCTAAGTATGCTCATGTATGACTACGAAATGTTCAAACTAGAAAGAGACGAAACAATCAAAATGACTCAAGCATGATTTTTAGTTCTTATAAATTCCTTGAAGCTACTTGACAAGTCAATTCCACAAAGCGAGATCAATCGTAAGCTACTTCGGGCTATGCCTAAAAGGTTTGCATCTAAAATTACTACTCTTCAAGAATCCATCAATATCTCTTCTATGAATACATTAACCCTCTTTGGTGAACTAGAAGAATATGAACATCAATTGAAAAGATACGATGACGATGAAGAAGTTCCTTGAAAGAAGGTACTAGCTTTAAATGCAAGAATTGAAGAAGAGCTTGAAAACAACTCGGATGATGAAATAGCCATGATATCAAGAAGACTTAAGGGCCTACTTCAAAGAAAGAATCAAAGGAAAAATACATTCAACACAAACAAATTCAAAGCAAAGCCAACCGAAGAAACCTGTTTCGAGTGTGGACGACTAGGTCACTTTAAAAAGGATTGCTTCCAACTCAAAAACAAAGGAAAGCAAGGCAATAAGGAGTTTAAAAAGCATAAAGCATTCCTAATGTGGAGTGATGATGAAGAATCCGAAGTGGAAATAGATGCAAACGATGAACTGGCTCAAATATGCTTCATGGGACTTGAAGGTGAATCTAGTGAGGTACCTCTTTCTGATGTTATTACTTTGAAACAAGAAAATGAATAGATAAAAGAAAAAATATGTACCTAAAAGATCTAGTAAACACTTTAATGGGCGAAGTGGAAGCACTAATAGATGAAAAGAAAGAATTAGAAAAGGTAACACACACAAATGAGGAAAAGGTATTAGCAGCAAAGAATGAATATTTAGATAATTTCAATAAAATACTTTTCAACAAGGTAAAACAGCTAAATAATGAAGTTAAAAAATTAAAAAAACGAGATAAAGATGAGAGACGTGTGCATTGATGCATTTGGTGATGAATCGATTAATAAAACACCTCCAACTAATGATCTACAAAAAGAAATAGAATCATTAAAAATCTCTCTAGCAAAATTTGTTCATGGGGAAGAAAACCTAAATGTCATGCTAGGAAAACAAAGACCCAGTTATGATAAACAAGGAATAGGTTACAACCCAACATATAGAAAAGAAGTTGAAATGCTAAAATCTAAATCATCATTTAAATTCAATTATTGCACGCCTTTTACCTCTTACAAAAATTGTGGCATTAAAGGACATCTAGAGATAAACTGCTCAACAAAGAAAAATCGAAGTAAAGCCGTATGGATATAAAAAGGGGATATGATTTCCAATAACACAAGTGGACCCAAAAAGATATGGGTACCAAAAATATAAATTGTATCTCTCTTATACAGGTATGTTTCAAAGCCAAAGTATCTTCTCAAAAGTGGATCCTTGACAGCGGATGTTCACGTCATACGACGGGAGACAAATCTAAGTTCGTGGAACTAAATGTCAATAAGAAACATGGAACTATCATATTCAGTGATAATCGGTCATGCAAAATAATTGGGAAAGGTAAAATTAGTAATGGTAAGGTTAACATTAATAATGTTCTTCTTGTTAACGGTCTAGAATTCAATCTTATCAGTGTTAGTCAATTAATGGATAATGGACATCAAGTAAAGTTTGAAAAAGATAAATGTACAATTTCACATGGTACTAACAATGTTTCTTTAGTTGCCCGAAGAGAAGGGAATATATATACTCTTGATTTTGAGTGACAAGAGGAAGAATTATGTCTTGCAACCATTCAAGATGAAGCGACTCTATGGCATAGAAGGATGGGACATGTTCATATGGATCTCATCAAGAAGTTGTCATCAAAGAACTTAGTAAGAGGATTACCCAAAATGAATTTCGAGAAGAAAGGTATATACGAACCTTGTCAACTTGGAAAACAAGTAAAAACATCATTCACAACCAAAAATATGGTATCAACTTCTTCTCCCTTACAATTGCTACATCTCGATTTATTTGGACCTGAAAGGCATGCTAGTCTAAACGGTAAATTCTATGCTTTTGTGATAGTCAATGATTTATCTAGATATACATGGGTACTATTCCTTAGAACAAAATATGAGGCATTTAAATAATTTGAAAAACTGATTAAAAATTTGGATACCAAATATAGTCTTAATCTTATAAGAATCAGAAGTGACCATGGTACTGAATTTCAAAAGGATTTTATTACATTACGTAATCAAAAAGGAATCTCTCATGAATTTTTAGCACCTAGAACTCCACAACAAAATGGAGTGGTAGAAAGGAAAAATTGAATGTTACAAGAAACAGCTAGAACTCTAATTCAAGAAAGTAAGCTTGTTAAGAAATTTTGGGCCGAAGCTGTAAACACATCATGTTATGTGCTAAATAGAGTTTTGATTCGTCCAATCATTTTGAAAACACCATATGAATTATTAAATAATCGGCTCCCTAACATAAGCTATTTCAAGGTGTTTGTATCTAAATGCTTTATCCTTAACACTTATAGAAATATGGGTAAGTTTGATGCTAGATCATATGAAGGAATATTCATTGGCTATTCACAAAATAGTAGAGCATATCGCATTTATAATGTACAAAAGACGTGTATTGAAGAATCTATACATGTCAAATTTAACAAATCTAACCATGATATTCCAAAAGAAAGAAAAGAAGATGCAGGAAACTTAGAGACTGCTGCAAATCCAGCCTACCAGATAAAGCAAAATAGCAAGATCATGGAACCAATCCAACAAGATGAATTAGAAGAGCAGCAGGACCAACACTCTATCCAGCTAGATGAATACGAAAATCAGGAACATATCCAGCAAGCTGAAATGGATGAACAACAAGACAACAATTCAGAATCTACTAAAGAAGTAATACATGATATTCAACTTCCAAAATCAGCAAGATACATCAAAAACCATCCTCCTGAGAACATCATTGGAAACATAAACGACAAGTTATTACAAGAATAAAAGCACAAAATATGTGTGCTTTCTGAGCATTTCTATCCCAAATTGAACAAAAGAACGCCAAAGAAGCCATACTTGATGAGAATTATCTTCTAGCTATGCAGAAGGAGCTACAACAATTAGAAAGATGTCAAGTGTGCGAGTTAATCCCTCCCCAAAAGATGTGTCCATTATTGGAACTAAATGGGTCTTTAAAAATAAGCTTGACGAGTACGAAAAAATTACAAAAAATAAAGCGAGACTAGTTGCTCAAGGATACAACCAGCAAGAAGGAATAGACTATGAAGAAACATTTGCTCCAGTAGCCCACTTGGAATCAATTTGTATACTAATAGCATTTGCTTGTTTTAGAAAGTTCAAGCTACACCAAATGGATGTCAAAAGCGCTTTCCTCAACGGGTACATAAATGAAGAAGTCTATGTAAAACAACCACCTGGATTTAAGCATGACAAGTTCCCACATTACGAATACAAACTCAAGAAGGCACTCTATGGACTCAAACAAGCCCCAAGGTGTGACGCCCCCAAAACTGGTATACAGCACCCATCTTAGGGTCGCCAAATACATGGTAAAAATTATAAATACAACTTAATTATACAACAGTCGTGTAAAATATGACAATACATAGGCTGTGAGTTTTAATACAAATATTTTCATCTAGACAATATCCACACTCAATAGAGTCCTCATTACATTTATTGTCACACTATTTAACAGAATAGTGAGAACTACTAATGCTATCATCTGGACCGTCACTCTTTTCCCCGACTCATCCCAGCTATATTCTCATTTCCTGAAAGAGAACAGTGAAAGAAAGGATGAGCTTAACTAGCCCAGTAAGAAATATTATGACTAAGATAATGCAGAATAAATTATCAATAGTCTTCAATAATATTAAACTGATAAAATACAATACGCATCAAGTTTAACTGTAGTGGAATAAGCAATCCATTAGAAGAGTCAAGTAGAGCATGATATCTACTATCTTCTTTAATTTAAAATGTTTTTCATCACTTTTATCGCTGAGACTCAGCTTAATAAATAAAATCGAATCATCCCTACTCCACGACCAAGGATATTCATGTAATCATCAATGGTCATGATTATACCGAATAATCCCTGGTCATAATCATACCAACAACTGTCCACCAATGAACTACAGGCCAATGAGGACTTTTACCACATCATTCGTCACATTACGGTCATGATTATACCGAATAATCCCTGGTCAGAATCATACCAAGTCCATCTATGCACGTAAGCCAAAGATGACTTTCAACATAATATAAGCATGAGGATGATGACAATTCAATAAAACAAGTTCAAGAATAAATTGTAAAGATTTATAAGTTAATTTATCCTGAACTAAATAACGTCCAAATTGACAACATGATACTGCTTTATAGAGTAAAATTCAAGAATGCTCAGAAGAATATTTCCATGAAAAGATACTGGATGAAGCGTAAATATCAAGGATATTCCACAAATTTCATGGAGTATAGAAGCCAAAACTTTAATCAACTGAGTATAATAGAATATATGAATCTGCAAATAGATTTTCGCCCGCCATGCGGTAATCCACGTATACAGATCATTTCCACAATTTAATAAGGAATGAATACAAAGGATCATTCACCATGCATGTGGTAATCCACATAGACAGGTTATTCCAACAGAATAATAAAGAATGGAATAAAAGAAGGATTCACCATGCGTGCGATAGACTGCACAGACATGTTATTCCCAACAAAATAATAAATAATGGAACCAAGTCTGGCATAAACGCACAAACAGGATATTCCGACAGAATAATAAATAATGGAACCAGGTCCGGCATAAATGAACAGACAGGATATTCCGACAGAATAATAAATAATGGAACCAGGTCTGGCGTAAACGGACAGACATGATATTCCGACAGAATAATAAAGAACGTAATATTAGAAGAATTTCACCATGTATGCGGTACTACACATAAACAGGTTTTTCAAATAGAATAATAAGAATGGAATAACAGAATAATTTCACCATGTATGTGATACTTTGCATATACAGGTTATTCCAACATAATAATAAAGAATGGAATAACAGAAGTTCTCTTCATGAATACGAAAGAAATAATACCCCTTAGGAGTACAACAAATAATACCCTGTACCTTAGAAAAAAATGGATATTGGAGTAGTGAAGTAGCAGAATACTTTTCTTCTTTCTCTCTATAGTTTCTCTCTCTAGAGTTTCAGTGAATTCGTAATAAATAGTGAAGGAATGAGCTTTTATTTATAGAAGAACTGAAAGTGTCTCTTGGTCTTAACGAAGGCTCAAAATGACTCTTGGTAATATTGAAGAGACAACTACTATTTACGAAGGGACAATTAATTCTTAAAACACCGAAGGGGAAAATAACTCTTGAAACACCGAAGGGGCAAATAACTCTTAGAAAACTGAAGGGACAAGTTACTATTAAAACTTTAAATCAACGATCCATATTGATTTACTATTATAATTTCAACCAATGGTCTAAAAAATTAGCACATCTCCTCATGGAATAATATTGTACCCAAAAATGATTTGGATCAAAAAGAAATATATTTTTTAGGTGAATAGTACCCCATGAATAGTAACTCGTGAATAGTAACTCATGACTAGTAAATCATGAATAGTACTCTGACACGAAAAGTGCCCCGAATACCCGATTGAACAATATAACCTCCAGACATCAATTATTATCGAAATAAATATCGATTTCCAATAACACTAATAATCCCAACACAATGGAACTATCAATTTCCTCTTTAATCAACACGAACTTATTCATCATTAATATTATAAAGCACAATATTTAACAATCAGGTCGTTCCCAGGAAAGAGGGGGTTTTCCAATAAGGATTTCTCCCTATTAACGCGCAATTAGGTGACCAAACCTCTCCTTGACAGAACTTCTAGACATTGTAAATATTTAATTAATAATATTAATAACTTTGTCGTCTCAATTATTGATTTAATAATATATCACATTATGCAGATGATACTGTAACAATAATTGAATCACTAATATGAGAGATATGAGTATAACTGAGTGACTTCTTATGTAAGCATCATAAATCAATACTGTGTACTACTATCCAACCACGCGTATTACTGTACTTTTACTACCAGGTAGTTTAACAGTTTTAACGGTAAAACTTCCACCGTTATTTTTATAGAAATATAATTTTGTCGTTTTCTAACAACGACGATACTTCTGTTGTAGGGTCCACCAATGATTGTGCCGTCGTACAAATATTCCTTGTTAAAACGAATATTCTCCAACCAATCGAATATTATATAACCACTTGCTTAATTTGTAAAATTCATAAATATTACCCACAAGTATAACATTATATCAAATCCACACCATAATATTCAAAAATATTTTTTGAGAAAATTATGTATTTATTCATAAAATATGGGGTCTCACAATCTCCCTCCTTATGAAATTTCGCCCTTGAAATTTACGTACGTACCTGGTATGCTGAAGAGGTAAGGATACCTTGACTTCATTTCAGATTCTAACTCTTGAGGTATAACCTTTGAGTGTTGAATACGATCCTTCTTATCCAAGATTTTAACACGTAGCTCCTCATACGTTAAATCTTCTGCTATCTCGTCTAGTTCTAATTTAATAATGTGGTTCGGGTCATCCACATATTTACGTAACAACGATACGTGGAAAAATGTTATGAACACGTAACATACTTGGCGGTAAAAAGAGTCTATAGGCCACAGTTCCTACTCGATCAAGGATTTCATATGGGCCAATAAAATCGAGGGTTGAAATTTCCTCTCTTCATCGATTCTTGTTTCTAGAATAACGCCCTCTTAAATCTTCTTCTTCACATTCATCGGCTCTGAGTATGTAGCTTGAGCAGCCTTAACTTTATCGATTAAAGTCTATTCTAATCGTATATTCGTTATCTTCACGTGGGTCCCTAGAGTCTTTAACTCTATCTTCATCATTTGTAAGTTATACGAAATTGGTCTTTATTTTAACAACATCGCACTCATAAACGCATACGATCTTCTACTCAACGCATCAGCTACCACGTTCACTTTTTCCACGATGATATTGAATGGTACGATCGTAATCTTCAACAGCTCGAGCCAACGTCTTTGGCACATTACACATTCGTTTTGGGTGAAGAAAATATTTGAGGGTTTTAGAAATGGGTTTTGTACTGGGGTCAATAAAAAATCTGATTTCATGCTCTAGGGTAGGCTAAGAAGTCTTCAAGAATACGTCAGGAAAATTATTAACAATAGAAATATCATTCAAAAACTGTGTCTCTCATCCAAGACTTGGATAGCACATGAAATGATGGTTTCTACTAACGAAGTTTCAACCAATAAGTCAAAGTCTAAGCTCTCCTGAGTCAAATTTAAATGTTTAGCACAAGTAAGAGAGATAAAAGAATGGGTAGAACCGGTATCTAATAAGGTATAGACTTCGCAAAAATTTATAATTAACTAACCCGTGCTAACTTCGTTTGGGTTACTCGCTTTTTGAGAAGTCACGAAAAATGCTCTTCCTAAAACCACCGACTTTGTTTTGTCCGTATCCGCCTTTGGTGCCACCATCCCAGCTGGACTTGACTTCACTATACTATAAAATCGAGCTAAATGACCTTCTCTTCTTGAATTTTCCACTTCTATTATCTTGGCCATGATTACCACCGAAGTGGTTACCATTCTTGGCATGATAATTTCCCCCACGATGGTTATCATTGTTCCGATGGTCGTTGCCATCGGTACGATTATTATCGTGTTGTTAGTCGTTACCTTTTGGTTGAGCTAACTCAACGGTCTCATGTACTTCATTGTTTATCTCAGCATTTTCAGATGCCATTTTCAAACACTATCACAAAACAAGGGTTAATTAACATATCACATATTATCCCTATACTCTAACCGACCAGTTAAATACCAAATAAACTTAGGTAGGTCATAATAGCGAAGGAATTCCCCGTCTCTCCCCTCCTAGTTCTTGTCTCACATCTCAGCCAGGGATCATATCCCTAAGCTTTGATACCAACTGAGACGCCCCCAAAATAGGTATACACCACCCATCTTGGGTCGCCAGATACATGGTAAAAAATACAAATACAACTTAATTATACAACAGTCGTGTAAAATACGACAAAATATAGGCTGTGAGTTTTAATACAAATATTGTCATCTAGACAATATCCACACTCAATAGAGTCCTCATCACATTTATTGTCACACTATTTACCAGAATAGTGAGGACTACTAATGCTATCATCTGGACCGTCACTCTTTTCCCCGACTCGTCCCAGCTATATTCTCATTTCCTGAAGAGAACAATGAAAGAAAGGTTGAGCTCAACTAGCCCAGTAAGAAATATTATGATTAAGATAATGCAAAATAAATTATCAATAGTCTTTAACAATGTTAAACAGATAAAATACAATAGACATCAAGTTTAACTGCAGCGAAATAAGCAATCCATTAGAAGAGTCAATTAGAGCATGATATCTACTATCTTCTATAATTTAAAATATTTTTCATCACTTTTATCGCTGAGACTCAGCTTAATAAATAAAATTGAATCATCCCTATTCCACGGACAAGGTTATTCATGTAATCATCAATGGTCATGACTATACCGAATAATTCCTGGTCATAATCATACCAACAACTGTCCACCAATGAACTACAGGCCAATGAGGACTTTTACCACATCATTCGTCACATTACGGTCATGATTATACCGAATAATTCCTGGTCATAATCATATCAAGTCCATCTATGCACGTAAGCCAAAGATGACTTTCAACATAATATAAGCATGATGATGATGACAATTCAATAAAACAAGTTCAAGAATAAATTTTAAAAATTTATAAGTTAATTTATCCTGAACTCAATAATGTCGAAATTGTCAACATGATACTGCTTTGTTGAGTAAATTTCAAGAATGCTTAGAAGAATATTTTCATGAAAAGATACTGGATGAAGCGCAAATATCAAGGATATTCCACAAATTTCATGGAGTATAGAGGCCAAAACTTTAACCAACTGAGTATAATAGAATATATAAAACTGCAAATGGATTTTCTCCTGCCATGCGGTAATCCACGTATACAGATCATTTCCACAATTTAATAAGGAATGAATACAAAGGATCATTCACCATGCATGTGGTAATCCACATAGACAGGTTATTCCAACAGAATAATAAAGAATGGAATAACAGAAGGATTCACCATGCGTGAGATAGACTACACAGACAGGTTATTCCCAACAAAATAATAAATAATTGAACCAGGTCCGGCATAAACGCACATACAGGATATTCCGACAGAATAATAAATAATGGAACCAGGTCCGGCATAAATGCACAGACATGATATTTCGACAGAATAATAAATAATGGAACCGGGTCTGGCGTAAACGCATAAACAGGATATTCTGACAGAATAATAAAGAACGGAATATTAGAAGAATTTCACCATGCATGCGGTACTTTGAATAAACAGGTTTTTCCAACAGAATAATAAGAATGGAATAACAGAAGAATTTCACCATGTATGCGATACTTTGCATATACATGTTATTCCAACATAATAATAAAGAACGGAATAACAGAAGTTCTCTTCATGAATACGAAAGAAATAATACCCCTTATGAATACAACAAATAATATGTCGTACCTTAGAAGAAAATGGATATTGGAGTTGTGAAGTAGCAGAATACTTTTCTTCTTTCTCTCTATAGTTTCTCTCTCTAGAGTTTTAGTGAATTTGTAAGAAATAATGAAGGAATGAGCTTCTATTAATAGAAGAACTGAAAGTGGCTCTTGGTCTTAACTAAGGGTCAAAATGACTCTGGGTAATATTGAAGAGACAACTATTATTTGCGAAGGAGCAATTAACTCTTGAAACACCGAAGGGGGGCAAATAATTTTTGTAACACCGAAGGGGCAAATAACTCTTGGAAAACTAAAGGGACAAGTTACTATTAAAACTTTAAATCAACGATCCATATTGATTTACTATTATAATTTCAACCAACGGACGGAAAAATTAGCACATCTCCTCATTCAATAATATTGTACCCAAAAATGATTTGGACCGAAAAAAAATATATTTTTCGGGTGAATAGTACCCCATGAATAGTTACTCATGAATAGTAACTCGTGAATAGTAACTCCTAAATAGTAACTCATGAATAGTAACTCATGAATAGTAACTCATGAATAGTAACTCGTGAATAGTAACTCATGAATAGTAACTTGTGAATAGTAAATCGTGAATAGTACCCCGACACAAAATGTGCCCCGAATATCCGATTGAACAATATAACCTCCAGACATCAATTATTATCAAAATAAATATCGATTTCCACTTACACTAATAATCCCAACACAATGGAACTATCAATTTCATCTTTAATTACCACGAACTTATTCATCATTAATATCATAACGTACAATATTTAACAATCAGGTCGTTCCTAGGAAAGAGGGTGTTTTCCAATAAGGATTTCTCCTTATTGGCGCGCAATTAGGTAACCAAACCTCTCATTGACAGAACTTCTAGACATTGTAAATATTTCAATTAATAATATGAAAAACTTTGTCGTCTCAATTATTGATTTAATAATATATCATATTCTACAGATGATATTGTAACAATAATTGAATCAATAATATGAGAGATATGATGCAGCAATTACTGTAGTAATAATTGAGTATAACTGAGTGACTACTTACGTAAGCATCATAAATCAATACTGTGTGCTACTATGCAACCACGCGTATTACTGTACTTTTACTACTTGGTAGTTCAACAGTTTTAACGGTAAAACTTCCGCCGTTATTTTTATAGAAAGATAATTTTGTCGTTTTCTAACTACGACAATACTTTTGTCGTGGGGTCCACCAATGATTGTGTTGTCGTACGAATATTCCCTGTTAAAATGAATAATCCCCAACCAATCGAATATTATATAACCACTTGCTTACTTTGCAAAATTTATAAATATTACCCACAACTATAACATTATATCAAATCCACACCATAATATTCAAAAATATTTTTTGAGAAAATTATATATTTATTCATAAAATTTGGGGTCTCATACAAGGGCTTGGTACGAAAGATTAAGTAAGTATCTCCTATCTAATGGGTTCATATGAGGTAAAATTGACTCCATGCTATTTATTAAACGTCAAAATAAAGATATTATTATTGTACAAATATATGTAGGCGATATAATATTTGGTGCTACTAATAATTTTCTTTGTGAGTTGTTTTCCAAATGCATGCACAAGGAGTTTGACATGAGCTTGATGGGAGAACTCAACTACTTTCTGGGCCTTCAAATTAAACAAAATCATAAAGTTATATTCATTCATCAAACCAAGTACACAAAAGAGTTACTTAAGAGATTCGGATTTGATAATTTAAACTCAAAGACCACACCAATGTGCACATCAATAAAACTCACAGCAGATGAAAGAGGTACGGATGTAGAGGTAACAAAATACAGAGGTATGATTGGATCCCTACTATATTTTACTTCTTCTAGACCTGATATAATGTACAGCGTGTGTCTATGTGCTCGGTCTCAGGCCAAACCAAAAGAATCTCACTTATAGGCTGTTAAATGAATATTTAAATATTTGAGTGGTACTACTAATTTGGGATTATTTTACCCCAAATGTGATAATTTTGATCTAATAGGTTATTCAGATGCTGACTATGCAGGCTGTCAAATAGATAGAAAAAGCACATGCGTTGCCTGTACATTTTTGGGACAAAGTCTTGTCTCATGGCACAGCAAGAAGCAAACATCAGTCGCTCTATCCACCACTGAGGGTGAATATTTAGCAGTAGGAAGTTGCTGCTCCCAAATTTTGTGGATGCGTCAAACACTGTGTGACTTTGACATCATATATGAAAATGTGCCCATATACTGTGATAATACAAGCACCATAGACATCTCTAAAAATTTAGTATTACATTCTCGCACAAAACACATACAAGTACGCCACCATTTTCTTATAGACAATGTGTCCAAAGGTTTAATAAGATTAATATTCATTCCTACTGAGCATCAACTAGCAGATATATTTACAAAACCTCTAGGGAAAGAACGATCCAGTACTCTAAGGAGAGAACTCAGAATATGTCTAATACAAATATGAACTGAGTGGGTTAAAGATATTATACAGACAAATTACTGGCGTATTAAAATCTATTTAGATTCTCCTTCCCAAAGCCGGCTTCACCACTTCCCATATCTCGATAATGTGCTCTATACATAAACACCAGAAGCTACCTTACCCTCTCTCTGTCTCTGACTCTCCAATCTCTGAATATCTCACATCCCCCTCCACCATCTCAATCGACTCAACTCTTCTCTGCAACAATGAGAACTAGGCGTGGCAAACAACTTCGTGATGAATCGGAAGACGAAGTCTCACCTCCGTCTCCACCATCTCAACCACTGGTCACTCAAAAACTGAAACGAAGGCCATCCTCTGTCACGATCTTCTCCGGTTGATCATCCCCTGCCGAATCCGAAGCCAGTATACCTTCTTCACCTCCAATCGGGACATCGACGGGTCACAAATGACGCAAGCTCAACGACCCCTCACCTGGCTCGCCTTCGATACCGGTAATACCTCTCTCCGTCTCCTTGCATGATGTACCTAACGACTTTTTTAGAGGCCATAATTTCGTACTCTGTTTTAAAACCTCTATCTGCCAAAAATATTTTGTATATGAAAAATTGATAGACATGTTTTACTATCAAAACTCTCCTCTTCATCGTCTCTTTGAGTCAAGTGGTTTGTCTTCCTTAAGTACTCCTCCCTTGGTAGCCTACCCAAAATTAATTCAGCAGTTTTATACCAATCTTGAGAATAATGGCGACTGCTACACGTCATTCGTCAAAGGTAAATCTTTATTCTTCACAGTTATGGATTTAGGGAGTATACTGTCAATTCCATACACCGGTGACTGCCCCTTCACTCTTAAAGAGCCTATCTCTACTCCTCTATTTCCCTTAGTACAGCTTCGCATTGTCATGGATAACCCAACAGTGTCCTCCATCACCCTCCCTAAAACCATCGAAGTGTCTCCTCTTGCAATAGTCCTTCACAAATTGTTATGGTACAATCTCCTCCCTCGTCTCGGTGGTGGAGCTGATTTCACGTATTAGGATTTGTTCTTGGTGGCCTTAATAATGATCGGCCAACCATTTAATTTTTCACCGATGATGCTCAAACACATGGTTCACTTTGTCAAATACTCCAAAAAGTGTCTGCCCTACAGTTGCTTCCTCACCAAACTATTTACCCACTTCCAAATTCCACTCGACGATGAGAGTTCTATCCACTTGACTGATTTTATCGATTCAAACTATTTCAAAGGGGCTCATATCACTCTACTTAAAGGGAAGTTCATACGTGTGGTACCAGAAATTCCTATGCCGATACCTCCTACTTAATTGCCTTCCTACCCTAAAATTCTCACTATCCTTCACATCATCGCAAACAATCAAGCCCAAATCACTTCTGATGTCAAAGACATCCAATTTTGTCTATCCATCCTTGAAAAAGGCAAACTCCCCATTCGTTATGATGATCTTTATGCAACGTTTTGAAATGTGGAGGATGAGTTTATTGACCTCCACGCTGGTTTTGAGTTACACACTCGGGCGATGGTTGAAGCCCTGCAACGGAAGATGAATCACAACGCCTGTTAATTGAGCACTGAGCTAAAGTTCATCAGCAATCAAATTGGGACTCTGGGACATTTTATCGATCGTCGGATGAATGATCTTAGTGAGGAACTGCAAGCAGACCAAGTCCAAGCGCTCATACCCGAATCGCCCCAATGCAATTGGATGGTCGAATATTAAGGTGACTTTCTGGACCTGCCATTAACACCTCCTACCTTTATTGCTCGTCCTCCCAGATTTTCCAACACAATGTCCCTGGAAGAAATCATACACCGTAGTCTTCACCGACCCTATTTCACCGCCCGTGAAGCCAATCATGTTAATCTTGAGGAGGAGGATGATTAGACGCCCTGTCTCTTTTTTTTTGGCATTCTGGACACACCTTTTTGATTGATGCTAAAGGGGGAGAAGACTTATGCTTGCTTTTCCTGCTCCCAAAGACAATTTTTTAAAATTTTCATGCATGATAACTTGTGTTGTTAAGACTATGGTTTAAATTTGTTGATTGATGATGGTTTAATCGTCTCCTATAATTTTTTGCTTAACATATTGTGGACTAACCAGAAAATGCAGGGTTACTTCTAACTTGTCATAATTTTCAAAGAGCAGGGTTGCTCAAACACTGCATATATGCAGTTAATAGTATGCATGAATTAAGGGGGAGTTGTAAATCTCTTGAAATGCATGGTTTTAGGGGGAGCCATAATTATTGTGTTGTCATCATCAAAAAGGGGGAGAATGTTGACTTATGTCACACCCTATGTTTTGATGATGACTATATTTGTTCACTAACCATGTCTTACAACATTTCAGGAACGTCAAGGAAGAAGGTCCAAAGTCAAGAAGTCTTTGAAGAAAGAAAAACTAATTTGAGCCCTAGGAATATATGTACGATCTTAGCATTTATCACTTTCCAAAATAAGGCTCTAGGACATGTGCATTACATATATATACTTACATTCATATTTGATTTACTAGCTCATAATATGCAAGACTAAAATTGCTCACGCAAGGAATCAAATCTTGTTATATACGGTAGACATATTACCTTATGTTTTGCTTCATAATATTATCCCACAATTCAAGGGATCATATTGGGTGTCCGAATATAAGGTAAGATATATGGACACGGGTCAAAAGATATTGAATGGTAAGCTCAAAACATGACATCATAAACCATGCTTCATCATGCTGCACAATTTATGCATCATAAATCAAGGGTCTTAAATCTAGGAAGTTATTTAAGGTAACGAGTTGATTACATAAATTACCATATATTGCATACTCATAGCAGAAATCATGTGCCATAATCCCGTCTCACGATTTGAGCAACTTAATTGATTAAGTCTAACAAACCAATGCATGTTAAGATATATGGAAACGTTCCAGCAAATGTTTATGTGCATATAAAGTAATAAATTCTGACTTTGTAATTGGAACTGTAAGTAATCTGTGACAAGCCTTTCTCCCATGCAATGGAAATTAATTAAGCCTTAAAATACTGATGGCGTGATAGAATATCTGTGATTGAAATCAAGCTAAGAAGATCATGATTGATATTGAATGACAAGATTTGTGCAAAGTGTTTCAATCAGCATATCACAGCAGGAAACATTTGCAACGGTAATATCCTAGAAGTGGTCTATATAAACAAAGCCCTTTAACATATTTATATATGAAAAACATACACGGTAACTTATCACATACAAGCTACAAAATGTTTTTCACTGAGACAGACATTGATTGCATTAAGAACAAAATTGCAGCTATGAAGAACGAATAGAAAATATTCTGGTAATATTCTTCTTGCATATCATTTCATACTAGAGCCTTAAGTTGGTAAGCGATACATTGCTTGATCATTAGACCTCTAGTGTGTATCTTATATTTTTGATATCTCAATCAATACTTTATTGTGATTAATCCTGTTTGAATTGATAACTTATTACAGTCAAGTTTTGTGGAAAGCATAGGTGCTTAAGAGTACATAGGTGCACAGGGAACAAAGGTGTTCAAATTATTGGAACTTGTATTGTAATTGGAAGAGTGCAACGGCGCCAAAAACTTGTTGATCGATTTCGCAATCAATGAATACGTGCAAGTATACACGGTCAACAAGTAATAAAGTGAAAGTAGAGTATCGTTCCCACGAGGAATTATTTAATAAAAATTACCAAATACTAAATCTTAACCAAATCAATTTTATTTAAACAATTGCAAATTGTGAATTTTCTAATTAAGAAAACTAAATTAAATAATTAAAAGAGATTAGTCTAAAAGAAAGCAAATAAACAAAACTAAGATTTGATTGACTTTAGGTAAATAAAGATTAAGACTCCAATATCCCCAATTATGAACTATAAATCAATTATCCAATTATCATAATTATTATGTCTACTGATTTGTTAACAGGAATTCTCAAATGCCAAAAGCCCTTTTCCAAGTGATCAATTGCCTTCTATTTAATCCAGATTAATTTTGCTATATTCCTATGCAAAACAATTGAATTAAACTCGTTACAATCCCAATTCCTTATGTGTTACATGCGGTGAACAGATATTTCCATTCAATTCACAAACCTAATTATTCACTTTGCAAATAAATAAGTCACATGATATCATGCCCAGTTCTAACCCTAGAATTCCTCTTCCAATTCCTTCTAGAGTAACAAAGTAATTACTGATCAGATAATTAAGCAATATGCACAAGACAAGATAAACAACTCACTTTAACATAAATAACTGGAATATAATGAATAACTAATTCATAGCCATAAAAAGTTCAATTGAAATCTTAAGGAAAGAATTAGTTCATAATTAATGAATTAAAACCAAGAATCCATAATTGAATAGACATTAAAAGATAAAAGTAAGATGAGAGAAGAGAATAGAATCTGTTGTCAGCAAATCTGATGCTCCCCTCTTGTTCTTGCTCTTGATCTCCAATGATCTCCAAGTTGCTTCAATCTCCAAAACTAATAAGAACTAGGGTTAATGTTCTAATCTAAAGGAGTGTTTAATCTAGTCTAAGCTATGTAATCTCCAAGCTAAGTTATGTAATCCCCCCCCCTTATTTTATGCATATTTATAGGTTACAAGTCTAATTTTTAGCTTAAGAACAAACCCAATCCTATTTGGAGTCAAAAAGGTGTCAAAATTAGCCCAAAACGCGTCCAGGCCCGCACCAGACCCTTCCCCAGCGCCCCGGCGCTGGGCACGGCGCTGGGATTCTGCCCCCCAGCGCCCCGGCGCTGGTATCAAGCTTAAAACGAGCGCCCCGGCGCTGGCCCAAAAGTTGGCATTTTCTGCTCCGACGTCCTTTGGGAAAACGGCCATAACTTCTTCGTCCAAACTCCGATTTAGATGATTCAAGATGATCCGGAAAGAGGAGAAGTAGATCTACAACTTTCATTCTTAAAGTTTTTCGAAATAATGTCCGGAGATATAGTCAAATTGGCTCTAAAGTGACTGCTATGTAAATAACAAGCCGAAAACGCGAATCTAGCCACCCCGAACGTTGATCCATATAACTTTTGTCCCAATTCCTACAAAACAATATAAAACATGCATGAATAGACACAAACACATAAAAACATCCTAAAAGACTTGAGAACAATAATAAATTAAGCCCGAATGTATCCAATTCATGTGTATAAAACTCACTCATCAATAGCATTAGTAGTCCTCACTATTCTATGAAATAGTGTGATAATAAATATATTGAGGACTCCATTTGAGTTTGAATATTGTCTAGAAGATAATATTAGTATTAAAACTCTCAGCTTATGTTTTGTCATATTTTACACGACAGTTGTATAATTA
The DNA here is from genome assembly GCA_020205505.1 of Panax japonicus. NCBI lineage: Eukaryota > Viridiplantae > Streptophyta > Magnoliopsida > Apiales > Araliaceae > Panax > Panax japonicus. Next base: position 42,652,758 of record CM035105.1, on the reverse strand, counting down.
AGTTGTATTTAAATTTTATACCATGTATTTGGCGACTCAGAATGGGTGATGTATACCTATTTTGGGGGCATCACAACTTCAACCGTTGGAAACACCTGAATGGAAGTGGGAACACGTCACAATGGATTTTGTGGTGGGTCTTCCAACTACTCAGAGAGGATGTGATGCGATTTGGGTGATAGTGGACAGACTGACAAAATTAGCACACTTTTTGCCAATAAAGATTTAATTCAATCTTGATCAGTTGCAAGGTTATACGTTAAAGAGATTGTTTCGAGACATGGAGTGCCAGTGGCAATCGTGTCAGATAGAGATCCGTGATTCACGTAAAACTCATGGAAGAGACTACAAGAATGCATGAAAACACAATTGAGAATGAGTATGGCATATAATCCTGCAAACAGATGGCCAAAGCGAACGAACAATCCAGACATTAGAAGATATGTTTAGGGAATGCATCATGGATTTCAAAGGGAGTTGGGATGAACATTTACCATTGGTGGAATTTTCCTACAACAACGGTTACCACGCAAGCATTGTACGACAGAAAGTAAAGAACTCCATTGTGCTCGGATGAAGTCGATGAATGCCAATTGTTAGGACCAGAATTGGTACAATAAACTACTGAGATTGTCAAACTCATCAGAACAAGATTGCTAGATGCTCAAGACAGACAGAAGAAGTATGATGATCAACACAGACAAGATCGGGAGTTCGACGTAGGAAATTACGTGTTCTTAAAATTTTCTCCTTGGAAGGGGAAAATTCATTTTGGTAAAAAGTGAAAGCTAAGCCCAAGGTTTATTGGACCCTTTGAAGTGTTGCGAAGAGGTGGAGAAGTGGCGTACGAGGTAGCTCTACCTCCAGAGTTGGAAAACGTTCATAATATTTTTCATGTTTCGGTGTTACGACCGTATAAACCTGATTACAAGTACGTGATCGAGTACGAACCATTATAGTTTGATAAGGTCTTGTCCTATGAAGAGATTCTTATCCAGATAGTTGACAGGAAAGACTAGGTGCTCAGGAATAAAGTAATACCTTCTGTGAAGGTGATATGGAGGAACCACAATGCTGAAAAAGTTACGTGGGAACTCGAAGATAAAATGATGAAAGATTATCCTGAGTTATTTGTTTAATCTATGTCTTCGATTCTGGGGACAGAATCTTTGTAAGTAGGGAAGAATGTGACGAATGATTTGTTTGAGTTGTGATTCTGGAGACAGAATCCTTGTAAGGAGGGAAGGATGTAACAATCTAGAATTTTATTTTAAATTGTAATTCCAAATATTTATTGAGTTATATAAATATTTTAATTGATGTGTTTATTGATCGAATAAATATTTGTTTAAGGTGATTTGATTTGATTATTTATTTGTTAAATAAATAATTTATGAGTTAAGGAAATTGATCATCATGAGATAATATTTTAATTTAAATTAATAAATTAAATTAGAGATTTTATAATGATTAAATGAATTATTATAATGATATTTTAATTTGATTTTTGTAATTAAAATGATGTATTAAATTATTAAATAAAATTATAATTTTGTTGTATTGATTTAAGTGATAAATTTATTTAATAAATTGTTATTAGAATTAATTTAATTAAGTATTAAAACTTAATTAAAAAAAGTGTGACCATAAACTATACTATAAAGGAGTTATTAAAATAAGTTAAGGGAGGTTAATTCAGTTTTGCCAAACAAGACTTAATGAATGTTAAGTCTTTAAATTAAATAGGTTTTACCAAACAATGCATAAGGATTTTAAGTTACTAAGTTTTAAAATGGTTTAGCCAAACAAGCCTTAGGCAAAAAGATGTAACTAATATCAGTTAAATATATAATTATATTATATAATTTATACCTATTATGTTATATACATGAAAAGTTTTTGGTAAAATTTATGTGAATGAGTAATCGTTAATATGTGAATTTATATGATAGTTGTTGATATAAGTTGTGTTCATATAGTTTAAAGATGATTTAGAGTAAATTGATTCATGTAATATATGTTATTATAGGGGAAATCATATATATTATAGTGCGTTTACATTGATATATGTTGAATATGGTTTAAATTAGCAGCAACAAAGGAATTTAATTCATTGTATGATGTATAAATTGGCTATTGATTGTGAAAATATATGATGAAATGAAAACAATGTAATTAGAACCAACTGTTTTAGTTATAAAACAAATTCACAGTGAAGAATTTCACTATGAATGTCAAACGAAGAGGAAATAAGAGAAATAGTGAAATTTAAAGGTTGTAATCTTGATGTTTATGTTGTTTATATGATTAGAAACATGTTAGAAACATTAGTTTATGTTTCTGTAATCATATTACACCTTGGGTAGGTTGGTATGGTTGTTAAAAAGTAGTTTGTAGGCCTAATTTGGCTTTCTATAGTGTTCGGGATCATAATTCGCGAACTAGCAGAAGGGACCCCCACCCCGGTGGGCTACCATTGTGACGCCCCCAAAATAGGTATACAACACCCATTCCGAGTCGTCAAAATACATGGTACAGAAATAACTACAACTTTATTAATACAACATAAAAACTGTGAGTTTAAATACAAATATTGTCATCTAGACAATATCCACACTCAAATAAGTCATCATTACAATTATTAATACACTATTTTTACAGAATAGTGAGGACTACTAGACCCACTTCTAGAATCATCATTCCACACCCCGACTACTACTCGCTACATTCTCGCCTCCTGAGAAGAAAAATAGAACAACAAGGAAAAGGGTGAGCTCAACTAGCCCAGTAAAGAACATTATGACTAAGATAATATAAAACAAATTATCATTAGTCCTCAACAGGGAAAAATCTAATAGAATAAAATAGACAACAAGTTTTAAATCAATATTCGCAGCTGAAATAATAATTCATTAGAAGAGTTAAGTAGAGAATGAAATATACTATCTTCTATATATGAATTTAAAAGTTCATCGTCTATCTTTTATTCCTGTAACATCAATCAATATATAACTGAAATCAACTATTCATCTTTGCACTACAGGCCAAAGATATTGATTAGTTGGTCATCTTCATCTAAACACATGTTCATCTTTGCACTACGGGCCAAAGATATTCATCATAAATCATTAATCTTTGCACTACAGGCCAAAGATATTCAATTATATCGTCATTTAGGACTGAGGATGATAAAATTATTTTAAAGAAAATGAATCTAGTGAAACAAAAGAATAAATATTAAGGATTCGTATTTCAGCTATTCCATGTCCAAAAATACCTCATAAATAATCATAGTGGAGTAAAATTCAAGAATAATCAAAACATGGATACAATCAAAGCTAGTATCCATAATAGATATTTTGGATGAAAAATGAAAAATTTAATTTTTTTGTGAATAGTGTCGTATTCGTAAATAGTGCCGTATATGTGAAAAGTATCGTATACGTGAATAGTAACTCTGACACCAAAATACAAAAATTCCACAAGAAAAACATCATGCTTTGTGAATAGTACTTGTGAATAGTAACTCGTAAATAGTAACTCATGAATATTAACTCGTGAATAGTAACTCATGAATATTAACTCGTGAATAGTAACTCATGAATAGTAACCCCGACATGAAAAAGTTATAAATTTGATAAAAATTCAGACCAATATTTCGGCATAATGATATTGAAGAAATAATATCATTTACGAAGAAAATAACATCCCTTACCTCGAAAGAATAGTACTTCTGGCTGGAACACTGAATATAGTGCTGAAGAAAAGTTACACCGTATAGCAACGCTAAAAGTATTAAAATATTCACAAGAATATGCTCAATATATCGAGAGAGAAAGAGAAAGAAGATTTCAGTTTCTGGTGTGATTTTCAATTATAACATAAGCACCCTAATTATAGGAAAATGCTTAGAACACCAAAGCAGAAAATTTAATAAAATAATAATTTTTTTTTAATTTCCTTAGCCCACCTTGACCATCTGAATTCAGCCACCAAATAATGACAAAAACAAAAAAAACATTTTTGTAATTAAAAATAATTAAAACTTTCAAAAATCAATTATTTTGGAACTACGGAACTTCAATAATTCATAATAAATAGCCCTTTTATCAGAAAAATTCGAACCACATGTCTTTCCCATACGAAATTTCATTCTCTACAACTTTGTAGAAGAAAGGTTTTCCAAATTCCAAATAAAAATTGACCGAAATTCATAAACGGACGATTTTACATGCTATAATCAAATTCCAGTCAAGAAATGGGATCCACCGACACACAAAATATGTGTTAATCATTTAATGCAACAAAAATACTCTTCCTCCTCATATACTCATATATCCCACATTTATTGTAAAAATATCATTATTATTATATTATAATAATATAATAAAATATTATTTTATCAGAAAAGATAAAATATCAATTTTTAACAATTGTCACTTTAAAATTTTTCTCCATCTATATCCACATAAAATAAATATTTTCCTCATCATATAAATCAATAATTAATTATTGACAAATAATATTACAGAATCACAGTACTGGCAACTAGGCCGTTCCCAAGAAAAAGGGGGCTTTCCAATAAGAATTTCTCCTTACTGGCGCGCCATTAGGTGACCAAACCTCTCCTTAGACTGAACTTTCTAGGCACTTGCCAATAATATTTTCTAATAATATTATTCAAATAATATGAATTATTGCTTCGATCCTTTGCCGTTTGTATACATTGTCAAATCGTTTGGATCTTCTCTGTAGTCATTCGTACCAACTCTGGTCCCAACAATGTTGTTTCTCCTACCTCATCCCAACATACTTGAGAGTGAAACTTTCGTCCATACAATGCTTCAAATGGAGCCACACCTATACTTGCCTGATAACTGTTGTTGTAGGAGAATTCCACCAATGGTAGGTACTTATCCCAACTCCCTTTGAAATCGAGGACACAAAGTCTTAATAGATCTTCAAGAGTTTGAATAGTCCTCTCTGATTGCCCGTCCGTCTAAGGATGGTATGCCGAACAGAACCGTAAATTCGTGCCCATAGCTTTTTGCAAGCTAACCCAAAATCTTGAAGTGAATCTTGGGTCACGATCCGAAACTATGGATACTAGCATGCCATGCAACCTCACAATCTCATTCACGTACATACTAGCAAGACGTTCAAGGGAGTAAGTCTTCCGTATCTATAAGAAATGAGCAAACTTGGTTAATCTATCAACAATAACGCAAATAGCATTTATTCCTCGAGAAACCGTGGGAAGACCCGTAATGAAATCCATGATAATGTGTTCCCACTTCCATTTCAGAATCTCAAGTGGTTGCAACGGACCCTTTGGTACTTGATGCTCCGCCTTTACACGTTGACAAGTTAAACACCTCGAGATAAACTTTGCAATCTCTCTCTTCATATTATTCCACCAAAATGTATGTCGAAGATCACGATACATTTTTGTACTTTCAGGATGGATTGTAAATGGTGTATTGTGTGCCTCCATCATGATCTTGTACTTCAAATCAGAATCGTTAGGAACACAAAGTCTGGAGTGAACTCGAAGTATTCCTTCTTCATCGATTCTTGCCTTAAGAATAATACTTTCTTGTACTTTCTTCTTCATACGCATCAGCTCCGGGTTTGTGACTTGAGCAACTTTAACTTTATCGATTAAAGTTGATTTTATGTGTATACTGGACATCATCCCACTCGTTCTTGCATATGATCTTCTAATCAACGCGTCAGCTACCACGTTCGCTTTTCCAGGATGGTATTGAATAGTGTGGTCGTAATATTTCAACAGCTCGAGCCAACGTCGTTGCCGCATGTTGAGTTCATTTTGGGTGAAGAAATATTTGAGGCTTTTATGGTTTGAATATATCTCCACTTTCTCCCCATATAGATAGTGCCTCCAGATCTTTAACGCGAAAATGACTGCTGCCAACTCTAGATCATGAGTAGGATAATTCCTCTCATATTCTTTAAGTTATCGCGAGAGGCATAGGCTATGACTTTCCCACGTTGCATGAGAACACATCCTAACCCTTTGGCTGAATCATCGCTGTAGATAACAAATCCATCCAAACCAGATGGTATTGTCAAAACAGGTGCCGAAATGGGTCTCCTCTTGAGATCTTCGAAGCTCTTCCCATATTCCTTGCTCCATTCGAATTTTGTATCTCTACGAGTCAGCTGCGTTAATGGAATAGCAACTCAAAATTATCCTTCAACGAATCTCCGATAATAACCAACTAAGCCTAGAAAGCTACATATTTCAATTACCGACTTAGGTTGCTCTAAACTGTGACTCATATCCCAACCTTGGATAGCAAGTCATAATGACATCTATCAGTTTAATATCGCACGAATATGGCATCCCCTACGGAGAGTCTGGCTTCGATGCATTCCACAAAAGAAGTCACCAGATAGAGGCTCGGTTATCAACTTCTATAGTTGGGTTTTTAACTCCTGAAATTCAATAGGAGCCATTCGATATGAGATTTTAGAAATGGGTTTTGTACTGGGTTCAAAGTCGATACAAAATTCAATATCACGCTCTGGGAGTAGGCCAAGAAATTTTTCAAGAAATACGTCAGGAAATTTACTAATAATAGAAATATCACTCCAATCTGACGTACTTTTGTTCAAGTTCATAACATGGCTAAGAAAGCTTGACATCTGTTTTTCAATAAACGAATGACTTTACGGCTTGATATGAAAGAGTTTGACTTCAATGGTTTGGTTGCTTGAATTCGAATAACAGGTTGCTTAGGAATATGAAAACTAATAACCTTACAAAAGAAATCAATTTGGCATGATGAGTAGTTAACCAATAAATCCCTAAAATCACATCAAAAGCAAGTATCTTTAAAGAGATAATGTCAACAGGTAATGTGATGGTGCCAACTTGGATCAAACAAGATTTATAAACAGTGGATGTGATAAAAGTTTCTCTTAACGGAGTCTACACAGATAAATCAAAGTCTAATTTCTTCGGAGTCAAGTTTAAACGTTGAGCACAAGCAGGAGAAATAAATGAATGGGAATTACCGGTATCTAGTAAGGTATAAACTTCGTATGAATTTATGATTAGCTTACCCGTGATCACCTCGTTTGGGTTCCTCGCATATTGACCAGTCAAGACAAATGCTCTTCCAGGAAACGTTGACTTTGACTTTTCTGGGACAGTCTTTTGAGTCACCATCCCCGCTAGACTTGGATTCGCTACAGTACAATCTCGAGAGATATGCCCTTCCTTTCTACAGTTATAACATACCTTAAACTGTTGTCGGCAGTTTGGACTGATATGTCCTTCTTTTCCGAACTTATAGTATATAACCGGTGGTCTTTCTCCTCCCTTGGAACCAATTGCTGCTGGTGTTGACGTCTTCACATTGTCATTGTTGAATCTCCTCTTTTTAAAATCTACCCCCGACTCGCTTCTTCTATTTTCATGGCCACGATAACCGCCAGAGTAGTTGCCGCTCTTGTCCGTATTTTTCTTTCTCCGCTGGTTATCGTTGTTCTGATGACTCCTGCCACCGGTATGATCCTGGTTGTGGTCCCTCGGTTGACCGTACTCATTATCTCGCTCTAATAATTGAACCATGTTGACAACATCTGAATAGAGAGAAAATTTATGAGAAATGAGATACTGATGTATGTCTGGTTTCAAACCTCTCAGAAACATCCGCGTCATACGTTCCTCATTCTCCACCAAATGAGGTACAAACCTGGACAACTCTGCAAACTTCACTTCGTACTGGGACACCGTCATGTTATCCTGCTCCAGTCTAATAAACTCTACCTCCTTTATATGATGAATACTTTCAGGAAAGTACTTGTCATTAAATAGTTTCTGAAATGTCTCCCAAGACATGCTGAGTGCGGCTGGATGGGTACGCTTCACAGACTCCCACCAGTAATCTGCCTCGCCACGAAATATAAAGGTGGCGAATGGAATCTTCTATTCCTCCGTGCATCCCAAGACATCGAATATCTTGGTAATTTGTTTAACCCATGTCTCTGCCTTGATCGAATCTGGCTTTCCAATAAATTTTGGTGGTCCCAACGCTTTGAACTGCTTGGCTGTGACAAACCGTGAATTTCTATCATTTCCTCATGTATTTTGAACACGAGTCTCCCTCATTTGTTTTTTCATGAACTGTAAATAGCTTCTAAACATCCCATCGTTCATCATCTGCTTAGTGGTGTTGTTCACAGGAGGAACATTGCCAGCCTGTTGCACGTTCTCCTCGTTGGTGAGCACAGGTGTCTCCACGGTCTCATTTACTCCACTATTAACATTCTCAGTTGACATTCTCAAATACAGCCATAAAACAAGGGTTAATTTAACAAATTAACATATCACATAATATCCCTATATTATGACTGACCTACAAATAAGCTTAGGTAGGACACACTAGCAAAGGATTTACTCGTCTCTCCCCTCCTAGTTCTATTCCCCGATCTCCGCCAGAGATCATATCCCTAAGCTCTGATACCAACTGTGACGCCCCCAAAATAGGTATACAACACCCATTCTGAGTCGTCAAAATACATGGTACAGAAACAACTACAACTCTATTAATAAAACATAAAAACTGTGAGTTTAAATACAATATTGTCATCTAGACAATATCCACACTCAAATAAGTCCTCATTACAATTATTAATACACTATTTTTACAGAATAGTGAGGACTAATAGAACCACTTCTAGAACCATCATTCCACACCCCAACTAGTACTCGCTACATTCTCGCCTCCTAAGAAGAAAAATGGAACAACAAGGAAAAAGGTGAGCTCAACTAGCCAGTAAAGAACATTATGACTAAGATAATATAAAAAAATTATCATTAGTACCTCAACAGGGAAAAATCTAATAGAATACAATAGACAACAAGTTTTAAATCAATATTCGTAGCCGAAATAATAATTCATTAGAAAAGTTAAGTAGATAATGAAATCTACTATCTTATATATATGAATTTAAAAGTTTATCATCTATCTTTTATCCCTGTAACATCAATCAATATATAATTGAAATCAAATATTCATCTTTGCACTACAGGCCAAAGATATTCATCAGTTGGTCATGTTAATCTAAACACCTGTTCATCTTTGCACTACGGGCCAAAGATATTCATTAAAAATCATTAATCTTTGCACTACAGGCCAAAGATATTCAATTATATCATCATTTAGGACGGAGGATGATGAAAAATATTTTAAAGAAAACGAATCCAGTGAAACAAAAGAATAAATATTAAGGATTCGTATTTCAGCTATTCCATGTCCAAAAATACCTCATAAATAATCATAGTGGAGTAAAATTCAAGAATGATCAAAACATAGATACAATCAAAGCTAGTATCCATAATAGATATTTTGGACGAAAATGAAAATTTAATTTTTCTGTGAATAGTGTCGTATTCGTGAATAGTGTCGTATACGTGAAAAGTGTCATATACGTGAATAGTAACTCCGACAACAAAAGATAAAAATTCCACAAGAAAATCATCATGCTTTGTGAATAGTACTCATAAAAAGTAACTCGTGAATAGTAACTCATGAATAGTAACTCGTGAATAATAACTCATGAATAGTAACCCTGACATGAAAAAGTTCCAAATTTGATAAAAATTCAGACCAATATTTCGGCTGTAGACACTCGAAATTTTCTGTACTACTGTTACTAACATTACAGGAGGACAGATTCGTGTTTTTAGAGAGAACCCTGAAAAATAATCCAAATCCACACCAGATACTACCTGAAGTTTAGTATCAACCCCGAATCGCAATCTGGGAGTAATGGTTTCAACCTCGAATTTAACCCCGAGACCTGCAGATACAATACCGGAACACACACCGAAGAAAACCGATTAATCTTGGAGATAACCCCGAGGTATCCAGTCTTAGTCCCAACCATGGGAATAGCCACCAACCTTGGTGATAACCCCAAGGAATGCAGTTTCGGAGATAACCTCAGAAATGCTTGTTTCAAATGACATCAGCTTCAATCTCGGCACTCACAATGAAATACATTGTGCCAACATGACAATCACATCGGGAAGACAGCACACCTCAAAGATGACAATGAGGATCTTCAACAAATGCAGCAGTCCAATCTCAGCGAAGTCTGAGCAACGTCTGCTTATCGGCCCAATCCTGCAGTAACACCGGTGAGGGGCAACATCGCCATCTCGTCCAACACGATGCCACGTCTCGTCTCTATGCAACAATGTCCCACAAGGCTAACCAATCCCGAGTGACTATTGTGTGGGGTAACGGATGAAAGTTGAAGCTTGAAGATCGGAGGGCATCGTCCCATCTTCAAAGACTTCGTACAAACTTTAATCACATGCCATCAGTACAACTCTCGACAACGGCGGTCCGAAATAGGTCCTGAATACCTCCAAACGGATGCTTGGATTGCACTTCTCAAAATCTGAGTGGACATTACAGTGCCTGAGTGCACATACTTTGAGACGACCCGACCCGACAAAACCGGGCCGACCTAACCCGCCTCAGGTACAACTGCGGCTGAGCCGCAAGTACACCTGCAGCACCCTTTGCCTATAAATAAGAGGCTTAGGGTGCTGATTTTTAAGAGAAAAAAGGACGGGGAAACCCTGTACAATTTGCTCTGCATTTGCCATACAGTGTATTTTCCCACTTTCAAACACCTGTGAGCTCATATATAGCCTCTTTTGTACCCACAAAAGCCCAGTGTTTACCAACTCTAAAGATATAGAAGTCCTTTTTATCAGTCAGCTGTAAGCCTTCTCACACACTTTAGAGTCTTTATATTCATCTTTGCACACACCCTTCTACACGTTGAGAGTTGTGTTGCTTGCTTTTGCCCAAACTTCGGTCCGTGTTTTCATTCCAGTCTGTATATATATATATATATATATATATTTACTAACATTATCGAGTTATGCCTCGATTGAGTCAAGACTTCGGTCTGGAGCGTTTACTGCTTTAATATATATATACTTATATATATTAACTGTCTGTCGGACTTTGTTCGATGAGCCTAGACTTCGATCTGGTGCGTTTATTCGTATTTATATATATATATATATATATATATATATATATATATATATATATATTGTCCTGCCTAGAGTTCCCTTCGTGGCAGTTTATCGCTTTTACAGCTTTCTTTACATTTAGTCCTGCTTGGAGTTTACTTCGTGGCAGTTGACCGCATTTACAGCTTTATTTACAATCTGTCCCGCCTGGAGTTTACTTCTTGGCAGTTGACCGCATTTACAGCTTTATTTACAATCTGTCCCGCCTGGAGTTTCCTTCATGGCGATTGACCGTATCTACAGCTTTATTTATATTTTTGATCCCCCATGGAGGTGCTTTGTGGTTGGTGATCCTGTCTGTATATATATATTTATCGCTTTTATATATATACCTGCTTATTGCTTTTATACAAATTGCAATATTTTGTGCGCCTAGGAATCATGTGATCACAGATTCATTTCATTGGATCTAGATTCGGTTCCCGTGATGGACAATTTCAGCTGTAAGCAGCTTGTAAATTATTTTGCGATGTCTGTATTTCCTCAGATGGTTTACATACCCACGAGGAAGTCAGCATTATTTTCTTTATATATATTATTTTCGTACGGATGCTTCGCATTCGTCAAATAAAATCAATCAAGCCGATCACTTAATAAAAATGAAGGTGTAAAAGGTCTCAATTCATATTGAGCATTAGGGTTTGAAAAACCTCTTTTATAAAACATCATTGCCATATCTTGCTAAAAACAAAATTTTTATATAAATTCAAATCCTGTGTATATAGGTTCGAAAGAGGCCTCACACAACTTTCATATAACAGCACATTGACCCACACACACACACACTCAGATAATAATTTCTTGAAAAGAGGCGGTCACCGTGGTAACATGGATGTCGAGGGGTGCCTAACACCTTCCCCCACATAACCAAGTCCTCGGACCCTAAATGAATCTCGGTTTCGCTGACCCGTATATCAGTGTCACATCACTAGGTCAATGTGCAAACCTTTTCTATGTTGTGTTGGTACAACCATTTAAAAAACCAACTAGCGACTCTTAACAGTCCCATCGTTGACATTATACATGTCGGGCCTTTTTCACTTGTTTTTTCAAATAAATCTCACCTAAAATGAGAACACCAAAGAACAAGTAACGGAAAGAGACATCCAAAAATCCCGACGTCGAAAGATGGCGACTCTGCTGGGGAACTCTAGTAAGAGGACTTAAGCCGCTACTACAATCTTTTCAAAACTGTTATCTGCTAGTGTGTGGATGTTGCATTTACATTGGATGAATGTATACGAATGCATGTCTTGTTTGAGCTTAGTGCTTCGCATTATATCAGCGTGTGATGTTAGTGCTTTGCACTATAAACTGCTTATGATATTAGTGTTTTGCACATGTCATCATTTCATACGGTGAGACGCGATGTATGTGAATGTATGTTGTGTGGTCGCTCCACCAAGAGGCTATCTCGTCGGTGTTTTATTACTGGACTCGTGAGAAGACTAATTCTCCGAGGCTCAGGAAAGGCACCACCCAAATTCGCTCCAGTTGAACGACCAGATTAAATTCCCGTCTAGTAGATTGCGATGATTTGGGAACCTTCATGCCAAAAAGCCGCAAGAGTAACCTAATATAGGTCAGCCTCTGATAAACCAAAAACAAAGGAAAGTCTCTTCATGCCCTCATTTCAATTACTTGTAAACACAATTACTTTTAATTTCTTTCCATATCTATCTCCATGTAATGAGAAACATGATGCAATATGTCCACATACATGCTACAAACAGCTGACACCAGTTTTACAGGGTAAAAATCTTAAATCGAACACATCACATAGCATGTCATTATACACCTTCCCTAAGGACTAAACTATGCTAGTCTTTAGTATGGAATCAATCGGACCTACGACCCGGTCAAAGTCCAAAAAGGTAACAGGCCTACAGTCAATCATGTCGTCATCCGACCAGACTGAACTTAATCCGGTTTCTCATAAAGAATTAGATGGGTTAAGCAAACAGATTACGGATTTGGCTGTTCTATTAAAAGAATTACAGCAGTCTACACAAGGTCAGAAAATATCCGTACATACTGAGCCCTCCACACAAGGAGGAATTCCGGTAATTACCATACCAGAGCCACAATTGGATACGACCAACAAAATGCAGGATGCTAACCATTCCACTAGAGATCCAGAAAATGGTGACATCAAAAAGAAAGTCCTCCAAATGGAAGAGACCCTTCACGCTATCAAAGGAATTGGAACACACGGGAGTGTTTCATATGCTTATCTATGTATTTTTCCTGGTGTTCACTATCCAGAAAAATTATAAAACTCCTGACTTTGAAAAATATGACTGGTTATGGGATCCTTATACACATTTAAAAGAATTTATTGGAGAACTGGGATCCTATGCAGAGGATGAAAAACTCAGAATGCAATTGTTCCAAAAGAGTCTAACTGAAGAAGCCCGTTCGTGGTACACAAGATTAGACAACTCCAAAACTCACAGTTAGGAAGAGCTAGCACATGCCTTCCATCACTCAATATAGTTTTCAAACTCAGATGGCTCCCGATCGGTATCAAATTACCAAAATCAAAAAACAGTCTAATGAGTCTTTTAGAGAGTATGCCCAAAGGTGGAGACGAATGGCTGCCTAAGTTAGTCCTGCAATGAAAGAATCAGAAATGGTCATGACATTCATAGACATACAAGAAGCTCCCTTCTATGAGAGAGTTTTAGCCGTCATCGGCAAACCAGTTTTCTGAAATGGTTAAACACGGGGAGATGGCTGAAATGGGGTTGAAGTCAGGAAAGATTCAAGACCTAGCCACACTCAAAGCTGTTGCTGATCACATCCAATCTAGAAATTATGGGAACAACCCTGGGAGGGTCCATAAAAAGAAAGAGGAAGATGTTTCCCTGAAACTACAGGGACAAAAAGGCAATCAAAGTATGCTCATTCAAAGGAGAAACTACACTCCCTTTCCAGCACAGTCTGCAAACCCTCCAGTACCAAAAGGTGGAGAAGTTAAATGCCATCGAGTGTTTACACCCTTATGGGATACCCTCGAGAACATTCTTAATCTTCTGACAACACAGAAGAAAATTATGCATCTTCTTCCACCAGCCAGCCCTAATGGGCAGGGTTTCAATGCTGCTAGGAAATGTGCTTATCATGCCGGGGCACCCAGACATGATACTCAGGATTGTTGGGCCTTGAAACACAAGATCCAGGACCTAATAGATAATGGAGAGATCGTAGTCACCAAACCCGATCAGCCTCACGTACAAGACAACCCTCTTCCTCAACACAAAGAAGAAGATGTCAACATGATTAATTGGAGCAGTGGACAGAGTTCCAACTTCAGCTGTGACTACCCCCAGACCATCAAAGACGGTGATGACAGATGGGATTATGCCAAGTTCCAATTCACAATGGAACGAAAGATCAAAGCTCTTGGCAAACAAATTGAGCAATTGGCGGAACTGGTGACTTATCAGCATCAAGTGACTCGGCAATTAATCAGCCAGGAGCATGCCAGTCTCCTACCAATCGTCATGAATATTCCCTCTTCCCTTTCAGAAAATGAAATGCTAGAAGACAAAGTGATGAAGAGAGCAAATGCAAAAGCCCATCGGGATTTCACCAACAAACGGGAATTCACCTATTTGAGTCAACCCAGTGGAGGAAATCCTTCACATGTTAATCAATGAAGGAAGGATCAGTTCCCTTCTACCTCCAATCAACCCTCATTCGGGACGGTACAACTCTGATGGAGTATATCAATACCACTCCCAGTCTCGCGGTCACAACACAGAAGAATTCTGGGCACTCCGCCACCTTATTTAAAATCTAATCGACAGTGGTGTACTGCGCTTGGCAGATAACGACACTGTGTTACGAGCAAGTGAAAATAAAGGCCCTACTAAGTGGAAAAGTGTGATAGCAGTTATATCTACTGAAGGTGAAGGGATTAATATTCAGCTCAAAGGAGGAAGCAATCCTTTGAAAGTGGCAGCTCCCGAGCCAATCAACTTGACATGTAGAGCACAATATCCTATTGTTAGCTTGCGTAAGGTTCCATGGAATTATGGAGAAGGTGAAGGATCCACCTCACATACCATTAATGCAGTGTCGAAGGAAAATCCACTGTATCTTCCCCCATCGGGTGATGAACCCCTCCACCAAATCAAAGGGGAAAATACCCATGGAGAAGATTAAAAAATTCCTCCGCGTTGTGGGTCATAATGAAGCCTCGGTGGTTTTAAGCTTGAAGGAAGCTCCACCACAAATATCAATTTTGGAGTTAGTCCTACTTTTCGAGAATCACCGGAAGGTCTTGTTGTAGGGTTTGGAAGAAGCCTGTCTTCCAACATCAGTGGATACAGAAAAATTTCAGCACATGATTGATCACATTTTCAACACTAATGTGATATCCTTCACTGATGATGACATACCGGTCATTGTAAACCGTTGCACATTGCGGTCTTATCCTCTAGATATATGGTGGCTGGAGTCTTAATAGATGGAGGCTCCTCTCTGAATATCTGCCCATATGTTACCTTGGTGAAGATGAATATCAATCTCAACAAAATTCGGAGTAGCCATATTATCATCAAAGCTTTTGATGGAGCCCGCCGTAACTCGGTTGGAGTAATTGAGCTGCCAATCAAAATTGGCCCTCATACATTCTGCGTATCCTTCCATGTACTCGAGATAGATTCGGGATACAACCTTCTCTTGTGACGACCATGGATTCACACGGCAGGGGCAGTCCCCTCCACTCTTCATCAACAGTTGAAATATATCATCAACAATAGCATGGTCACAGTCAACGCTAAACCAAAAATTCCTTAGCATGGGGATATACCGTTCATCAATGCCAATGCAGACGTAGAACCAGTCAGTTTTCATGCTTTGGAAATAAGCAACACCCAATACCACGCTATTGGAACACCATTGCTCGAACCCCACATTTTTTAAGAGGTGATGTCAGCCACTCAAGAAATGATGTCGTTGGGTTATAACTCAGGACAAGGGTTGGGTAAAGATGGCCAGGGTATCCAATACCCCATTCGATTAACCAAGCAAGTTGGAACAGCTGGAATAGTCTATTCTGCCAGCTCTAGTCATAGGAATCCTCATAAGCATCAACAGATTCCTTTGGCTTCAACCATATGGCATTTGGCTTCGCCTTCAAACTCCGAGTCCGCACAACCTCCAGTAAAGGTGCCAGCCAATGTCATGGCCATGTTATTTCCTAAGCCGAAACCGGTGGAGGAAAAGAAAATCATTATTCCAAATCCTGCAATCGAAGAAGAGGAGTAGAGAATAAAGGAAAACATTGTCCGAATAATGTCGGGCATGCGCATTATCATCCATGATGAACATACCAACAGATACACCCCAGATGATGACTGCCCTGACGTAATGGCCATCATTCGGGACAAGAAGGATGATGACAATCCCTCAATCACTGCGGTCCACCTGGACTTTACCCTTACCAATTGGAACAACATTCCTTGCTTTGGTCGACAAGGGTAAAGCGGGCAGAAATCCTTTTCTGCTCTGTAGATACAATAACTGCTTACTTTTCTATACAGTATTAGCAGTTTATTTTTCCAGTATATGCTAACACTGTGTATGATCAACGTATTTCATATATACTAAGTGAAAGCATATTTTGTTTCAGGACTCTGAATTTAGATGTGCCTGTATTTGCGGATACGATGCCTCTCCTACACAAGGATTACACCTTTGATGTAGAGATGAATTCAGCCTTGATGGATCCCCAGGATGACATTCAGGTGCCTCCAGAAATTCAAGAATGGGTCAAAGACAAACCCAAACCCAACCTTGATCAAACCACTTCTTTCAATCTCAGAACCTTAGAAAGCCCTAAGTTAATCCAGATTGGTTTAGACCTTACCCCAAACCAACGGAATAACATGGTTACGCTATTAACACAATTTTAGGATGTGTTTGCATGGTCTCATGAAGACATGGTGGGTTTATCCACTGACATTGTCCTTCATTGCCTTCCCATTAAAGAGGGATTTAAGCTAGTCAAGCAAAAGCTCAGGCGATTGAAACCTGAGTGGAGTTTAAAGGTGAAAGAAGAGATTGTTAAACAATTTCAAGCCGACATCATCATGGTGTCTACATATCCTGATTGCATATCCAATGTCATTCCCGTACCTAAACCTGGAGTGAAGGTGCGAGTTTGAGTTGATTACCGGTACTTGAACAAATCTTGCTTAAAAGATAGCTTTCCCGTGCCATTTATCCACATTCTCATTGACAATACTGAGTAATACGACATGTACTCCTTTGCTGATTGCTTTGCGGGGTACCATCAGATCATGGTTCCCGAGGAAGATCATGAGAAGACTGCTTTCATCACTCCTTGGGGAACTTTTTCCTATAGACGGTTGTCATTCGTCCTCATCATTGCCGGAGCTACCTATCAATGAGCTATGATGGCTCTTGTCCATGACTTAATGCATAAAGAGATTGAGATCTACGTAGATGACATCATTGTCAAGTCCCGGAAGGAGGATGACCATCTAGACCATCTCAGAAAGTTGTTCAACAGGTTGTGTAAGTACAACTTGAAGTTGAATCCAACTAAATGCACCTTTGGCGTCAAGTCAGACAAGTTGCTAGGATTTCTACTCAGCCATAAAGGAATTGAGCTGGATTCTACCAAAATCCAAGCCATCACAGAAATGCCCATTCCTCAGACAGAGAAGGAAATACGTGAATTTTTGGGAAGGATCAACTTCATCAGCAGGTTTATCTCCCAACTCACAGCAACCTGTGAGCCAATCTTCAAATTATTAAGGAAGAACTCCTCCATGAAATGGAATGATGAGTGCCAAAATTCCTTCCTTACAATCAAGAAACAACTAGTCAAAGCACTTATCTTTGTACCACCCAGGGATGATGTTCCCCTGTTCATGTACCTATCTATAAGTGACAATGCCATGGGCTGTATGCTGGGATAGAAAGATGATAGAGACCAAGAACGAGCTATCTATTACTGTGACACCCCCAAAATAGGTATACATCACCCATTCTGAGTTGTCAATACATGGTTCAGAAACAACTACAACTTTATTATTACAAAATGTAAACTATGAGTTTAAATACAGATATTGCCATCTAGATAATATCCACATACAAATAAATCCCCATCATAATTATTGATACATTATTTTACAAAAATGGTGAGGACTACTAAACAACTCTCCCTAGAACCTTCATTCCATACCCCGACTCGTACTCGCTATATTCTCGTCTCCTGAGAAGAAAAATGGAACAAAAAGGAAAAAGGGTGAGCTCAACTAGCCCAGTAGAGAATATTATGACTAAGATAATATACAACAAATTATCGTTAGTCTTCAACAGGGAAAAATCTAATAGAATACAATAGACAACAAGTTTTAAATCAATATTTGCAGCGGAAATATTAATTTATAGAAAAGTTACGTAGAGGATGAAATCTACTAATGTCCATGAATTTAACAGTCCATCAATAGTATTTGTTTTTATCCCTGTAACATCAATCAATGCACCTCTTGATTCATATATTCACCCTTGCACTACAGGCCAAGGATATTCATCATTTGGTCATGTTCATGTAAACACCTGTTCATCTTTGCACTACGGGCCAAAGATATTCATCAGAAATCATTCATCTTTGCACTACAGGCCAAAGATATTCAATAATATCATCATTTAAGACTGAGGATGATGAAAAATATTTTTAAAGAAACGAATCCAGTGAAACAAAATGACAAGGATTAAGGATTAAGGATTCGTACTTTGTTTTATCCATGTCCAAAAATACCTCAAAAATAATCATAGTGGTGTAAAATTCAAGAATGATCAAAACATGGATACAATCAAAGCTAGTATCCACAATAGATATTTTAGACGAAAAGGAAAATTTTCATTTTTCGATGAATAGTGCCGTATTCGTGAATAGTGTCGTATACGTGAATAGTACCGTATACGTGAATAGTAACTCCGACACCAAAAGTTCCAAATTTGATAAAAAGTTCAGATCAATACTTCGGCATAATGATATTAGAAGAAATAATATCATTTAAAAAAAATATAATATCCCTTACCTCGGAAAGACAGTACTTCTAACTGGAATACTGGATATAGGCTATAACTTGAACTTTCACCTTATAGCAATACTCAAAGTATACTCAAAATACTCACAAGAATACGCTCAATAATATAAAGAGAGAAAACTTCAGTTTCTGGTGTGATTTTCAATTCTAACCTAAGCACCATATTTATAGGAAAATGCTTAGAACACCAAAGCAGAAAATTTAATATAATAATAATATATATAATAAATCTTCTACGCACACTTGAAATCTGATTTCAGCTCAATAACCACATGCCACCTTCTAGAAAAAAATAAGAAAGAACGTTTTTCTAATTTAAAATAACTTAAACTTCCAAAAATCAATTATTTCGGGGCTTCGGAACTTCAATAATTCACAATAAATAGCCCTTTTGTTAGAAAATTCGAATCTCGCGAGTTTTTATAGGAAATTCAATTCTCTACAACTTTGCAGAAGAACGTTTTTCCAAATTCCAAACAAAAATTGACTGAAATCCATAAACAGGTGATTTTAGAGGCTATAATCAAATTTCAGTCAATAAATGGGGTCCACCGACATGTTTAACATGTTTTAAACATTTATTGCAACAAAAATACTCTTCCTCCTCGTATACTCATATATCTCACATTTGTTGTAAAAATATCACCATTATTATATTATTAAAATATAATAATATATATATTTAAATGAATTATTTTATCAGAAAAAGATAAAATTTCAATTTTCAACAATTGTCTCATTAAAAATCTTCTCCATCTATATCCACATAAAATCAATATTTTCCTCATTATATGAATCAATAATTAATTATTCACAAATGATATTACAGAATCACAATATTGAAAACCAGGCAGTTCCAAGGAAAGAGGGGGCTTTCCAATAAAAAATTTCTCCTTACTGGCGCGCAATTAGGTGACCAAACCTCTCCTTAGACAGAACTTTCTAGACATTACCAATAATGTTATCTAATAATATTATTCAGATAATATGAATTATTACTTCGATAATGAAAAATATTGTGTAATGACAATTATTGTAACAACAACAATATAAAATATCAACGCAGCAATTATTGAATTAATAAAATAAAATACTGAACAGTAATTACTGTAACCATTATTGAGTAGTTCCTTCTTACGTAAGAGTCAATAATTGGTGCAATACCGTGTGCTACTGTGCAACAACGCGTATTATCGTGTTTTAACCACCGAGTATTCCAACAGTGTAAACGATAACAACTACGCCGTTATTTTTAAAAAACTTATATTTGTCGTTTCCTTCCTCCAATCGCTTTCCGTTATGGGGCCCACACATGGCTGTACCGTCGTACGAATATTCCCCGACAGTACGAATATTCCACGACCAAACGAATATTCCCCGACAACAATGAATATTTTATAACCACTTGCTTATTTTGAAATATTTGCGTATTTTACCCATAACTATCCACATTAATCACATCAACCCTTACTATTTCAAAATAATAATTAGAGAAAATTAAATTTCATTTATTAATTATTTGGGGTCTTACAACCTCCCCTCCTTATGAAATTTCGTCCTTGAAATTGACATACCTACCTGGTGTTTCAAAAATATGAGGATACCTCGCTTTCATTTCTGTTTCCAACTCCCAGGTCATTTCCTCTATAGCATGATTCCTCCACAAAACTTTAACTTGTGGTATGACCTTTGTGCGTAGGACATGCTACTTCCTATCCAAGATCTTGACAGGTACCTCTTCGTACGTTAAGTCTTCGGCTATCTCATCTGGTTCTAACTCGATAACGTGGTTCGGGTCTTTCACATATTTACGAAGTACAAATATGTGAAACACATTATGAACACGAGACATACTCGGAGGTAACGCGAGTCTATAGGCTACATTTCCTACTCGGTCAAGAATTTGAAATGGGCCAATAAATCGTAGATTGAGTTTTCCTCTTTTCCCAAATCTTGTAACTCCCTTCCATGGAACAACTCACAATAATACATGATCCCCTATACTAAATTCCACGTCCTTTCGATGAAGATCCGCATAACTCTTTTATCGATCTTGTGCCGTTCGTATACGTTGTTGAATCATTTGGATCTTTTCGGTAGTCATACGTACTAACTCGGGTCCCAACAATGTTGCTTCACCCACCTCATCCCAACATATTGGAGAGCGACACTTTCATCCATATAATGCTTCAAATGGAGCCACACCTATACTTGCCTGATAACTGTTGTTGTAGGAGAATTCCACCAATGGTAAATATTTATCCCAACTGCCCTTGAAGTCTAGGACACAAAGTCTTAATAGATCTTCAAGAGTTTGAATAGTCCTCTCTGATTGTCCGTCCGTTTGAGGATGGTATGCCGAACTGAATCGTAAATCCGTACCCATAGGTTTTTGCAAGCTAACCCAAAATCTTGAAGTGAATCTTGGGTCACGATCCGAAACTATAGATACTGACATGCCATGCAACCTCACAATCTCATTTACATACATTTGAGCAAGACGTTCAAGGGAATAAGTCTCTCGTATCGGCAAGAAATGAGAAGACTTGGTTAATCTATCAACAATAACCCAAATAGCATTTATGCCTTGAGAAACTGTGGGAAGACCCGTAACGAAATCCATGGTAATGTGTTCCCACTTCCATTTCGGAATCTCAAGTAGTTGCAATGGTCCCTTAGGCACTTGATGCTCCGCCTTTACACGTTGACAAGTTAAACATGTTGAGATAAACTTTGCAATCTCTCTCTTCATATTGTTCCACCAAAATGTATGTCGAAGATCACGATACATTTTAGTACTTCCAGGATGGATTGCAAATGGTGTATTGTGTGCCTCCATCATGATCTTGTACTTTAAATCAGAATCGTTAGGAACACAAAGTCTGGAGTGGACTCGAAGTATTCCTTCTTCATCAATTCTCACTTCCGGAATAGCTCCTTCTTGTACTTTCTTCTTCATATGCATCAGCTCCGGGTCGGTGGCTTGAGCAACCTTAACTTTTTCTATTAAAGTTAGCTCTATGCGTATACTTGACATCATCGTACTTGTTCCTGTATATGATCTTCTACTCAACGCGTCAGCTACCACGTTTGCTTTTCCAAGATGGTATTGAATAGTGTGGTCGTAATCTTTCAACAGCTCAAGCCAACGTCGTTGCCACATGTTGAGTTCCTTTTGCGTGAAGAAATATTTGAGGCTTTTATGGTCTGAATATATCTCCACTTTCTCCCCATATAGATAGTGCCTCCATATCTTTAGTGTGAAAACGACTGCTGCCAACTCTAGATCATGAGTAGGATAATTCCTCTCATACTCTTTAAGTTATCGCGAGGCATAGGCTATGACTTTCCCACATTGCATGAGAACACATCCTAACCCTTTGCCTGAAGCATCGTTGTAGATAACAAATCCATCCGTACCAGATGGTATTGTTAGAACAGGTGCTGAAATGAGTCTCCTATTAAGCTCTTGGAAACTCTTCTCGCATTCCTCGCTCCATACGAATTTTATATCTTTCCGAGTCAGCTGAGTTAATGGAGTAGCGATTCGAGAAAACCCATCCACGAATCTCCGATAATAACCAGCTAAGCCCAAAAAGCTACGTACTTCAGTCACCGACTTCGGTTGCTCCCAACTTTGTATTGCTTCAATCTTCGCCGGGTCAATAGATACTCCATGTTTAGACACCACGTGCCCAAGAAATGCTACTTCCTCAGGCCAGAATTCACATTTCTTCAACTTGGTATAAATCTTATTTTCACGAAGCCTTTGGAGTACCAGCTTCAAATGGTGCTCATGATCTTCACGGCTTTTGGAATATATGAGGATGTCATCAATAAAGACAACAACGAATTGATCCAAATAATCCTTGAATACTCGGTTCATCATGCCCATGAAAGCCGCAGGAACATTAGTCAATCCGAAAGACATGACTAAGAATTCATAATGCCCATACCGAGTTCTGAAGGCAGTCTTTGGAATATCCTCAATTCTAATTTTTAGCTGATGATATCCAAAACGAAGATCAATTTTTGAAAAGAATTGTGCTCCTTGCAACTGGTTAAACAAGTCATCAATACGAGGTAGAGGATACCTATTCTTGATGGTGACATGGTTTAATTCCCGATAGTCAATACAAAGTCGCATACTCCCGTCTTTCTTCTTTACGAATAAAACAGGAGCACCCCAATGAGATGTACTAGGACGAATGAAACCGATGTCCAATAACTCATGTAGTTGGACCTTTAACTCCTGAAGTTCAATAGGAGCCATTCGATATGGGGTTTTAGAAATGGGCTTTGTACCAGGTTCAAGGTTAATAAAGAATTCAACTTCACGTTCTGGGGGTAGACCGGGAAGTTCTTCAGGAAATACGTCAGGAAAGTCAATAACAACAGGAATATTATTCAAATTTGATGTGTCTTTATTCAAATCCATAACATGAGCTAAGAAAGCTTGACATCCGCTTTTTAATAAACGAATAACTTTATGATTAGATATGACAGTGATTGATTTTAATGGTTTAGTTGCTAGAATTTGAACAACAGGTTATTTAGGAATATGAAAACTAACAACCTTACGAAAACAATCAATTTTAGCATGATGAGTAGTTAACCAATCAATCCCTAAAATCACATCAAAAGCAAGTATCTTTAAAGAGATAAGGTCAACAGGTAAGGTGATGGTGCCAACTTGAATCAAACAAAATTTATAAACAGTGGATGTGATGAAAGTTTCTCCTAACGGAGTCTCCACAGATAGGTCAGAGTCTAATTTCTCCGGAGTCAAGTTTAAACGTTGAGCACAAGCAGGAGAGATAAATGAATGGGTAGCACCGGTATCAAGTAAGGTATAAACTTCGCAAGAATTTATAAATAGCTTACCCGTGATCACCTCGTTTGGGTTCCTCGTATTTTGACCAGTCACAACAAACGCTCTTCCAGGAACCATTGACTTTGACTTTTCTGGGACAGCCTTCTGAATCATCGTCCCCGCTGGAATTGGTTTCGCTACCGTACAATCTCGAGCGATATGTCCTTCCTTCCCATAATTATAACATACCTTGAACTGTTGTGGGCAGTTTGGACTGATATGTCCCTCTTTCTCGCATTTATAGCATATGACCGGTGGTCCTTCTCCTCCCTTGGAACCATTTGCTGTTGGCACTGTCATCTACACATGGTCATTGTTGAATCTCCTCTTCTTGAAATCTCCTCCCGACTCGCTTTTTCTATTTTCATAGCTATGATTACCACCAGAGTGGTTACCATTTTTGTCCGTCTTTTTCTTTCTCCACTGGTTATTGTTGTTTTGCTGAGTGCTATCTCCAGTATGATCCTGATTGTGGTACCTCTGTTGACCGTACTCGTTATCTCGCTCCAATAATTGAGCCCTGTTAACAACATCTGAATAGAGAGAAAATTTATGAGAGATGAGATATTGTCGTATGCCGGGTTTCAAACCTCTCAGAAACATCCGCGTCATACATTCCTCATTCTCCACCAAATGAGGTGCAAACCTGGATAACTCTGCAAACTTTGCCTCGTACTGAGACACCGTCATGTTATTTTGTTCTAATCTGTTGAACTCCACTTCCTTCATATAACGAACACTTTCAGGAAAGTATTTGTCATTAAATAGTTTTTGAAACGTCTCCCAAGACATGCTAAGTGCGGCTGGATGGGTACGCTTCACAGACTCCCCCCAGTAGTCTGCCTCGCCACGGAACATAAAGGTGGAGAATGGAACCTTCTGTTCCTCCGTGCATCCCAAGACATCGAATATCTTGGTAATTTGCTTGACCCATGTCTCCGCCATGATCGGATCTGGCTTTCCCTTAAATTCTGGTGGTCACAACTCTTTGAACTGCTTGGCTGTGACAACCCATGAATTTTTATTAGTTTTGCCAGCCTATTGCACATTCTCCTCGTTGGTAAGTACAGGCATCTCCACGGTCTCATTAACTCCACTTTTAACATTCTCGGTTGCCATTCTTAAATACTGCCATAAAACAAGGGTTAATTAAGCAAATCAATATATCACATAATATCCCTATATACTGACCAACTAACAAATAAACATAGGTAAGACACACTAGGAAAGGATTTACTCGTCTCTTCCCTCCTAGTTCTATTCCCCGATCTCCGCCAGAGATCATATCCCTAAGCTCTGATACCAAGTGTGACACCCCCAAAATAGGTATACATCACCCATTCTGAGTTGTCAATACATGGTTCAGAAACAAATACAATTTTATTATTACTACATGTAAACTATGAGTTTAAATACATATATTGCCATCTAGACAATATCCACATACAATTAAATCTCCATCATAATTATTGATACATTATTTTACAAAAATGGTGAGGACTACTAAACAACTCTCCCTAGAACCTTCATTCCATACCCCGACTCGTACTCGCTATATTCTCGCCTCCTGAGAAGAAAAATGGAACAAAAAGGAAAAAGGGTGAGCTCAACTAGCCCAGTAGAGGATATTATGACTAAGATAATATACAACAAATTATCGTTAGTCTTCAACAGGGAAAAATCTAATAGAATACAATAGACAACAAGTTTTAAATCAATATTCGCAGCGAAAAATATTAATTCATAGAAAAGTTACGTAGAAGATGAAATCTACTAATGTCCATGAATTTAACAGTCTATCAATAGTATTTATTTTTATCCCTGTAACATCAATCAATGCACCTCTTGATTCATATATTCATCCTTGCACTACAGGCCAAGGATATTCATCAGTTGGTCATGTTCATCTAAACACCTGTTCATCTTTGCATTACGGGCCAAAGATATTCATCAGAAATCATTCATCTTTGCACTACAGGCCAAAGATATTCAATAATATCATCATTTAAGACTGAGGATGATGAAAAATATTTTTAAAGAAACGAATCCAGTGAAACAAAATGACAAGGATTAAGGATTAAGGATTCGTACTTTGTTTTATCCATGTCCAAAAATACCTCAAAAATAATCATAGTGGTGTAAAATTCAAGAATGATCAAAACATGGATACAATCAAAGCTAGTATCCACAATAGATATTTTAGACGAAAAGGAAAATTTTCATTTTTCGATGAATAGTGTCGTATTCGTGAATAGTGTCGTATACGTGAATAGTACCGTATACGTGAATAGTAACTCCGACACCAAAAGTTCTAAATTTGATAAAAAGTTCAGATCAATACTTCGGCATAATGATATTAAAAGAAATAATATCATTTAAAAAAATATAATATCCCTTACCTCGGAAAGACAGTACTTCTAACTAGAATACTGGATATAGGCTATAACTTGAACTTTCACTGTATAGCAATACTCAAAGTATACTCAAAATACTCAAAAGAATACGCTCGATAATATAGAGAGAGAAAACTTCAGTTTCTGGTGTGATTTTCAATTCTAACCTAAGCACCCTATTTATAGGAAAATGCTTAGAACACCAAAGCAGAAAATTTAATATAATAATAATATATATAATAAATCTTCTACGCACACTTGAAATCTAATTTCAGCTCAATAACCACATGCCACCTTCTAGAAAAAAATAAGAAAAAACGTTTTTCTAATTTAAAATAATTTAAACTTCCAAAAATCAATTATTTCGGAGCTTCGGAACTTCAATAATTCACAATAAATAGCCCTTTTGTTAGAAAATTCGAATCTCGCGAATTTTTATAGGAAATTCAATTCTCTACAATTTTAAAGAAGAAAGTTTTTCCAAATTCCAAACAAAAATTGACCGAAATCCATAAACGGGTGATTTTAGAGGCTATAATCAAATTTTAGTCAATAAATTGGGTCCACCGACATGTTTAACATGTTTTAAACATTTATTGCAACAAAAAATACTATTCCTCCTCGTATACTCATATATCCCATATTTGTTGTAAAAATATCACCATTATTATATTATTAAAATATAATAATATATATATTTAAATGAATTATTTTATCAGAAAAAGATAAAATTTCAATTTTCAACAATTGTCTCATTAAAAATCTTCTCCATCTATATCCACATAAAATCAATATTTTCCTCCTCATTATATGAATCAATAATTAATTATTCACAAATGATATTACAGAATCACAATATTGACAACCAGGCAGTTCCAAGGAAAGAGGGGGCTTTCCAATAAAAAATTTCTCCTTACTGGCGCGCAATTAGGTGACCAAACCTCTCCTTAGACAGAACTTTCTAGACATTACCAATAATGTTATCTAATAATATTATTCAGATAATATGAATTATTACTTCGATAATGAAAAATATTGTGTAATGACAATTATTGAAACAACAACAATATAAAATATCAACGCAGCAATTATTGAATTAATAAAATAAAATACTGAACAGTAATTACTGTAACCATTATTGAGTAGTTCCTTCTTACGTAAGAGTCAATAATTGTTGCAATACCGTGTGCTACTGTGCAACAACGCGTATTACCGTGTTTTAACCAGCGGGTATTCCAACAGTGTAAACGGTAACAACTACGCCGTTATTTTTAAACAACTTATATTTGTCGTTTCCTTCCTCCAATCGCTTTTCGTTATGGGGCCCACACATGGCTGCGTCGTCGTACGAATATTCCCCGACAGTACGAATATTCCACATCAAAACGAATATTCTCCGACAACAATGAATATTTTATAACCACTTACTTATTTTGAAATATTTGTGTATTTTACCCATAACTATCCACATTAATCACATCAACCCTTACTATTTCAAAATAATAATTAGTGAAAATTAAATTTCATTTATTAATTATTTGGGGTCTTACAATTACCTCAGCAAAAGTTTCAGCAGCAGTGAACACAAGTACACTCTGATCGAGAAGACGTGTTATGCTTTAGTATGGGCTTCCATGAGGTTACAGCATTACCTCCATGGTCACACAACCCATCTCATATCCCGCGTGAATCCTCTCAAGTACGTGTTCAATAAACCCATGTTGAATTGCCGGCTGTCCAGATGGCAGTTGATCCTACAACAATTTGACATCGTATATGTGACTCAAAAGTCCATCAAAGGTCAATGAATCGCAAATCAACTGGCCGCCTCACATTCAGGGGATTTCAAACCCTTGGAAACATATTTCCCCGATGAAGGAGTATTGACATGGAAGGTTCTGGAGCTGGAGCAATTCTAGTATCTGATACGGGGGAGCAGTATCCCATTGCCTTCAAATTACAGTTTGTCAGCACCAACAATACGACTGAATATGAAGGCTGTCACATGGGGCTAAAACTTGCCCATTCAATGGACATCAAGCGGTTAACTATCCTTGGAGATTCGGAGTTGGTAATCAGACAATCCATCGAAGTCTATCAAACCAAGGAACTACATTTGCTCCCTTACCTATCGGTAGGTTTTGAAGATGGCTTTGGAGTTCGAAGGAATCTCTTTTCTACACATTCCTCGTAATATGAATGATTTCAAGGACGCATTAGCAACTTTGGCCTCCTTGATTCGCATATCAGACAAGGAACACTTGCCAAGTGTCACAATTTCCCTGAACAAGGCCCCAACCTATGGGAATTACGTTGGAGAAGTATCAGATGAGCTACCTCCCATCCAACCTCCTTGGTATCAGCATATCAAGGAATATCTGGGAGATAGATCTACACCCGCTGAGGCGAGCCTGACTAAGAAAAGGTGGATCCATCGACTTTCTATGAAGTTCTACTTAAGTGGAGATACGCTCTATAAAAGAGATGTCGGACTAGGTCTCCTCAGGTGTCTAGACAAAGATCAAGCCCAAAGGCTTATGGATGAAATCCATGGCAGAGTTTGTGGCCCCCAAATGAGTGGTCCCCTCCTCGTCAAGAAAGTCCTCAAGATGGGACATTATTGGCTATCTCTCAAGGCTAATTGCCATGACCACGTCAAAAGATACTATCAGTGCCAGATTCATGGGAATGATATACACGCCCCTCCACAGGAGCTCCACAATATGATTTTACCTTGGCCCTTCTCAATGTGGGGAATGGATGTTATTGAGCCCATTGAGCCTAAAGCCAGTAATGGTCACCGATTTATCTTCACCACGATCGACTACTTCACCAAGTGGGTAGAAGCAGCCTCCTTCCCCAGGGTCACTAAAGAAGTCATCATTGTTTTCATCAGAAATAATGTCATTTATCGATATGGACAACCAGAGGTGATTGTGTCAGACAATGCCAAAAACATCAACAACAAAATGATGGAGGAGTTATGCAGTAAATTCCACTTTAAACATCTTAACTTTGTCATTTATCGTCCGAAGATGAACGGTGTTGTTGAAGTGGCTAACAAAAATATCAAGAATATTATGCAAAAGATGTCAGCCAACCACAAAGATTGGCCTAACCTGTTGCCTCTTACTCTATTAGCCTACAGAACCACAATGCGTACTTCAACTGGGGCAACCCCCTACACTTTAACCTATGGGATGGAAGCAGTGTTTCCCATAAAAGTTGAGATGGATTCTCTCAGAGTGTTGATCGATGCTCAGCTGGATGAAAATCAATGGGTACAAGACAGGTATCACTAATTGTCTCTGATAGATGAAAGGCGAACCGTGGCTATCTTATATGGTCAGCTATACCAGCAAAGGATCGCCAGATCCTACAACAAAAAAGTCAGCTACGGTAATTTAAACAACATGACTTGGTTCTGAAGAAGATTCTTGACAATCAAGATCAGGCCAAAGGAAAATTCGCTCCTAACTAGGAAGGCCCGTTTATTGTCAAAGAAATATTGACAAGAGGCGCTCTCAGATTACAAGAAATGGACGGCGATGAATTTCCACAACTCATCAACTCAGACACCATGAAACGATATTATGTCTGAAGTAACCAGCAAGCACCTTGGTGCATCATCATCAGGTCACCAATCATTCCTGTTCTTTAACCCTTTACCACCTAGAACTAGCTACACTTTGCCCCTCGGGAAACATACTCTTCAAGCCAGCAGCTTGGCTTTCTCCTTTGCGTTCGTACAACTTAGGTCATCCCACCGCGGATTGAACCTCTTGCGTTCGCAGTTTGGCTACCCATACATGGGATTAAACTTCGCCTACCTGCAGTTTATCCTCAACATAGGATTAAACTTTCTCCTCCCTGCACTCTGACTTGCACGTGGGATTACGCTTTTCTTCTCGCGCCGAGGGGCGAACTACGTCGACCTGATCTCCTCTTCAATAGGAGTACGTAGGCAACCATGTTACATGGCCCGATCGCAATAAAACAAAAACAACAAAAACATTTCTACCCTCTTCTCCTTATAAAAACAAAAACAACCAAAAACATTCCTACACCATATCAGCCATATACAGCATTGAACCTCTTACACCAGGTTCGAACTACGCAGACCTGATCTCCTCTTCAATAGGAGTACGTAGGCAGCCATTCATGGTCTGGTCTCACCCTCTACCAAAATACAAACCGTTGTCAGCGAGTATTGGGATTCTCTTTCAAACTAGTACATTTCATTTGGCTTCAGACCAAAGGGATGGAATTACCTAAACTCCTCCCAAATAGGAGATTCAGCGACCATCAAGCTACGGTCATACCTCGAAGAGCAATACTAAACCATAAGAGGTGGAATTAACTAGGCTTCTCCTAAATAGAAGTACTGGCACCCATCTGTGGTGCGGTCAATCTCAGAGATGAAAGCCACATTCCTCTCCACATTTCCATTCAGAAACAAGTCCCAAGACAACAAATATGGTAGGGATATACATAGATCGATGATCCATTCTGAACTATCCAAAGACAGCTCCATGTCCATCCACCAAGGAAGAATTCAGAATTCATCCAGATCACAAGCCCTGAAGCAGCAGGCAAAATATAAAGCAAATAGCAAGGCATATCTAAAAGGGAAGTGATCAAAAAATATATTTCCCTATCATATATAATGCTATTTGATATATATACAATGTGAACTGTACATGACAAAATGGCTAAGCTAGTCTGTACAGGTAAATGCAAGATCATCTACGAATCAGGGTACATGCGAGCTAGCAAGACCAACATGGCATCCCTCTCAGAAGAAGGAGGTAAAGCTGTGGTCTCCTGCATGAGAATATCCACACGACCCAACAGATCTGTAGCCATCTGCATGATGACCATATGCTCATCGATGTAAGCGCTCATCTCTGCGATCATACCAGTGGTAAGGGACCTCGCTGAAGTACTATCGATGGTAGCCACATCCCAGGCAGATATAGCACTATCCCGCTCGACTATCACTGTATCTCTGTCTGACCTGGCCTCATCCCGCTCAACAACAGCGGCATCTTTATAAGTTAATGCCTCATCTCTCTCTAATAGGGCAGCGTCCCTCACATCAAGAGCAGTCGACATCATAGATTAAATCTGGTCTCTCTCAAAGGTCATCAGATGAAGACTCTGCTCTAAATACTGTGCTGAGTGCTGGATCACAAAAGTACTGGTACTAGGAGAATCTGGAAGAAATGCTGGCAGCCCAACAGCAGTATCCTCCTCGATGTAGGTATCAATGTCCTCTATAGGCTCTATATCGCCTGACTCAATCTCTGGTACTGTAAATACTGCTGCAACCGATAAAACCTCCGTCTCCATCCATGCGGAGTACTCTGCAGAATAATTGGGACGACTGGCAGGAAAAGCAGCTAGCTCACGCTGATCCCAGCAAGCGTATACAAGAGATCAGTACTCGGCTGAGAGGTATCGAGAAGTTGAGTGCTGACCTGCTACCCCCTCGAAGGGATGAAAATCCTAGAACTGGTCAAACTGCGACATCACAACCAATGGATGATAAGTCGTCACGCCACTCAAACCAGCCGAGGGGAGGATATCCATGCCCGGAGCATGAGTAATGAAGCTGTATGGTGAGAAAAGCCCCGAGCACAGCAATATGCTAAATGGATCTCGGATATCTGCCAAAAATACGGACCAGGACTGAGCATCTACACACTCTGATGGATGAAAGGAATACGATATAGCCACCTCATGGGAGAAACAATACCTGTGTCATCTAAAGGTACCAACCGGTCGCAAGTGTGACATAAACCACACATATAGCATGACCGAACTCCCTATAAACACACCTGACGGGTAAGTACGGCAGTAGGAAGCTAATCGCAAGGTCTCTGCCACGATCATAGATACAATGGTATGACCCTCCCTGAGAACTCTCACTGCCATGATAACGCCTATATCTATCTCATCCATGTACCGCGGCATGTACACTTATGATAGTACACATAATATCAGTACATCAACTCTGGTCGAACGCCAATGATCCTCCGACACAATGAAATCCCCTGAATGTCGTGAGTAGCTATCCTCCGCACAAAATCTATCACACAGAAAATGCTGAGAGATCACATGGCCGGATGTCAGCTCATCCTGCACCACTCTGCGCCTCAATCTGGTGAGAGTCATGAATCGTCTACTCATTTCTCCCAAAGCCATATGTACGCAAGGTCGGTCTAGGGGCAACATCGTTAAACGGGCATACTCCTCCAGAGTAGGAGTCAACTCATGGGTGCCAAAGCGAAATACCTTCCTATCAGCTAGCCAATGCTATAACATCCCATCTACAAATCCTACAGGAACCTGAAATGCCAAAAGGTTCATGGTATGTTGCAATAATAAATCTATAGTCACCCTATCTGGTGGTGACATGCTATCGTATCACGAGCGCATACCCAATGCTACCACTGACGGTGGGGTATGATCTATACGGCTAACTATCGAAGAAGACATCTATTCGGGCCGTGTCATAAGACCATCCAAGGGTCAATACCGAGTATCTCTGTACATACATACATATGCATAACATGATACATGCATAACAGATAATGGATGGCAATATGATATAAGGAATGAAAAAAAACGTGCATACATTCCTAAATATATCATCATCTAATACATCAGCTCTACACAGCTACAAATACATGAAAATGGGGCACAAACGCCCTACTACTAACAGAGGCCTATCTAAAGATATAGCGAGAATGGGGAACAACCACCCAATATCTAACAGAGGCCTATCAAAAGATATAGTGAGAATACACATCAGAAAAAGACAATGGTCTCGATGTCCACATCATCAATCCTGTCTACCTGATGTAACTCCTCCTGAGTCATCGGATCTCTATCAATAGGGATGTCAGGCCTATAAAGGGGAGGATCTGCGCTGGAAAAACCAAATGGGTCGTCTGAGGGGCCAGTACCGGAGCTGGAAGGAACAAATATCTCTGCCTCTGCTGGATCTCTATCCAAATGCGGAATAAATATCTGTGCCAGATCCAACTGCCGGGTCAAGCTATCAATCTGGGTTATATGGGTCGGAGCTCGAACACAAGCTACCCAATCAGTCATCATCAGTGATCCAGGAACCATGTCCCCCATGAACAGTATGGCACGAGACTGGGCCCCAATAGTGCGAGGGAGCCACCAGCGATGGAATATCTCTTGAGTACATGGACCCTCTGATAAATCAAAACCGTCAACTCCCAAAAATGGAATATCAATGGCGGGTGACTGTGATATAGGCCAATGACGCCTAACAGGAGGCAAGATCGGTATCGAATCTCCCCTGTAGTGCTCCTAATAGCACTCTCTCCTAAATAGAGCTCCCAACCCTCTGGCTCGGTCTAGTTCGAGTTGAAATGAAATTCTTACGGGCTAAAAAGGTCAAATCGGGAATAAAAATGTCATGCGATTGAGCAAAATAGCATATAATCTTGGTCTTCTCAGATGAGACTTTGAATCTGCACATCATTCATTGGTAGTCGCCTGAACACAAGGTATACTATGCCAATGACCTTAGTTGTCGCAAATCACATTCGGCAATACCTTATATTGGTCCGATGCCACCGACTCCGAGTTGTTACCCGACAGGGGTTACAACGTGAACCCCCCGACGGGGGTTACAACGTGAGTCCCCTACGGGGGTTACAACGTGAGTCACTGACGGGGGTTACAACGTAGATCCCCGGTGGGGGTTACAATATGTTCATCCGTTGATAATTCTATCAACGAAGGTCAAGCAGCCTTGATATTATTTTCGCCGATGGCAGATAAACCCATCGAAGAGTTGAGAACCGTTTGGTAGTTGTGTGCGTACTTATGCATCCCCAATAGGTCCCCGACGGGGGTTACAACCTATATATCTGGCGGGAGTAGCAACCCATGCTCAGTTGTTGACACACATATCAACGAAGGTCAAGCAACCTTGACATCATTTCAGCCGATAGCGTTTAAACCTGTCAGAGATATAGAGCTGTTTGAGGTTCTCATACCCAACTGCTCATATTCCCCAGTGAATCCCCGGCGGGGGTCACAACGCAATGCTCCGTTGATCTACATGTCAGCGAAGGTCAAGCAACCTTGACGATCTCCTCATAGAGTTTCAGCCATTGATTCACACGTCAGCGAAGGTCAAGCAACCTTGACAGCATATCCCATAGGATGTTTCAGCCGTTGGTTCACAAGTCAACGAAGGTCAGGCATCCCTGACAGCATTTGTTGTTGGCAGTAAATCCAACAGAATCATGATGTATTCTGGCGATACTAACCAGGAGAGGTCAACATTATCAAAGAGGATAGATGATGGAATATGTTATACACATCCTCAAATAGATCAAGATTTATCCCCACATATCTCTTACACATAAGAGATACCCCTTCAGTATCAAGTCGTTATCAAGAACACAGGAATTTTGTGATAACTCCAACACCAACACCCTAACATATTCGGCTTGCACATCAGATCTGGTCTGTATTGCCAATCCCTAGTTGAAGCAACAGGGAACCAATAATCATCCCCAGTATGTTGGGCCACAACCCCGTACACATGCATCATATATTTGCACCATGTTGCTATCCATAGTACCATGTTTATCTAGTTGCGTTTCAAGTGTCTAGGATTCTTTATCCTACCCATGCATCGCCATGCATGAGTATGATAAAGAGGGGCATCTGTAGACACTCAAAATTTTTTGTACTACTGTTACTAACATTACAGGAGGACATATTCGTCTTTTAAGAGAGAACCCTGAAAGATAATCCAAATCCACACCGAATACTAACGAAAGTTTAGCATCAACCCCGGATCATAATCTGGGAGTAATGGTTTCAACCTCGGATTTAACCCCGAGACCTGTAGATACAATACCAGAACACACACCGAAGAAGACCAATTAATCTCAGAGATAACCCCGAGGTATCCAGTCTCAGTCCCAACCATGGGAATAGCCACCAACCTTGGTGATAACCCCAAGGAATGCAGTTTCGGAGATAACCCCAAAAATGCTTGTTTCAAATGTCATCAGCTTCAATCTCGGCACTCAGAACGAAATACACTGTGCTAACACGACAATCACATCGAGAAGACAGGCACACCTCAAAGATGACAATGAGGATTTTCAACAAATACAGCAGTCCAATCTCAGCGAAGTCTGAGCAACGTCTGTTTATCGGCCCAATCCGGTAGTAACATCGGTGAGGAGTAACATCACCATCTCGTCCAACACGATGCCATTGTACTGGGTAACGAATGAAAGTTGTGCGGGGTAACGGATGAAAGCTGAAGCTTGAAGACCAGAGTGACTATTGTGCGGGGTAACGGATGAAAGTTGAAGCTTGAAGACCGGAGGGCATCGTCCCATCTTCAAAGACTTCGTACAAACTCTAATCCCATGCCATCGTACAACTCTCGACAACGGCGGTCTGAAATAGGTCCTGAATACCTCCAAAAGAATGCACGGATTGCACTTCTCAAAATCCGAGTGGACATTACAGTGTCTGAGTGCACGTAATTTGAGACGACCTGACCCGACAGAACAGGGCTGACCCAACCCGCCTCTGGTACAACTGCGGCTGAGCCGCAGGTACACCTGCGGCACCCTTTTCCTATAAATAAGAGACTTGGGGTGCTGATTTTAAAGAGAAAAAGAGACGGGGAAACCCTGCACAATTTTCTCTGCACTCACCATACAATGTATTTTCCCACTTTCAAACACCTATGAGCTCATATATAGCCTCTTTTGTACCCACAAAAGCCCAGTGTTTACCCACTCTAAAGATATAGAAGCCCTTTTTATCAGTCAGTTGTAAGCCTTCTCACACACTTTAGAGTCTTTATCTTCATATTTGCACACACCCTTCTACACGTTGAGAGTCGTGTTGCTTGCTTTTGCCCGGACTTCGGTTCGTGGTTTCATTCCAGTCTGTATATATATATATATATATATATATATATATATATATATATATATATATATATATATATATATATCAACTGTGTGTCGAACTTTGTTCGATGAGCTTAGACTTCGGTCTGGTGCGTTTATTCGCCTTATATATATATATATAGAAAACTGATCAGGTCCGGGACCCCAATTTTTTTTTTGTAGAACAACTAAAAAAAAATTATGGAACTAAAATTTTTCCATAATACAGTGTTTTGGGTGTGTTTTTAATACCTACACCAACCAATGTATGTACATTCTGCCCAGACTGTACAGAAATGTTTTGGTATAGGCATCCAAATCACGCCAAAAACACTGTATTATGTAAAAATTTTAGTTTCATAAATTTTTTTTTAGCTGTTTCAAAAAAAAGCAAAAAAAAGGTCCGGATTTTAATAGAGTCCGGGATTCCGGACTGGATCCGGACTCTCTCTCTCTCTCTCTCTCTCTCTCTCTATATATATATATATATATATATATATATATAGCAAGGATCTTAGGCTCACCCTTATTGAGCTCACCCCGAGCTCACCCTGCATTTTTTTAAACAACTAATAAAAAATGTATAATAATATTTGGAATTGAAAGTTTTTTAAAAGAAATATTTTGGGTGTGATTTGGGTACATATAACAAAACAGTGTAGTACAGTCTGTACAACACTGTTTTGTTATATGTACCCAAATCACACCCAAAACACTTTTTTTTAAAAAAACTTTCAATTCCAAAAATTATTATATATTTTTTATTAGTTATATTTTTTTTATAAAAAAAAATTGCAGGGTGAGCTCGGGGTGAGATCAATAAGGGTGAGCCTAAGAAATGGACTATATATATATATATATATATATATATACTTTTATATATGAACTGTGGTCGAACTGTGGTCGAACTATGTTCGATGAGCCTGAATTTTACATCCGGTGCGTTTATCGCTTTTATATATATATATATATATATATATATATATATATATATATATTTATATATATATATTTATTTATTCTGTCCTGCCTGGAGTTCCCTTCGTGGCAGTCGATCGCTTTTACAGCTTTCTTTACATTTAGTTCTGCCTGGAGTTTACTTCGTGGAAGTTGACCGCATTTACAGCTTTATTTACATTCTGTCCCGCCTGGAGTTTCCTTCGTGGCGGTTGACCGTATCTACCGCTTTATTTATATTTTTGATCCCCCATGGAGGTGCTTTGTGGTTGGTGATCCTGTCTGTATATATATATTTAACGCTTTTATATATATACCTGCTTATTGCTTTTATATAAATTGCAATATTCTGTGCACCTAGGAATCATGTGATCACAGATTCATTTCATTGGATCTAGATTCGGTTCCCGTGATGGACAATTTCAGCTGTAAGCAGCTTGTAAATTATTCTGTGATGTCTGTATTTCTTCAGATGGTTTCCATACCCACGAGGAAGTCGGTATTATTTTCTTTAAATATATTATTTTCGTACGGATGCTTCGCATTCGTCAAATAAAATCAATCAACCTGATCACTTAATAAAAATGAAGGTGTAAAAGGTCTCAATTCCTATTGAGCATCAGGGTTTAAAAAACCTCTTTAATAAAACATCATTGTCATATCTTGCTAAAAACTGAATTTTTATATAAATTCAAATCCTGTGTACATAGGTTCGAAAGAGGCCTCGTACAACTTTCATATAACAGCACATTAACCCACACACACACACACACACTCAGATAATAGTTTCTTGAAAAGAGGCGGTCACCGTGGTAACACAGATGTTGGGGGGTGCCTAACACCTTCCCCCCGCATAACCAAGTCCCCGGACCCTAAATGAATCTCGGTTTCGTTAACCCGTATATCAGTGTCACATCACTGGGTCAATGTGCAAACCTTTTCTCGGTTGTGTTGGTACAACCATTTAAAAAACCAACTGGCGACTCTTAACAGTCCCGTCGTCGATGTTATACATGTCAGACCTTTTTCACTTGTTTTTTTAAACAAACCTCACCTAAAATGAGAACACCAAAGAACAAGTAACGGAAAGGGACATCCAAAAATCCCGATGTCGACATCGGAATAATGATATTGAAGAAATAATATCATTTACGAAGAAAATAACATCTCTTACCTCGAAAGAATAGTACTTCTAGCTGGAACACTGAATATAGTGCTGAAGAAAACTTACACCGTATAGCAACACTCAAAGTATTAAAATACTCATAAGAATATGCTCAATATATCGAGAGAGAAAGAGAAAGAAGATTTCACTTTCTGGTGTGATTTTTAATTCTAACCTAAGCACCCTATTTATAGGAAAATGCTTAGAACACCAAAGCAAAAAATTTAATAAAATAATAATATTTTATTTTTAATTTCCTTAGCCCACCTTGACCATCTGAATTCAGCCACCAAATAATGACAAAAACCAAAAAAACATTTTTCTAATTAAAAATAATTAAAACTTTCAAAAACCAATTATTTCGGAACTACGAACTTCAATAATTCAGAATAAATAGCCCTTTTATCAGAAAAATTCGAACCATATGTCTTTTCCATACGAAATTTCATTCTCTACAACTTTGCAGAAGAAAGTTTTTCCAAATTCCAAACAGAAATTGACCGAAATCCATAAACGGACGATTTTACATGCTATAATCAAATTTCAGTCAAGAAATGGGGTCCACCGACACACAAAACATGTGTTAATCATTTAATGCAACAAAAATACTCTTCCTCCTCATATACTCATATATCCCACATTTATTGTAAAAATATCATCATTATTATATTATAATAATATAATAAAATATTATTTTATCAGAAAAGATAATATATCAATTTTTATCAATTGTCACTTTAAAAATTTTCTCCATCTATATCCACATAAAATCAATATTTTCCTCATCATATAAATTAATAATTAATTATTCACAAATAATATTACAGAATCACAGTACTGGCAACCAGGCCGTTCCTAGGAAAGAGAGGGCTTTCCAATAAGAATTTCTCCTTACTAGTGCGCAATTAGGTGACCAAACCTCTCCTTAGACAGAACTTTCTAAACATTGCCAATAATGTTTTCTAATAATATTATTCAGATAATATGAATTATTGCTTCGATAATAGAAAATATTGTGTAGTGACAATTATTGAAACAACAGTAATATAAAATATCAACGCAGCAATTATTGAATCAATAAAATAAAATACTGAACAGTAACTGCTGTAACAATTATTGATTAGTACCTTCTTACGTAAGAATCAATAATTGGTGAAATACTGTGTGCTACTGTGCAACAACGCATATTATTGTGTTTTAACCACCGGGTATTCCAACAGTGTTAACGGTACAACTATGTCGTTATTTATAAATAACTTATACTTATCATTTTCTTCATCCAATCACTTTCCGTTATAGGGCCCACACAAGGCTGCGTCGTCGTACGAATATTCCCCGACAGTAAGAATATTCCACGACCAAACGAATATTCTCCGATAAAAAATGAATATTTTATAACCACATGCTTATTTGAAATATTTGCGTATTTTACCCATAACTAACCACATTAATTAAATCAACACTTACTATTTCAAAATAATAAATAGAGGAATTAAATTTCATTTACTAATAATTTGGGGTCTTACAACCCTAGTGTAAAAACCCCCACCCCG
The DNA here is from genome assembly GCA_020205505.1 of Panax japonicus. Lineage (NCBI taxonomy): Eukaryota > Viridiplantae > Streptophyta > Magnoliopsida > Apiales > Araliaceae > Panax > Panax japonicus. Next base: position 42,612,661 of record CM035105.1, on the reverse strand, counting down.
GCGGGGGGGGGGGGGGGGGTCTGTTTTTCCAAATTGTGAAGAGAAAAAAAAACTGACGGGACATGTTTTACTAAAATGAGCATAACATTTTCATACAAACTCCGATTGATGAGATTCAAGATGATTCGGAACGAGGAAGAATAGGCCTATAAATTATATTCTTTATGTTTTTCAATTTAATGTCGTTATTAAGAGTTAAAACGGCTATCGTTAGGACTGTTGTGCATTTGGAGGGCGTCGAGATGCACGAATGCAAATGCAATCCTTTGTGTGTTAGTATAACCTAATCTAAAGAGAATGATAACATGTTAGACATGTAATATGATGTTGTAACAAGTTGTTAATTTGTATATGGTGCAATGACATGATCACTTATGTAGTTGTAATAAAGCTAAAACGTAATGTTCATGAAAAGATGTGATGTTGTTTAAACTTAAACTTAGTTAGTGAGCTATACTAAAAGTGAGAAAGAAAATCATGAAGCTTATATTAGTGTAACTAATGTGTATTGTCAATACATATGGTATGTGTAAGACTTGTGGTGAACGTGAGTAGTGATTGTTTAACATACTCATGAGGTAAGTTTTCTAACTCTACTTTTACGATTGTGCAAGTTCCTAAACCTACTTATATATCTATTCTAACTTGATTATTTTCATGCAAACTCTTCAACTAACTCTTAATTTGAGAAGGGTTCCTATCTTTAATTTTGTTTCTTATTACACAAGTTCCTAAATTTTGTTATTCTCATGTTGAACAAGTTTTATTCCTCAACTTGTTATTAATCATGCACGTTCATTAACTCATTTCTTTTATTGAGTAAGATTAATAGCCTTAGCTTATTATTGTTCAAGCAAGGTTTGTTATAATATTCAAATGCTTATGCTTCCTAATTCATTTCTAAACCATGCTTTCGATGTATAATGTTGATTCACTTATAATTCATGACTATTGCATATTATATTGCTATCGAGCACTTGAAGTGATATTAAACTATATTGATTCAACTAATCCTTAGTTGATGTTCGTTAAACCTAAATTACCTTGAAACTTATCCAAACCAAACTTACTTTGGTGCGGACTCGTATTCTAAATGCTATGATGAACCACCCTATTATTAGGAGATAATTTACACATAGCGTTGAAATGTTTGTGCATAATATATTGTACGAAGGGTTGAACCCCCTAAGTACGAGGAGTCCCTATAGTCTTATGAATGTTAAAGTTTAAGTTGAAAGGTTATCTGACGAACGAGATTTTTATATTTTAATTTTAATATTTATTGAATTAAATAAATATTTTTCGATGATTTAATTATTGGATTAAATAATTAATTGATGCAATTGTGGTAGATTAATTTAATTATATGTGTTACATTTATTAAATTAATGTGGAGAATAATTATTATTTAAGTATGTCATTATGTGAGCTTATTGTATTAAATGAAATATTTAATAAGCATACTGTTATTTAATTAATTTAATTATTAATTAGAGAGTTAATAATTTGACATTATTTATTAATGAGAAAATTAAATATATGACTATGTGAATTTATGAGAAATTATTAGATTTTATTTTAAAGTAAATTAAATAAGATATTGATTTATTTTATAAAGGAGTGTGACATTAATTAAACTATATGATAAAGCTTTATTAAATTAATTGGTTTTTGAAATCTAATTAAGCCTAGCCAAACATGGCCTTAGTGGGAGTTACTAGCAGTTACCCATGACTGGGTTAACTGACCAGTATACGCGTCAGTTCTCTTTTCCTTTATACGTACTCTCCGTCCCTTTTCTTTTATTATTATTGGTTAAGTCTAGAAATACAGAGAGAGATTGAGAAATTCAAGAGAGAGTTCAGAGGATTTTGTGAGAACTCAGTGATTGAAGAAAGAATCTAAGCCGTCATATATATACTTTATTCTCAGGGTAATCCCTTCCTCCCAAATTCTATATGTCACGTATTCAAGTTTTGATAAAAATGGCTTTCACAGTTTTTTGTAAAGCTTCTGTGATTGAGAAAGGAGTAATATTTATGAGTTATTTATGGGTTAAGATGTATCAAATTGTATTTATATATATATATATATATATATTGCATGATTCCATATCATCAGTTTCATAATATTACATCGTATATGATTTCTACAAAATTACAGAGTATGGGTTTTGGCCTTATGGCCTTATACGTGATATTTTATGTATTGATCGTATATTATCCCTAAATTTTACACTCGTATATTATTATACATGTTGATACGAAGTGACCAAACCTCAAACGAATGGATTCGGTGTTATAACGAACCCATAGTATCAATTTTCATATTTTATTTTCAAGAACATCAAAGTCAGTGAAATTATAGATTTTTGACTCTGTGATTATGTGTTTTAATGGGTTAAAACCATTCTATAATTGTTGGGTATTGTTTATACATGAATTATAACATGTGGGTATGATTAATTTCGTTTCGTAGTAATTTAATTTGAGTTTTTGGGATGTGTTCTGCAATTTTCGTGAATTGCAGAACAGTTTTTGGCTCGCCACGCCGCGGCGCCAGACCAAGCACCTTAAGTCCCACGACGCAGCGCCATCGCGCCGCAGCGCCAAGTGTCTGGCCGCAGCGCCACGGCGCCGCAACGCCAAGACCTAGTATAAACGTTGCGCCGCAGCGCCACTCTGCAGAATGGTCCAGAAATGTAATTTTTAAAGTGTTAAGTCTAGCAATGTATTGTTAACTTAATGTAATAAACATGTAAACATGTTAGAAGTATAATGAGATGTAAAATAGATGTTTAACATGTAAATAACATAATTACATGTGGATTAAATTATTAAATACATAATTAGCTTTTATTCATGATGTGTAAATTATATGACAAAGTAGTAAATTAACTAAGTATAGTTAATAATCAAAGTAGACAAAGAGAATGAGTTTATGATGATTAGTTAATTTATAAATAACTGGTATTGTGAATGTGAATGGTATGTAGGATTAAATTCAAAGAACGTGCTTAGTTAAAGTGTAATCTACGCATTAGGCAAGTTTCCAAACCCTACTTGTCATTATTGTTCAAGTTTACTAATTACCCGAGTAAATTATCATTTCTATTATTCAAGTTCAAATGTTATATTAAAGATTTATTATCTTTTCAAGCATGATTCAGTTATACAATAATTTTTCTATTGTATACTTCTTGAGATTATTATTCAAATTGAATATCATTATTGTTGAACCTTATTAGACTAGTGAACTTTATTGATTCAACTAGTCCTTAGTTGATGAACGTTCTAAATTTTAGAACCCTTATTGAATTATCCAAACCAAACTTCCTTTGGAGCGAATTCGAATGTCAAACTGAGATGAACAACCCAATAAAGGGATTTACTTATGCGTTAGCGTTAAGATATTGTGCAAGGTATGGTACTAAGGGATGATCCCCCTAAATACGAGAAGAAAGGTCCATAGTCTTCTGACTGTTAAAGGTTTTAAGTATAACCCTTGATAACCTAGGACATAGTTCAAGGTCTTATGACCCTCAGAATTCTTTTGATTCTTGTTATTCATTCTTGATTCAAAACTTGAGCTTTTATTCAGATGTCTTTGATTATTCCCATGTTATTATACTGTTATTTCATTATTATACTTGTGGGCAATAGTGCTCACTCTTGCTTAATAATAACATTGCAGTTAAGAACGAAAGAACTGATGAACCTTCCACTAGTAAAGGCAAGGGCAAAGTTAGCAAATGATGAAGACTTGTTATTTTTATTAGATGATGTATTTATATTTAAGACTTGAGTTAATGATGTTATTTAAGACTTATTTGTTTATGATTTTGCACAAATGTTTAAGGTTAGTTTAACCTGGGATTGTATTTTTATTATTCAGATGTTTTAACCCTATAAAGGGAAGATTTTATTTCTATCTATTGCATGGTTTGCATTTATTATGGGTAGATAGATAGATGATATTTGTACAGTGAACACCAGATTCCATAGAATCAAAGTACCTGAATTTGGGGGTGTCACAAGTTGGTATCAAAGCTGTAGGTTATGAACCTTAGGTGGGGGAACAACCTTAGGTAGTAGCCTTATAGAAGAAAATAGTAATGGAAAACTCTTATCGAGTTCTAAGAAAAGAATTTTTGTAATTCATTGAAGATAATAAAATACATTATGTGTTTATGTGTTAAAGTATGCGTTAGATGGTGCAACTTAGTAACTAAAACATAAAAATTTATTGTCAAGATGTTGAATGTTGGAGAAGCTTGTCAAGCTAGGGAGGAAGAACCCTGAGTAATTATAGTACCTACCGAGGAGGAACCTGGGTACATATAGTACCGATAGAGAAGGAGCCTCGAGACATTCATGTAGTTAGGGAGCAGCTGGTGCAAAGGGAATCATCTCCATTGATCACCGTTGTTGGTCAGGAGCATGAACCTGAGACTGATCCTGAGGAGGATCCTGAGGAGGAATTTGTTGAGGAAGAGGAAGAGGAAGAAGAGGAGTTACCACGGTACACCGTTGATGCTAAAATGTATGACACGTTATACGACCATAACGTGGAGTTACGAGAAGAGGTCCACGATTTGACTAAGCGGGAAGTTATTCAGTATATTACTCTAGAGCAGAAGGAGAGGGAGATTTCGACTCTTCACTCTCGACTGGCAAATGTAGAATGGGATTTGGTCCATTAGAAGTTTCAAACTGAAGATAAGACCGAGGAGATAGATAAACTGAAGAAGAAACTGAAGGAGACCTCCGAAAGGCTGAACATAGCAGAGGAAGGCTGGGTAAGAGAATCGTGTCGAGCTGATTGTGCAGAGAATGATAGTCGTATAAAGAAAGCGAAGATTGGGGAAACGTACTCTACACTTGACAAGGCAATGAATGAGACCCAAGATCGAGTTTTGAGGTACCCAATCCAGTTCGAAGGACTACCATTATACACGATGGATCACAGGACGATGCATCGCATCTTAGAAGAGGAGCCTAGCAAGGCTAATTAGTACCTTGATCGACACTGATATGATTTATTTAATTATGTGAAGAACTTAATTAGTTTTTAGATGTAAATTCGGACGTGTTTATAAACAAAAGAATATTTGAATGTTTTAAATCCTGTGGATTCTTTATTCCAGGATAGTTGATGTAAATAGCAGTTATGCTATCGTTTAATGTTAAAACTTTGACTTGAATGCAAATATATCAAGTTGTTTGAGATGATGTGTTAAGTGATATGTTAAATTGTTGAGTAATGCCTTAACTATTAGAGAAAAAAATAAAGTTCTAATAAGCATTTATTTAACAGAAAAATACAGCCAAGGAGAAGACAACAACGTCAACCAGCTCAGGAAGAGTCGACCAATAATAACAATAACGCCAATGCTAATCCCGTTCAGCAGTTGGTGAACTTACTGACTGGAGCAATGAACAATCAACCTCAAGCTCCACCAAACACAATGTTTAAGGACTTCAAGGCGGTGGGACCGCCAGAATTCAAAGGTTCCATGAACCCAATCGAGGCTCAAACATGGGTTATGGAAATGGAGAAGGTTTTCGACGTTGCTAGGTTTAGAGAAGACCAGAAGACCGCTTTTTCAACGTTTATGTTGAAGTCTAAGGCTAGCTACTGGTGGAAAGCAAACAAAGTGCGAGGAGCTGAAGGTGTAATTACGTGGGAGAGATTTAAAGAAAAGTTTTTCGAAATGTATTTCCCAACTAGTTCGCAGAATCAGATGGAAGTTCAATTTCTGGAACTGAAGCAAGGAAACATGAGCGTACCTGACTACGTGGCTAAATTCAACGAGTTAGTGAGGTTCGCCCAGTATCAAGTACACACGGACAAAAGAAAAGCCAAAAGATTCGAGCAAGGACTAAAGCCTTGGGTGTATAGCAAGGTATCAATGTTTCAGCTAAACACGTTTGTTGGAGTACTGGAAAAGGCCATCCTTGCCGAAGGAGGAAGCGATGCAGTGACCAAGTACAATCAAGATCAGAAGAAGAAAAAGTGTGAAGGTGAAATTAATAACAAGGCCAGTGGAAGTGGCATAGGAGGTGGAAATTTCAATCAAAAGAAAAGGTGGAACGACAGCTCATCATTGGGGAATCAGAAAGGTAATCAGAAGAAAAGAATCGAATCATGCCCGACTTGCGGGAAAGCCCATCTGGGAGTTTCTATGAAAGGAAAAAGAGTGTGCTACAATTGTGTACAGGAAGGCCACATAGCTCCAAACTGTCCAAACCCAAAGAAGGGTGCTTGTTTTACTTGTGGTTCGAAGGACCATCTGGCAAGAGATTGTCCCAAGAAGGAATCGGGAGGGGTCAAGATCAGGAGGAAACCGGGGAAATAACAGTGGAAATGCCTTTACCATCACCGGATCAACCGCAATAAACCGACCGACTGCACGGACTTTCAATATGACGGTGCAGGATGCAATCCAGTCTCGTGATGTGGTGTTAGGTATCATTCCGATCAATAAAATTAATGCTTATGTTTTATTTGATTCGGGTGCTACTTGTTCCTTTATATCCGAAGACTTTGCTAATAGTTTAGATTTGCTTATGGATGAGTTGGAATATCCCATGAATATAGAAATTGCGAATAGATAGATAATTCATGTTAAGTACGTGTTTAAGAACTATAGAGTGGATATTAAGGGTAATATCATGAACGTAGATCTTATCCCTATTCGACTTGGGGAATTTGACATTATTTTTGGAATGGACTGGTTATTCAATTACGGGGCTGTAATTGATTGCCAAAAGAAGCGTATTAACCTTATGACTCCGTCAAAGGTTGTGTTTTATGGTAGTAAGTCGCCTAGACAAGCGAGTTGTCTGACGATGATGTAGGCCAGGAAGTTGTTGAGACAAGGCTGTGTAGGATACTTAGCTTATATAGTCGACAGTCGAAAAGAGAATCTGAAGGTAGAAGAAATACCGATTGTGAGGGACTTCGTCGACGTATTTCCAGACGATTTACCAGGACTTCCACCAGATAGATAGGTAGATTTCGTAATCGATTTGGCGCCCGGAACTGCTCCAATATCGAAGGCAACATACCAAATGGCACTAGTAGAGATGAAGGAATTAATGGTACAACTACAAGAATTATTGGACAAGAAGTACATTCAGCCGAGTGTATCACCGTGGGGAGCGCCTGTGTTATTTGTGAATAAAAAGGATGGATCGATGCGACTCTGCATTGACTACAGAGAACTGAATAAGGTCACGATTAAGAATAAATATCCATTACCGAGGATCGACGACCTGTTTGAATCTATTGAAGGGAGCGAGATACTTTTCCAAGATAGACTTGAGAAGTGGTTATCATCAACTGAAGGTGAGGCCAGAGGATTTACCGAAGACAACGTTCAGAATGTGATATGGTCACTGCAAATTTTTAGTAATGTTGTTTGGTCTAACGAATGCTCCAGTAGCATTTATGGGACTAATGAATGGTGTGTTCAAGCCGTTTTTGGACAAGTTCATAGTGGTAATTATATATGATATTTTGGTTTATTCGAAGACCAAGGAAGAACATGAAGAGCATTTGAGATTAACATTGGAAGTATTGAGAAGGGAAAAATTGTATGCCAAGTTTTCAAAATGCGAATTTTGGATTGAACGAGTGCAATTTCTTGGTCACGTGATCGATAAAAACGGAATTTCGGTAGATTCATCAAGAGTAGAAGCCGTGATTAACTGGGATCATCCGAGAATGCCTTCAGAAGTAAGAAGTTTTCTTGGATTGGCGGGATATTATAGAAGGTTCATACAAGATTTTTCCAAGATCGTAACTCCGTTAACGAATTTAACTTGAAAAGTTGAGAAATTTGTTTAGACGGATAAGTGTGAGGAAAGCTTTCAAGAATTGAAGAAGAGGTTGAGTACGGCACCTGTGTTATCTCTTTCGGATGATAAAGGAAATTTTGTTGTTTATAGTGATGCGTCGCATAAAGGACTTGGTTGTGTGCTGATGCAAACGGCAAAGTCATTGCGTATGCATCACGACAATTGAAAGATTACGAGAAGGGATATCCAACCTATGACTTGGAGTTAGCTGTAGTTATTTTTGCTTTGAAAATTTGGAGGCACTATATATACGGGGAGAAGTGTGAAATATATACGGACCATAAGAGTCTGAAATATATTTTCACGCAGAAGGATTTGAATATGCGTCAAATGTGACGCCCCCAAATCTGGGTCTCTTCCAATCTGACATATGGTGCTCCACGGTGCTACAGTTCACACAAACATTCAATTAAAATGCCTCAAAAGAACGAATATGTCTCATATATATTCTAACACAATACTACCATTCCCCAGGTTCTTTATAACAGTTACATTTGTTCTTGTCATAATATCAAAAATTATCATTACAAACCTATATTATTACATAGGCAATCTACACGTTCACTTTAGCCTTCTCTTTATCCTTGTAGAATCCTTCGGTCCATTCAGTCTAAGCTGCATTCATATGGTTTTAAGCAAGAGTGAGCATAACAAGCTCAGCAAGTACAATAATTTAATTTTTAAAAGCATGCTTGAAACATAGGAATCGTATATCTTCAATAACTGGATGATAGTTACGAAGTACTATCAATAATTCAAAATAGCTTTCCGTTTCCTTTAAAATGTTTTGCAATAATAATATTCCATAAATCATCAATTCTAGTTCAAGACGTGAACGTCTTATAGTTTCTTTAAAAGGGAAAACCCGGCACGAAGTCCGTATGTCCAGCATATCTTACAAGCACTTCTAGGTGATCAGCCTATAGTACTCTATGTTGATCAACACTACATCCATTAAACGTGTGTACGTTTAAGTTGTGGCAACCTCATGTGCCCATCGAATACTCGATGAAAATACATTTGTTTATACATATTCAGGCTTACCTTGAATCCGTACCAAATAGTTGGTGTAGGATAGCATTAGCAATTCTATATTGAAAGACTTGTAAACAGTTCAATCAATCTATCAAGATTAGTCTAGCCGAGCTAAAACTGGCATCGACTCTTTCTTTGAAACCATACATGCATCTCATAATTTGAATCATTTGAAAACCTGGCTAACATGAAGGTTAGACAAGCGTTTAAGAAAAACTTGCCTTCAGCATCTGCTATAGTATAAATATGTTTCCTTTGAGTCTTTACAATCTCTACAATACATAATCACATAACATACCACATTAGGTCATGAATGAACATACATAGTTCTTAAAGAATCTTACCCTACTTCTCAATCTAATCCCGTATTAGATTTGTTATTATTGGTCCCGACTTTCTGTCATTCTTTACATCATTCTTACCAACTTCTGTCTCTTCCATAATTTAAGTGAAGTTATTTCATTAGTACAACTAGGTTCAAGTTAATTATCCTTCTTCACGGCTTACTAACGTCCTTACGTTATCATCCGAAACTCGATTGTCATTGGTTAAGTATACTTATTGCATATCGTTCACGTTCATCTTCAATTGACTTTCTTTAACCCTAAGTAATCATACTTGAGTTTTAATTATGACTTAATAATATTTTATTAAGTCCCTTTGTTCATTACTAAACAATTTCCCTTCACGTTCCACTTGTAACCATTCTTCATTGTCTAAGTTTTAAGACTGGTGTTGCAGCGCCGACTATTGCACTTGATGCCGCGCTGCGGTGTCACCACTTATTGCTCAAAATCCGGACTCAGCGCCGCGGCGCGAGTCTCTATGTTTCTAGTCACGTTGTGGCTAACTCTTGCAGTGTGCTCAGTTACTGTTCCGCGCCGTGGCTCGGGTCATTTTGCCTAGGGTTGGCGCCACGGCGACAACTCTGTGCACCAGAAAACTATTTCAGATTTAAAATTTTGTGAACTTCCCGGACACATAATTTCTTCGTTATAAGTTCGAATTGGCTCGTTCAAAAGCCTACAGTTCACAAATTATGTATTCTATGTGTTCATGCAAGAATTTTATCTATTCGACTTCGTTTGCTAAAAATTCATCTATTAGTCCATTTTCAACAAAAACGGTAAACGTTCGTGAACGTTCAACGCTCATTTCTTCGTTCTAAGTCAGAATCCGGCAATTTTCAAGTCCGCAACTCTATAATGACAAATACGACTTGCCTCCATTGAAAACCAATGTATCCAAGCTCAATATCAAAATTCAACTTCCATTCTGAGAATTTCACAAATTCAATGATCGTCGTCTAATCTTGTACATTCCGGCAAAATTTCTTTACTTCAGATTTTTAAACCATTTCACTTGGATTCAATCCATTATACTATCATCTTGACATACATGCTTTGTTAACTTATATCCATGATAAGTTATTAATTGTTCTTAATAAGTTCAAAACTCATAAACTACTTATTAAAGTATAACATACTTAATTTCATTGCTTATGACTTAATCATAAATTAAGTCCTTTAATCATTATTCTTACATCTTCTTATCATATTAGTTCTATTAAGGTAAACATTTTGCAAGTTATAACAAGTTTATATACTTCCATTATAAGTTCATAATATTAAGACTTAAGCCCTTTGATTTATTATTCCAACCTCTTCTTAGCATGCTTGTTCTACCAATACCCCTTCTCTAACAATGGAAGAGAAAGAGAAACATGGTTCAAGAACACTTACTCTTTGATGATATCTTGCTTAATCCTTAATCTCCTTCTTGATTCTTGAAATTCAAAGGTTAACTTGCTAGCTTATTCTCACTTATTCTCTCTAACCAATAAGCTATAAGTTATTGGTGGAAAAACTAACAACAGAAGTCTAGCTTTTATGTGCTTATTCTCTCTAGTAAATAAGCTCTCAACTTATTATGTATAAGGTGTTGGACGAAATGAACAATCAACAAAATGAAAGGCAAACTTGCTATTTATAGGAAATCCTAGATGAGGGTATAATGGTCATAAGGCCACTCCACCTCTTTACTATTCCTAACTTAGGCATTAAGTAAACTTGGCCACTAAGTCTACTTGCTCACCACAACACTTGGTCACCACACTTACTTAATCATTAAGTATACTTGATTATCACATTAATCACTTTGTGTGCTAACCACACTTACTTATCCTCTAAGTTTACTTGATCATCACCTTGGATCATCCATGGGTTGCTCCATGGTTCTTATCCATTGGATACTTACTTGGGCTTAGGTTTAATTAATTTACTTAACCATTTGGGCTTTTAGCATAATTCTGTGACAACCCGATATTTTCTATATAAATAAATAAGAAATTTTGTGTATAATTTTTTTTTTATACTAAGGATGAGGATTTGTACAAGATATTGTGTATATGTATTTATGTGGTAAATATAAAATATATTTATTACATGAAAAATTATAAATGATTTTATTTAGAATCATGGTTTATTCTCAAATATAATTTTATAATAATTATTTCCATATTGGAAATGTTTTTATCGATTATTTTCTATGAAAATGAAATTTATATTTATAACAATTATTTTATTAAATGAAGTTTATTCAGTTAATTAAGTTATTTATGAAGGATAAATCAGATATAGAATCCAAACCCTAATTTCGGATTTTTATCAGGGAATGAGAATAATAATATTATAATATTATTTATTAGGATTATAGATGTGTATGATTATATGAGCAATGTTAATGTGTGGAACGATTTTATTGTACGACCAAACCCTAATAATATTTTTACCGACCCTAATCTTGGTCTTGGATAACGAATAATAATAATATTATGATATTTGAATATTTTAAGTGTTATAATATGAATTGCATGTACGCGAGCTGATAATAATTGATCAATTGTGTTATAATACTCGAAAACCCTAGTTTCACTGTATAAGATTTAATACTGTATATATCTGTGTTATATGATATAAAGTTATGTGTTACTTTAAAGTGTTTTAAATTAGAAACCTAAATTATAATTGTATTTTTTTATATACTAGAAAACCCTAATTGTGTTTTTAGAAATCCTAGTTTATTGATTTGATAAATCCTAAATTGCTAAGATTAGTTAGATTAAATATACTAGTGTTATCAAACCCTAAAACATTGTCCAAATCATTTTGTTCCATAAAAATTAATAAGGAAATGACTTTTATGCCCTTTTTGCACATGTGATTGGAGATTGAGTGTGAATCTTGCTAAAGCTTGAGTTGGTCACCAACTCTTGATATTTTCCAGATTTCCAGCAACATGCGGCAGCATCATAACTCAGCCAATCATTCCCTAGAGCTAGTATATAAGATTAAAGAAAGAAAAATTGGCTCATTTTGCTATTTTAATCACCAACACTCCTCTTAGACTTTCTCTCTCTAAAACCAACGAGTTTCAGTGTTATATTAGCCCAAAAATCTAGCCCCACGATTTTCCATATCAAATCAGTAGCTTTAGATCAAGATCAAACCCAAGAAAGGTATAAAACTTAAGCTAGAAAATCTGTCCATATTTTGTGTTTAGATTTTGTGTTTAAGTGTTGTAATATGTTGGTTTTAATATCTAGTGATGATCTGGGTTGCTAGATGTTAGATCCATAACATCTAGACGCTCAGAATTGAAGATCTTCAATGTCCGGAAATAGCTTGATTCTGTGGTCTGACAATGAATGTCAGTGGCCACAGATCCTTGCTCGATGATGATTTGTGTTGTTTTTAAGTTGTTAATAGTAGTCCTGCATGTTGTCTTTAATCTGTAAAAAGAAGTAGGGTCATATCTATTATAGATCAAAAGTTATTTGAGGTCAAAGCACGTTGACCGAGCTTGACTGTCTGAGTTCTGGGTAACCTAGAAACAGTCTTCAGTGTCTGACAACATGTTTGGGGCTTCTGATCTTGCTGTTAGTTGTTGTTTTGTTTGATTTGTTGAAGTTGGGTTGTAGTCTAGTATATTGACTATAGATTCATGCCTTTACATTGTTAAAATATTACCTATACTGAAATTTGTGGCTGGTCAAAGTAGTAAAGAAATCCATATTCTCGGTTTTCTGGAAAACCCAGAAAACTTATGAACACTGATTCTGTCAGAGGTTGACCGGCTTGTAATTGTTTGATGTGTTGATGTTTGGTGTATTTTATGTAATGAATAAGTAGTCCTACATGTGGTCTACACATTAAAACTCTTAGATCTCAAAAATAGTTAACGTGTAGCCAGTTACTAGCGATCAAAAGTAGTCAGTCGGACTGTTCTTCAATTCTGGGAAACCCAGAAATGAAGAACAGCCTCTGACAACGAGTTTAGGCGGCTAGATCTGGTTGGTGTTATGTGTTTTATCCATGATTATTGTTGTATCTTATAGTCTTGTAATTGTACTACACAATCTGACCAAAATCAAGTCCAGAATCACAGCACGCACAAAGTTATGCACGGTCAAACGTAGCCTCTTGGTTCTGAGTATGAATTTCTGGGCATGAATGAAGAACATGAAGAACACCTATAGCGACGGTTCTGTCGCTATAGGTGGTCTTTAGCGACGGAAATCAGTTTATTTTCCGAAAATTAATAAAAAAATAGAAAAAAATAGTTTTTAATTATTAAAAATACAAAATAAATTATTAAAAATTATTTTAAATTCTGAAAATTAGTTTTTAATTATTTTAAATATATTTCATAAATATTTAATATTTTTGGAATATTAAAATTAATTAATTAATTTAATTAGAATATTAATTAAATTATTTAAAAATGATTTTAATATTTGAAAAATCATTTTAAATTATGTTATGATATAAGAAAATATTTTAAGTTATTTTTGATAACTTTTTATATTATTTGATAATTTGCATTAATAAATTAATATTAATGATAATTAAGTTATTTACTAAAATGAAGTAAATAAATAAATTAAAAATAATTTTATTATTTTAAAAATCATTTTAAATAATAATGAGATATTTAAGAATATTTTAAGTTATAAAATATAACTTTTAATATTTAATGGTTAATTTCATTAATTAATGATTAATAATGATATTAAAGTTATTTAATAATTATATTAAATAATTTGGTTTAAAAATGATTTTTATATTATAAATAATCATTTTAAATAAGAATAAAGTGTTTAAAGATATTTTAAGTTATAAAACGTAACTTTTAATATTTAAAGGATAAATTTCATTAATAATTTAATATTAATGATATAATAATGATATTAAATTTATTTAATTATTATATTAAATAAATAGTTTTAGAAATGGTTTTATTTATCTAAAAATCATTTAAAAAGGATATAAGTGAATTAAAAATATTTTAAGTTGTAATTCATAACTTTTAATATTTGGATAATGATAAATTAATATTTTAATAGAATTGTTTGATATTTAAATCATTTAATAATGATTCTGATATTTCAAAAATTATGATAAAAGGTAATAATTGTGTTAAAATTATTATGAGGTCATAAAAAATAGTGTGATTGTTGTTTAAGTTATCTATTTAAATATTTCGATATAGAATAGAGTCTTAGACTCGAGTATTAAATAATAAGGCTGTCGATACGTCGGCATGTTTCAGAAATTGATCTGAACTTAGATAGGATTGACTTGTAAGTTGTTTAATTGTGATGTAATGGTCGTTAAGTTATGTGACAACGTGAATAGGAATGTGCTGACTGCTATATGCAGTAGTATGTGTTATGATATAATGTTCTAATCGAATGATTGATTTGCTTAATGATAGGTTGTGATAAAAAGGGTAGAATTAAGTTAAGAAATTGTAGCAGCGCATCAGGCAAGTACCCTACCTTTGCATTTTCTTTATGCATTGGATATATGTAAGAATGTTTCAAATTTTTATTATTATTGTATAGATTTTTAAAGTCTATATTTTATACGCCTATTGATTATCAGCATGTTAGTATATGATAATTCATATATGTATTCTGTTCGTTAATTTCTATAAATGATTATACAAGTGTCCCCACTTGGATAATCATAGTAGTTAATCGCATGTTGATATTCCTTTGATATACATACATGTTGAATTATAAACTATTGTTGGGTAATGTAAAACCTTTGGCTTGGAACCCTGACAAATATGAACATCCCTTACC
The DNA here is from genome assembly GCA_020205505.1 of Panax japonicus. Taxonomy (NCBI): domain Eukaryota; kingdom Viridiplantae; phylum Streptophyta; class Magnoliopsida; order Apiales; family Araliaceae; genus Panax; species Panax japonicus. The sequence goes on along the minus strand of CM035105.1, from coordinate 42,597,616 downwards.
AGGGAAAATTTTTATGCGCCTAAGGCGGATCATTAAATGGTAACACCATTTTTGTAATGTAGTATTGATCAATGCAGGACACAACGGGCTGATCACCCCCGTGTTCGTAAGTTATGACGGTTCACAGATGAATTTTCTGTTTAACCTTTTCAAAAATAAACATAATGTTCATACTATGTCATATAAAACCTTTATATAGTCTGTACGTAGTTTCAAAGATTTGAAATAGTTATGTAGTTATTGTTGATATAGATTACTTCACAACTGTTGCCTTGTTGTAGAAGAATAGTATATAGAAAACATTTAAATGATTTCAGTTCATATATATATATATTATTAATACTTGCTGGGCACTCAAATGCTCATCCTTGCTAATTTAAATGTTTTCAGTTAAGAGCGAACAACCTGAAGGTTCTGTCAAAAACAAAGGGAAAGGGAAGATAGCTGGTTGACTGAAGTTGTTATTATTGTAATAGTTAAGATTATGTAGACTATGATATATGTTATTATTAATATGACTGTTAATGTATGCTTAAAGGTTACGTACCTGGGAGGTGAACTCTGATGATTAAGTATTGTAAAATGTTTGTTTTTATATTATTATTATTATTATTAATAGATTCTGCTCATAGAAATGATATCGTGAAGTACCGAATTCGGGTTTCAAGTATCCGGGTTCGGGGACTTTACAGGATGGTATCAGAGATGTAGGTTATAAGCCTTAGTAATGTGAAGCCTAGGATTATAACTTAGTAGAAAACTTTTATAGAATGAGTTAGTTAGGGGAGGGTTTATGAGATTCAACAAGTATTATAGTACAGAATAAAATATCTTTTCATTTTATCAATGAATATATTTTATTGTTGTACTAACTGTTGTTGTTGATTATTTATTGTGATCATAGGATGGCTGACGAAGGTTCAAATAGTTACTCGGTGAACCAAGCGTCAAGGGACTCTAGTAGTGAGTCCATGGAGCTTGCAATGATAGGGAATTTGTTGGCTAGAAATGTTGAGCTAGAGAACAGGGTTGAGCATGTGGAGGCAAAGAACCAGACCCTTCAGATTTCAGAGCAACAGTATAGGGATGCCGCTTATCAAGCACAGGCAGAGATAGCTGAGTTACGAAGAAGGTTGAAGCAGAAAGAGCTACAGTTAGGACAGATGAAAGTTGAGATGGAGGAGAAAGATGCAAAAATAGATACCTTGGAGAAATTTTTAGACACTTCCTTTAGGAAGTTTGACACAAAGTGGATGGAGCTGTCCTCCAGTAGTGAGAGCAAGCGTTAAATTGTACTCATGTTAGATATAGTTCCCACTTTTGTGTTTCTATTAAGGACTGTTTAGTTGTTGTAAATCCTTATGCCTTGTTGAATGCATAGGATGGTAGTAGACCCCAATCTATAGTTTAGTAAAGGGTATGTGGTCGTGAATCCTCACTTTTGTCCAGTAGAGGATAGTTGATGGTAAGCAGTTTATGTCCTAAGCGTTTATAGAAGTAGGTAAGGTGTTTAGTCGGTCTGTATTTAAACCATGGTATATGGATATATAAATGGCTCATATAGAGTTTATAAAGAAATAAAAGATAACATAAATAAAACTATTACTTGTTGCATGTATATACTAATCAAGATAATTTATGTATGTAGATGTCTGGAGAAAAAGGTCTGCTGTATGCCTATAACATGAAGAAGGATCAAACCCATATACCAGAGCTAATATCGCAACCAATAGCTGAAATAGAAGCTCACAATGAAACCAACTCGGATGAGGTGGTTATCGTGGAAAATGTAGCACCAGATCTGGAAATGGTAGAGCTGACAGATAGTGATTCAGATCCCAAAATTGAAGCCGGACCAGCATCAATGGAGATACAGAATTTGAGTAACCAGATTTCTTCTTTGGAAAAGTTGTGGGAAATAGAGAAGCTGCTGAATAACCAGTTACGTCAGGTATTAATAGAAACTATGGAAGGGCAGGATAAACTAAAAATTCAAATTGATCAGATAGGGGCTTCAAGCAACACTTCGTGTGCAACTCCGAGAGATAAGGGAAAGAGAAAAGTAGAAGACCATAATTTAGGAAAACCTAGTAAAAAGAAGTGGAAAAGAATATTTTATCTATGCGGCTATGAGGGACATACTACTCAGTATTGTCCTGATTATGAACGGGGAGCATGCTTTGTTTGTGGAAGGAAAGATCATCAGGCAAAGAGTTGTCCAAGAAAAAGAGCTTATTAACTAGATATTATAGATTTCGTTGTGAAGGCTTGTTTAATGTAATATGTTTGCTTAATATGTCTGTGTGATGTAATATTCTAAAACTTTTGTGTTAGTAAGGTTGTAAATCCCGATTACTGTAATCACCAAGGGATGAATGATGTTTTAAGCAGTTATGTTATGCTATGTAAATTATCTATTAAAGTAATATGAATCTAAGTTTGAATTATGTTTAAAAGTATAAACTCACATGATAAGATGTAGAATGTAAGATTAATTTATGGTTTTTACTTAATCAGAAAATGCCGCCAAGACGTCAAACTCGAAATCAAAGGGCAGAAGGATCTGTCAACAACTTTGAGGGTCATCAACCATTAGACCCAATACAGCATTTTGCGAATATAATAGCTCAGACCATGCAACAAGGAATACCAGCACCAGGAAATCAACTGAAATAATCACTTAGCAAATTTCAAAGATTTTAAAGCTGTAGGACCACCCGAATTTAAAGGTACAACTGATCCTGTGGAAGCTCAAACCTGGATTAAAGAAATTGAGAAGGCGTTTGTAATAGCTAGAGTAGATGAGGGGCATAAGACGGTTTTTGCCACTTATATGATGAAGGGTGAGGCGAACTTCTGGTGGGAAGCGAATCAGGCGAGAGCGGGAGAGGGTGTAGTGGCTTGGCAAAGATTTAAAACCTTATTTTTCGAAAATTATTTTTCTACTAGTATGCAGGCTAGGATGGAGGTAAAATTTTTAGAGTTGAAACAAGGAGATATGTCAGTTACGGATTATGCCGCTAAATTTAATGAGTTAGCTAGATTTGCTCCGCATTAAGTTGATACGGAGGCTAGGAAGGCGAGAAGATTCGAGTTAGGATTGAAAGCCTTGATCTATAACAAAGTGGCAGTGTTGCAGATTCCAACGTTTGCAAGCACTTATGGAAAATGCGATAATTGCTGAGAAGGGAGTGAGATCATGAGTCTCTATAACAAAGAGAGGAAGAACAAAAGTAAGGTTGAGGCAGCTGAGAAGGGGAAAGTTAATAGTGGAAGTAAGGGAGGGAGCGAAAAGAGAAAAGTGAATTATTTAGAAAACGTACAGGTGAAACAAGAGGGTGTGAAAAAGCTGACAGTTCAATGCAAAACTTATGGGAAGAACCATTCAGGTGTGTGTTTAAAGGGAAACCTGTGTGTTTCAAGTGTGGGCAGGAGGGCCACATCTCTCCCAATTGCCAAAATCCTAGAAAATATAGTGGCTGTTTTGTTTGCGGTTCAATGGAACACAAGGTGAAGGAATGTCCGAAGAAGAGGGAAGAAAATGGTAGTGTGCATACGGGCAGGGGTAGTGGAACGTTAGGCAATCACAGGACCAACGTCATCCAGTAAGCCAACAAAGTCAACATCAAGGGTCTTCAACATGACGGTTCAAGACACGGTGGCAGCTGGCAATGCAGTTCCAGGTAATATTCAAATAACTTTTATTTGCATAATTAGAATGTTTCTATTTATGGTAAATTATTTTATAAAGAAATCTTGAGGGAGGAATTTGAGTTCTTTTAGGAATCAAATTTCCGTTTAATCAGAAAGACAAGCTTTATGTAATTAGTTAAGATTATTTCGATCAAAGTTGATCGAGATCTATTCATGGTGATTTTGTATCTTATGTGCCCGTTATGTGTAGGTTTTAAAGCGGTGATTCCGGGGACGGAATCCTTATAAGGGAGAGTGAATGTGACAACCCGATATTTTCTATATAAATAAATAAGAAATTTTGTGTATAATTTTTTTTTTATATACTAAGGATGAGGATGTGTACAAGATATTGTTTATATGTATTTATGTGGTAAATATAAAATATATTTATTACATGAAAAATTGTAAATGATTTTATTTAGAATCATGGTTTATTCTCAAATATAATTTTATAATAATTATTTCCATATTGAAAATGTTTTTATTGATTATTTTCTATGTAAATGAAATTATATTTATAACAATTATTTTATTAAATGAAGTTTATTCAGTTAATTAAGTTATTTATGAAGGATAAATCAGATATAGAATCCAAACCCTAATTTCGGATTTTTATCAGGGAATGAGAATAATAATATTATATTATTATTTATTAGGATTATAGATGTGTATGATTATATGAGCAATGTTAATGTGTGGAACGATTTTATTGTACGACCAAACCCTAATAATATTTTTACCGACCCTAATCTTGGTCTTGGATAACGAATAATAATAATATTATGATATTTGAATATTTTAAGTGTTATAATATGAATTGCATGTACGCGAGCTGATAATAATTGATCAATTGTGTTATAATACTCAAAAACCCTAGTTTGACTGTATAAGATTTAATACTGTATATATCTGTGTTATATGATATAAAGTTATGTGTTAATTTAAAGTGTTTTAAATTAGAAACCTAAATTATAATTGTATCTTTTTATATACTAGAAAACCCTAATTGTGTTTTTTGAAATCCTAGTTTATTGATTTGATAAACCCTAAATTGCTAAGATTAGTTAGATTAAATATACTAGTGTTATCAAACCCTAAAACATTGTCCAAATCATTTTGTTCCATAAAAATTAATAAGGAAATGACTTTTATGCCCTTTTTGCACATGTGATTGGAGATTGAGTGTGAATCTTGCTAAAGCTTGAGTTGGTCACCAACTCTTGATATTTTCCAGATTTCCAGCAACATGTGGCAGCATCATAACTCAGCTAATCATTCCCTAGAGCTAGTATATAAGATTAAAGAAAGAAAAATTGGCTCATTTTGCTATTTTAATCACAAATACTCCTCTTAGACTTTCTCTCTCTAAAACCAATGAGTTTCAGTGTTATATTAGCCCAAAAATCTAGCCCCACGATTTTCCATATCAAATCAGTAGCTTTAGATCAAGATCAAACCCAAGAAAGGTATAAAACTTAAGCTAGAAAATCTGTCCATATTTTGTGTTTAGATTTTGTGTTTAAGTGTTGTAATATGTTGGTTTTAATATCTAGTGATGATCTGGGTTGCTAGATGTTAGATCCATAACATCTAGACGCTCAGAATTGAAGATCTTCAATGTCCGGAAATAGCTTGATTCTGTGGTCTGACAATGAATGTCAGTGGCCACAGATCCTTGCTCGATGATGATTTGTGTTGCTTTTAAGTTGTTAATAGTAGTCCTGCATGTTGTCTTTAATCTGTAAAAAGAAGTAGGGTCATATCTATTATAGATCAAAAGTTATTTGAGGTCAAAGCACGTTGACCGAGCTTGACTGTCTGAGTTCTGGGTAACCCAGAAACAGTCTTCAGTGTCTGACAACATGTTTGAGGCTTCTGATCTTGCTGTTAGTTGTTGTTTTGTTTGATTTGTTGAAGCTGAGTTGTAGTCTAGTATATTGACTATAGATTCATGCCTTTACATTGTTAAAATATTACCTATACTGAAATTTGTGGCTGGTCAAAGTAGTAAAGAAATCAATATTCTCGGTTTTCTGGAAAACCCATAAAACTTATGAACACTGATTCTGTCAGAGGTTGACCGGCTTGTAATTGTTTGATGTGTTGATGTTTGGTGTATTTTATGTAATGAATAAGTAGTCCTACATGTAGTCTACACATTAAAGCTCTTAGATCTCAAAAATAGTTAACGTGTAGCCAGTTACTAGCGATCAAAAGTAGTCAGTCGGACTGTTCTTCAATTCTGGGAAACCCAGAAATGAAGAACAGCCTCTGACAACGAGTTTAGGCGGCTAGATCTGGCTGGTGTTATGTGTTTTATCAATGATTATTGTTGTATCTTATAGTCTTGTAATTGTACTACACAATTGACCAAAATCAAGTCCAGAATCACAACACACACAAAGTTATGCACGGTCAAACGTAGCCTCTCGGTTCTGAGTATGAATTTCTGGGCATGAATGAAGAACATGAAGAACACCTATAGCGACGGTTCTGTCGCTATAGGTGGTCTTTAGCGACGGAAATCAGTTTATTTTCCGAAAATTAATAAAAAAATAGAAAAAAATAGTTTTTAATTATTAAAAATACAAAATAAATTATTAAAAATTATTTTAAATTCTGAAAATTAGTTTTTAATTATTTTAAATATATTTCATAAATATTTAATATTTTTGGAATATTAAAAGTAATTAACTAATTTAATTAGAATATTAATTAAATTATTTAAAAATGATTTTAATATTTGAAAAATCATTTTAAATTATCTTATGATATAAGAAAATATTTTAAGTTATTTTTGATAACTTTTTATATTATTTGATAATTTGCATTAATAAATTAATATTAATGATAATTAAGTTATTTACTAAAATGAAGTAAATAAATAAATTAAAAATGATTTTATTATTTTAAAAATCATTTTAAATAATAATGAGATATTTAAGAATATTTTAAGTTATAAAATATAACTTTTAATATTTAATGGTTAATTTCATTAATTAATGATTAATAATGATATTAAAGTTATTTAATAATTATATTAAATAATTTGGTTTAAAAATGATTTTTATATTATAAATAATCATTTTAAATAAGAATAAAGTGTTTAAAGATATTTTAAGTTATAAGACGTAACTTTTAATATCTAAAGGATAAATTTCATTAATAATTTAATATTAATGATATAATAGTGATATTAAATTTATTTAATTATTATATTAAATAAATAGTTTTAGAAATGGTTTTATTTATCTAAAAATCATTTAAAAAGGATATAAGTGAATTAAAAATATTTTAAGTTGTAATTCATAACTTTTAATATTTGGATAATGATAAATTATTATTTTAATAGAATTGTTTGATATTTAAATCATTTAATAAGGATTCTGATATTTCAAAAATTATGATAAAAGGTAATAATTGTGTTAAAATTATTATGAGGTCATAAAAAAATAGTGTGATTGTTGTTTAAGTTATCTATTTAAATATTTCGATATAGAATAGAGTCTTAGACTCGAGTATTAAATAATAAGGCTGTCGATACGTCGGCATGTTTCAGAAATTGATCTGAACTTAGATAGGATTGACTTGTAAGTTGTTTAATTGTGATGTAATGGTCGTTAAGTTATGTGACAACGTGATTAGGAATGTGCTGACTGCTATATGCAGTAGTATGTGTTATGATATAATGTTCTAATCGAATGATTGATTTGCTTAATGATAGGTTGTGATAAAAAGGGTAGAATTAAGTTAAGAAATTGTAGCAGCGCATCAGGCAAGTACCCTACCTTTGCATTTTCTTTATGCATTGGATATATGTAAGAATGTTTCAAATTTATATTATTATTGTATAGATTTTTAAAGTCTATATTTTATACGCCTATTGATTATCAGCATGTTAGTATATGATAATTCATATATGTATTCTGTTCGTTAATTTCTATAAATGATTATACAAGTGTCCCCACTTGGATAATCATAGTAGTTAATCGCATGTTGATATTCCTTTGATATACATATATGTTAAATTATAAACTATTGTTGGGTAATGTAAAACCTTTGGCTTGGAACCTTGACAAATATGAACATCCCTTACCAGGGAAAATTTTTATGCGCCTAAGGCGGATCATTAAATGGTAACACCATTTTTGTAATGTAGTATTGATCAATGCAGGACACAACGGGCTGATCACCCCCGTGTTCGTAAGTTATGACGGTTCACAGATGAATTTTCTGTTTAACCTTTTCAAAAATAAAAATAATGTTCATACTATGTCATATAAAACCTTTATATAGTTTGTACGTAGTTTCAAAGATTTGAAATAGTTATGTAGTTATTGTTGATATAGATTACTTCACAACTGTTGCCTTGTTGTAGAAGAATAGTATATAGAAAACATTTAAATGATTTCAGTTCATATATATATTATTAATACTTGCTGGGCACTCAAATGCTCATCCTTGCTAATTTAAATGTTTTCAGTTAAGAGCGAACAACCTGAAGGTTCTGTTAAAAACAAATAGAAAGAGAAGATAGCTGGTTGACTGAAGTTGTTATTATTGTAATAGTTAAGATTATGAAGACTATGATATATGTTATTATTAATATGACTGTTAATGTATGCTTAAAGGTTACGTACCTGGGAGGTGAACTCTGATGATTAAGTATTGTAAAATGTTTGTTTTTATATTATTGTTATTATTATTAGTAGATTCCGCTCATAGAAATGATATCGTGAAGTACCGAATTCGGGTTTCAAGTATCCGGGTTCGGGGACTTTACTAATTCGCTTAACTAACTTAACTTATACATTGGGCTTGCAATTAAACAAACACTTGGGCTTGCATTAATAAACTCACATTGGACTTAACCATCCAATACTTGAGCTCACATAATACTTAACCATTCCTACCAAATCCTTTCTTTTGGCTTAAAGCCTTATAACATATATTATACGTATAATTCTCGTATTTTAACTCGTATACTAATTCAGCATGTACGACATACCATCATTCATACGTACTCGTATAATACCTCGTATCATACTCGTATTCATTACTCTTATAATACACGTAGTATACGATCATCGCTTAATTCATTACATACATTTAAATTCCTTCTCGAAAGTCACATTTCATAAACGTTAGGCTTTAAAGTCCACAGGCGAAATATTATATTTTCCATAACCGAAATATTATTGGATATTCCATCTCACATCAATATTCTATCGTTACGTATTTCTCGGAAGTTCAAAAATAATTCCCGAGCAGAAATGCATGAATAGTGTTTTTCAGAAAATTTCTCGGAAAGCTTTTATTTTCGTCTTGGAAATTCAAACACTTTAATTCTACCACATAGCCAAAATCCTACGATGTTCTGACATTTCTAAGCCAGAGAACGATGTTCGATTAGCTTGCTCCATAAATAATTGATTAAATTCATTTAATAAAAAATAAAAATTTAATTCTCAAAAATCCGATTTTCTCGGGGTGTTACACTCTTCCCTCCTTATAAGGATTCTGTCCCCAGAATCTCGCTAATAATACCTACACCACAGAGGATATTTTTCCTTTATTTTAATCTCGAGTTCCCACAATGCTTCTTTTACATTGGGGTTCTTCCATTTCACCTTCATCGAAGGTATTATCTTTTCACACATGACTTATCACTTCCTGTTAACAATTTGAGTTGGAAGTTAAACACTTACTAACACATTACGCAATCTCTATATCATCTTAGTTATCCTTTTAACTCGTACCTATATGGAACTCAAATTCCTCCCTCAAAATAAGACTGTACTTAGTATTCTACTTATCATGCATTATATTCTTCATTTGCTTACATTCCTCATTACCTAGTTGTACTTCATTAACTCGTTTCATTATCGTGAATTGAGTCTACATTTTAAATAACAATTCTACCCCTTCATTCTGTAATTTAACCTCTAACTCTGATCTTACCATTTCCGTTATTAACTCATTCTGAGTCGTTAGCATCGATAGCTTTCCCTACCCCTCCTACTTAACGTGTTAACTATAATGTTTACCTTCCCTGAATGATATAAGATATCACAGTCCTCTCTCTACTACATGTTCAACTCTTCTATGTAGAGATATATTTCAGACTCTTAGAGTCCTTGTATATCTCACGCTTCTCTCCGTATAAATACTATCTTCATATTTTTAATTCAAAAACTACAACTACCAATTATAGATCATAAGTAGGATAGACCTCCTCATAATCCTTTAACTGGCGTGATGCATACACAATGACATTGCCATGCTATAAGAGCACGAAATCATAACATCTATGCAAACATCAAGATACACTACAAAACTTCTTCGTATCATCTGATAAAGATAATACAGGTGCCTTAATCAACCTTTCTTTTAAATTCTGTGACGCTAATGGTACCTTCAACCATAGCATCCCACAAGGGTAACTATCAAATTGGCCACCGACTTGATTGGCACCCCTTATGGAAAAACCTACTTCCGCAAATTAGTAAACCTAAATGACATAACTAGAAACTTGTCATAACCATAATGAATTCTGAACGTCATCTTAGGTATCTCCTCCTTCTTCCTTACTTCCAACCGACTATAACCCATACATACATCTATCTTTATAAAATTCTTTACCCCTCTCAACTGACCAAATAAATCATCGATCCTGGACCATGGGTATTTATCCTTAATCGCTATCTTACTCCTATTACGATAGTCGATATGCAACCGTAACAACTCATCATCTTCCTTAACACCAACCTAACTTGTGTCATAGTTCGACAATAATAATGTCGCGGTATTTTATTACCGTAAATTACTACCTTAGATTTTCTGAGAAAACTAAAGGTTCACACTTTTCTTATAACTATTTGTTATAGCTCTATGGTTAATCAACCCATTCATACCAAGAATTTCCTCAAATTCTCTCAACATGAATACTACTTATCTACCTATACTTACTTCGATTATCCATGAAATAATTTTCATGAATATAATTTAACGAAAGTTATTTCCTCCTTCTCTACCTTAATGTTTTAAAGGTATTTATAATCCCTTCCAAACAGACTCCTAGATGAGTCTTTCCACCTGTCTTACACACCTTAATCCTACACTTAGGATCCCCTTGTCCCACTCCAGTATCCCCGGAGTTAAAAAAATTTTGTCTTGGGCATACTGCCGATGGCATTCTCTGCCTTGGTTCGTCCCTCTCTCTTACTCTCATTCTTTCCCTCCTTGTGGTATTGAATCTGCAATTCACTATCACCTTATGCTATAATCACCTTTTCCAGAATGATCTCATAGGAAACACTCTAGATCACCAAAATCCCACTATAGAGCTAGGGTCTCAGGCCCTGCTCTAATCTACGAGCCTTCACCTCCTCCTTGTCCACTTGATGTGAAACAAACATTGCCAATTCATTTGAATTTGGTCGTGTACTGGGGAAATATAATATCCCCTTACTTAAGTTCTAAGAATCCAATCTCTATCCTCCCTCATATATTTGTAAGGAAATAATTCTAAAAGAAAACCTTCTTGAATTGTTTCCACGTTACTGCATCTGTTCTAACCCACCCTTGTGAGCCTTCTACCAAAAGTTGGCTTCACTCTTCCTCGTGTAAGCCACAAAAGAAAACTTCTTCATCTCACAAACGCTTGTAATAACAAATGCCTTCTCTATTTCTTTTACCCCGGTATGGGCCTCAATTGGGTCCGTCGTTCCTTTGAACTCCGGCGGACCTATGCTTTTAAGCTCTTTAAAGGTAATCATTCTAGCTACCTTAGGTTTCGCGGGTACTCTACCCCCAGTTTGGGTAAATGCAATCGTTAATAACTTAACAAACTCTTGCATAGGGTTGTTTTGACCCCATTAATTATCATTATGTGATTTCGCTTCCTTATTACGTTATCTTCTCCTTGGCGACATTTTTAGATTAAATAAAATTTCATTATTATCTATTTACTTACTTCATTATTAATTGCCAAATACCAAATCGCATCATAACAAATCATTTCCATGAAAACTTCATTATATACATATGCTTCTTAATAGTTTGAAACTATTTACAATTTACATCCATAGCCAAATGCTATTACATTTTTATCCTGCAATTGAACTTTACAAAAGTTCGGATTTACAAAAGACTACCCTTTTATACAAAAGATGGCTTCACATCACTACACATATATTTATAACTCTAACGTTCTAATAATGCATAACAGCATCCTCGTGTTTCTCATTTGCAATCATTGCTACAGTATCCCGACTAATCATATGGCGGGTTTGTCCTGACTCCATGGAATAACAAGCAACCTTTAGCTTGAAATCCTTATGTGCACTTTCATGGATGTAAGACATCCGTGCTATCTTCCAGTCCTTTTCCCCCAATTCTCTACAAAGCTCAAGGGCCTCCTTTTGAAAATCCCTAGCCTTATTTATCATGAGCACCTTCTCATCATGCTCTGACTTAAAATCTGCTTCTGCAGGCTCCTTCGCTACATAAAGAGCACTAATCTCCTCATTATGTTTCTGCACAACGGCACTCAGTTGCACATTCTTCTCAAGCGCTGCCAGGTACAATGCTTCCATTGTATCTGGAGGTGATGACTCCGATGTAGGTACCACCGTAGTAACCGATGTTACCTCTCTTTCTTCCTCTACATCGTTCATCATACTCAGGTATGACGTTATATCCATCTCTCCCTCAGAGTAGTCTTCCTCAAAAAAGTACTCATCTCCCTCCGACTCCTCTAGAATCACTAATGGTACCTTCCGCCACCGGCATAAGTATAAGCATTACTTGGTTCACAAGCTCTTCGCTCACCGCGTGTATATCTCTACACATCAAACTTTTGATCGACATCCTATAATAACACATATATTGATTAGTACATAACATAGAATCGTATAAGCACAAATCACATTTAATTTATTTAGGGTTACTTTCCATCTTTTAAATCTTTTGATACTGTGTTTCCTCAATACCTTATTGACTCATTCAACTTAAGTAAAGCTCGAGTTTTTCTTCCTTCGAACTTCTCTTCCTTAACGAGGTTATTAGCCTAAGGTTCTTCCCCCCTTAAGTTTTATAACCTAATGCTTTGATACCAACCTGTGACGCCCCCAAATCTGGGTCTCTTCTAACCCGATATATGGTGCTCCACGGTGCTACAGTTCACACAAACATTCAATTGAAATGCCTCAAAAGAACGAATATGTCTCAAATATATTCTAACACAATACTACCATTCCCCAGGTTCTTTATAACCGTTACATTTGTTCTTGACATAATATCAAATATTATCATTACAAACCTATACTATTACATAGGCAATCTACACATTCACTTTAGCCTTCTCTTTATCCTTGTAGAATCCTTCGGTCCATTCAGTCTAAGCTGCATTCATATGGTTTTAAGCAAGAGTGAGCATAACAAGCTCAGCAAGTACAACAATTTAAATTTTAAAAGCATGCTTGAAACATAGGAATCGTATATCTTCAATAACTGGATGATAGTTACGAAGTACTATCAATAATTCAAAATAGCTTTGCTTTTCCTTCAAAACGTTTTGCAATAACAATATTCCGTAAATCATCAATTCTAGTTCAAGACGTGAACGTCTTATAGTTTCTTTAAAAAGGACAACCCGGAACGAAGTCCGTAAGTCCGGCATATCTTACGAGCACTTCTAGGTGATCAGCCTATAGTACTCTATGTTGATCAACACTACATCCATTAAACATGTGTACGTTTAAGTTGTGGCAACCTCACGTGCCCATCGAATACTCGATGAAAATACATTTGTTTATACATATTCAGGCTTACCTTGAATCCGTACCAAATAGTTGGCGTTGGATAGCGTTAGTAATTCTATATTGAAAGACTTGTAAACAGTTCAATCAATCTATCAAGATTAGTCTAGCTGAGCTAAAACTGGCATCGACACTTTCTTTGAAACCATACATGCATCTCATAATTTGAATCATTTGAAAACCTGGCTAACACGAAGGTTAGACAAGCTTTTAAGAAAAACTTGCCTTCAGCGTCTACTACAGTATAACTACGTTTCCTTTGAGTCTTTACAATCTCTACAATACATAATCACATAATATACCACATTAGGTCATGAATGAACATACATAGTTCCTAAAGAATCTTTCCCTGCTTCTCAATCTAATCCCGTATTAGATTTGTTATTATTGGTTCCGGCTTTCCGTCATTCTTTACATCATTCTTACCGACTTCTGTCTCTTCCATAATTTAAGTGAAGTTATTTCATTAGTACAACTCAGTTCAAGATAATTATCCTTCCTCACGGCTTACTAACGTCCTTACGTTATCATCCGAAACTCGATCGTCATTGGTTAAGTATACTTATTGCATATCGTTCACGTTCATCTTCAATTGACTTTCTTTAACCCTAAGTAATCATACTTGAGTTTTACTTATGACTTAATAATATTTTATTAAGTCCCTTTATTCGTTACTAAACAATTTCCCTTCATGTTCCACTTGTAACCATTCTTCATTGTCTAAGTTTTAAGGCTGGCGCTGCAGCGCCGACTATTGCACTTGATGCCGCGCTGCAGCGTCACCACTTATTGCTCAAAATCCAGGACTTGGCGCCGCGGCGCGAGTCTCTGTGTTTCTGGTCACGCTGTGGCGAACTCTTGCAGTGTGCTCGGTTACTGTTCCGTACCGCGGCGCGGGTCATTTTGCCTAGGGTTGGCGCCGCGGCGCCAACTCTGTGCACCAGAAAACAATTTAAGTTTTCAAATTTTGTGAAATTCTCGGACGCATAATTTCTTTGTTATAAGTTTGAATTGGCTCGTTCAAAAGCCTAAGGTTCACAAATTACGTACTCTACGTGTTCATGCAAGAATTTTATCTATTCGACTTCGTTTGCTAAAAATTCACCTATTAGTCCATTTTCAACGAAAACGGTAAACATTCGTGAACGTTCAACGTTCGTTTCTTTGTTCTAAGACAGAATCCTGCCATTTTTGAGTCCGCAACTCTATAATGACAAATACGACTTGCCTCCATTGAAAACCAATGTTTCCAAGCTCAATATCAAAATTCAACTTCTATTCCGAGAATTTCACGAATTCGACGATCGTCGTCTAATCGTGTACATTCCGGCGAAACTTTGTAACTTGAGATTTTTAAACCATTTCACTTGGATTCAATCCATTATACTATCATCTTGACGTACATGCTTCGCTAACTTATATCCATGATAAGTTATTAATTGTTCTTAATAAGTTCAAAACTCATAAACTTATAAACTACTTATTAAAGTATAACATACTTAATTTCATTACGTATGACTTAATCATAAATTAAGTCCTTTAATCATTATTCTTACATCTTCTTATCATACTAGTTCTATTAAGGTAAACATGTTACAAGTTATAACAAGTTTCTATACTTCCATTATAAGTTCATAACTTATTTACAAATGAATTTCTTATTTATGACTTATCCGGCTTATTAAGACTTAAGCCCTTTGATTCATTATTCCAACCTCTTCTTAGCATGCTTGTTCTACCAATACCCCCTTCTCTAACAATGGAAGAGAAAGAGAAACATGGTTCAAGAACACTTACTCTTTGATGATATCTAGCTTAATCCTTAATCTCCTTCTTGATTCTTGAATTTCAAAGGTTAACTTGCTAGCTTATTCTCACTTATTCTCTCTAACCAATAAGCTATAAGTTATTGGTGGAAAAACTAACAATAGAAGTCTAGCTTTTATGTGCTTATTCTCTCAAGTAAATAAGCTCTCAACTTATTATGTATAAGGTGTTGGAGGAAATGAACAATCAACAAAATGAAAGGCAAACTTGCTATTTATAGGAAATCCTACATGAGGGTATAATGGTCATAAGGCCACTCCACCTCCTTATTATTCCTAACTTAGGCATTAAGTAAACTTGGCCACTAAGTCTACATGCTCACCACAACACTTGGTCACCACACTTACTTAATCATTAAGTATACTTGATTATCACATTAATCACTTTGCGTGTTCACCACACTTACTTAGCCTCTAAGTTTGCTTGATCATCACCTTGGATCATCCATGGGTTGCTCAATGGTTCTTATCCATTGGATACTTACTTTGGCTTAGGTTTAATTAATTTACTTAACCATTTGGGCTTTTAGCATAATTCGCTTAACTAACTTAACTTATACATTGGGCTTGCAATTAAACAAACACTTGGGCTTGCATTAATAAACTCACATTGGACTTAACCATCCAATACTTGGGCTCACATAATACTTAACCATTCCTACCAAATCCTTTCTTTTGGCTTAAAGCCTTATAACATATATTATACGTATAATTCTCGTATTTTAACTCGTATACTAATTCAACATGTACGACATACCATCATTCATACGTACTCGTATAATACCTCATATCATACTCGTATTCATTACTCATATAATACACGTAATATACGATCATCGCTTAATTCATTGCATACATTTAAATTCCTTCTCGAAAGTCACATTTCCTAAACATTAGGCTTTTAAGTCCACAGGCGAAATATTATATTTTCCATAACTGAAATATTATTGGATATTCCATCTCACATCAATATTCTATCGTTACGTATTTCTCGGAAGTTCAATAATAATTCTCGAGCAGAAATGCGTGAATAGTGTTTTTCAGAAAATTTCTCGGAAAGCTTTTATTTTCGTCTTAGAAATTCAAACACTTTAATTCTACCACGTAGCCAAAATCCTACGATGTTCTGACATTTCTAGGCCAGAGAATGACGTTCGATTAGCTTGCTCCATAAATAATTGATTAAATTCCTTTAATAAAAAATAAAAATTTAATTCTCAAAAATTCGATTTTCTCGGGGCGTTACATCAAAGAAGATGGTTAGAATTAATTAAAGATTACGACTTTGAAATTTTATACCATCTGGGTAAAGAAAATGTGGTTGCCAACGCCTTAAGTAAAAAGGGTCGTGAGAAATTGATGATGTTGACTACTCAGGAGGAGCTAATTACAGAAATGGAGAAACTGGAGTTGGAAGTGAAGTATCCTATGGAGATCGAGGAGAAGTTATTTCAGATGCAATCTGGTACAACTCTACTAGATAAAGTAAAGGAGGCTCAACTTCAGGATGATGAATGCAAAAAGGTGACAAAGAAGATATCTGAAGGAACTGAACCGAGATTTAAGATGGATAAGGAAGGAATACTAAGATTTGAGAGTAGAATTTGGGTACCACCAGTCACAGAGATTAAGGAAGATATTTTGAGTGAGGCTCATAATTCACGATATTCGATTCACCCTGGTAGTACCAATATGTACCAAGATCTTAGACAACATTTCTGGAGGCCGAATTTGAAGCGTGATGTTGCAGAATGTGTTGCCAAGTGTCTGACCTGTCAGAAAGTGAAAGCGGAACATCAAAGACCGAGTGGATTGCTACAACCGTTAGAGATCCTAGAGTGGAAATGGGAACATATTATAATAGACTTCGTGGTTGGCCTTCCAACGACTTAGAAAGGCTACGACACAGTATACGTTATCGTTGATCGACTGACGAAATCTGCACACTTCCTTCCGATCAAAATAAGATTTAACTTAGATCAGTTGGCGAGGCTATACGTAAAAGAGATTGTTTCGAGGCACGGAGTTCTGGTATCAATTATTTCAGATAGGGATTCGCGCTTCACATCAAATTTCTGGAAATGTCTTCAGGAATGCATGGGTACGCAATTGTGAATGAGTACAACTTACCACCCTCAAACAGACGGACAAAGTGAGAGAACGATTCAGACATTAGAAGATATGCTAAGAGCCTGTGTAATGGACTTTAAAGGAAATTGGGATGATCGCCTACCATTAGTAGAGTTTGGCTACAACAACAGTTACCACGCTAGTATTGGCATGTCGCCTTACGAAGCGTTATACAGCAGAAAGTGCAGAACTCCGCTTTACTGGGATGAAGTTGGTGAAAGACAATTGCTAGGGCCAGAATTGGTACACTAGACGGCAGAAATAGACAAAGTGATCCGAGCACGACTGGTAGCGGCTCAAGATAGACAAAAGAAATATGCTGATCCACATCGTAAAAATATTGAGTTTGAGGCGGGTAGTTATGTGTTCTTAAAGGTCTCTCCCTGGAAGGGAAAGATCAGGTTCGGAAAGAAAGGGGAATTGAGCCCAAGATTCATTATACCATTTGAAGTACTTAGAAGAATCGGAGAAGTTGCGTGCGAGGTAGCCTTACCTCCAGCACTCGAGAATGTCCATAACTTCTTCCATGTTTCTGTTTTACGACCCTACAAAGCCGATTACAAGCATGTAATTGAATACGAACCCTTGCATTTTGAAAAAGAATTATCTTACGAAGAAATTCCTGTTCAATTGTCAACAGAAAAGATCAAGTTCTTAGAAATAAAGTTATACCTTTTGTTAAGGTAATTTAGAGGAACCACAATGCTGAAGAAGCTACGTGGGAACTCGAAGAGAATATGATTAAGAATTACCCTCATTTATTTACTTAATTATGTGTAACCGATTCTGGGGACAGAATCTTTGTAAGGGGGGAGAATGTAACGGGTCAAATTTATTGAGTCGTGATTCTGGGGACAGAATCTTTTTAAGGGGGGAAAGATGTGACAAACAAGATTTTTGTAATTTAATTTTAATATTTATTGAATTAAACAAATATTTGTTAATGATTTAATTATTGGATTAAATAATTAATTGATGCAATTGTGGTAGATTAATTTAATTATATGTGTTACATTTATTAAATTAATGTGGAGAATAATTATTATTCAAGTATGTCATTATGTGAGCTTATTGTATTAAATGAAATATTTAATAAGCATAATGTTATTTAATTAATTTAATTATTAATTAGAGAGTTAATAATTTGACATTATTTATTAATGAGAAAATTAAATATATGACTATTTAAATTTATGAGAAATTATTAGATTTTATTTTAAAGTAAATTAAATAAGATATTGATTTATTTTATAAAGGAGTGTGACATTAATTAAACTATATGATAAAGCTTTATTAAATTAAATGGTTTTTGAAATCTAATTAAGCCTAGCCAAACATGGTCTTAGTGGGAGTTACTAGCAGTTACCCATGACTGGGTTAACTGAACAGTATAAGCGTCTGTTCTCTTTTCCTTTATACGTACTCTCCTTCCCTTTTCTTTTATTATTATTGGCTAAGTCTAGAAAAACAGAGAGAGATTGAGAAATTCAAGAGAGAGTTCAGAGGATTTTGTGAGAACTCAGTGATTGAAGAAAGAATCTAAGCCTTCATATATATACTTTATTCTCAGGGTAATCCCTTCCTCCCAAATTCTATATTTCACGTATTCAAGTTTTGATAAAAATGGCTTTTACAGTTTTCTGTAAAGCTTCTGTGATTGAGAAAGGAGTAATATTTATGAGTTATTTATGGGTTAAGATGTATCAAAATATAATTATATATATATTGCATGATTCCATATCATCAGTTTCATAATATTACATCGTATATGATTTCTACAAAATTACAGAGTATGGGTTTTGGCCTTATGGCCTTATACGTGATATTTTATGTATTGATCGTATATTATCCCTAACTTTTACACTCATATATTATTATACATGTTGATACGAAGAGACCAAACCTCAAACGAACGGATTCGGTGTTATAACTAATCCGTAGTATCAATTTTCATGTTTTATTTTCAAAACCTTCAAGAACATCAAAGTCGGTGAAATTATAGATTTTTAACTCTGTGATTATGTGTTGAAATGGGTTAAAACCATTCTATAAATATTGGGTATTGTTTATGCATGAATTATAATATGTGTGTATGATTAATTTCATGTAGTAGTAATTTAATTGGAGTTTTTGGGCTGTGTTCTGCAATTTAAGCGAATTATAGAACAATTTTTGGCTAGCCGCATCGCGGCGCCAACCCAGAACCTTAAGTCCCGTGCTGCAGCCCCAAGTGTCCGACCGCAGCGCCATGGCGCCGCAGTGCCAAGACCTAGTATAAACGTTGCGCCGCAGTGCCACTTTGCAGAATGGTCCAGAAATGTAATTTTGAAAGTGTTAAGTCTAGCAATGTATTGTTAACTTAATGTAATAAACATGTAAACATGTTAGAAGTATAATGAGATGTAAAAAAGATGTTTAACATGTAAATAACATAATTACATGTGGATTAAATTATTGAATACATAATTAGCTTGTTATTCATGATGTGTAAATTATGTGAAAAAGTAGTAAATTAACTAAGTATAGTTAATAATCAAAGTAGACAAAGAGAATGAGTTTATGATGATTAGTTAAGTTATAAATAACTTGTATTGTGAATGTAAATGGTATGTAGGATTAAATTCAAAGAACGTGCTTAGTTAAAGTGTAATCTACGCATGAGGCAAGTTTCCTAACCCTACTTGTCATTATTGTTCAAGTTTACTAATTACCCGAGTAAATTATCATTTCTATTATTCAAGTTCAAATTTTATATTAAAGATTTATTATCTTTTCAAGCATGATTCAATTATACAATAATTGTTCTATTGTATACTTCTTGAGATTATTATTCGGATTGAATATCATTATTGTTGAACCTTATTAGACTAGTGAACTTTATTAATTTAACTAGTCCTTAGTTGATGAACGTTCTAAATTTTAGAACCCTTATTGAATTATCCAAACAAAACTTCCTTTGGTGCGGATTCGAATGTCAAACTGAGATGAACAACCCTGTAAAGGGATTTACTTATGCGTTAGCGTTAAGATATTGTGCACAGTATGGTACTAAGGGTTGATCCCCTAAGTACGAGAAGAAAGGTCCATAGTCTTATGACTGTTAAAGATTTCAAGTATAACCCTTGATAACCTAGGACATAGTTCAAGGTCTTATGACCCTCAGAATTCTTTTAGATTCTTGTTATTCATTCTTGATTCAAAACTTGAGCTTTTATTCAGATGTCTTTGATTATTCGCATGTTATTATACTGTTATTTCATTATTATACTTGTGGGCAATAGTGGTCACTCTTGCTTAATAATAACATTGCAGTTAAGACCCAAAAAACTGATGAACCTTCCACTAGTAAAGGCAAGGGCAAAGTTAGCAAGTGATGAAGACTTGTTATTTTTATTAGATGATGTATTTATATTTAAGACTTGAGTTAATGATGTTGTTTAAGACTTATTTATTTATGATTCCGCACAGATGTTTAAGGTTAGTTTAACCTGGGATTGTATTATTATTATTCGGATGTTGTAACCCTATAAAGGGAAGATTTTTTTTTCTATCTATTGTATGGTTTGCATTTATTATGGGTAGATAGATAGATGATATTTTTACAGTGAACACCAGATCCCGTGGAATTGAAGTACCTGGATTTGGGGGTGTCACATGTTACATATAACTATGGACATAGTTCGTGGTCTTATGACCCTCAGATTTATATTTCAGATTTTGATTATCATTGATAGAGCATATTGTTCATTTCTATTGAGCCTATTATTTGGCAGTTATTATAAAGTTTTATTCATTGTCATTTCAAGTGAGCATTGTTTTCTTACTCTTGTTTATATAACTATTACAACTAAAGTTGAGAAGGTTGATATACCTAGCACCAGTAAGGGAAAAGGAAAGATGAATAAGTATTGAAGACTTGTAAACATGTCGACTTTTAAATATTGTCAGACTTTATTTTAAATCTTGTGATGTATTTATTTAATGTTTTGCATATGATGTTTGTATTTAAAGGTTAGAAAACTTGGGAGATTTTATTGGATTTATTGATGTAATCCTTTAATGGGAAGGTTTATTATTAAATTTTATTAAGATTGTATAGTTAGATATGAATGTTTTTATCAAGTGAACACCAAATCTTATGGGATTAAAGTACCCAGATTTGGGGGTGTCACACGTAGTGCATAGATGAACAGTTGTTTGGCATGATCATGACCACTGGTGATACTAACGAATATCCTTGGCCCGTAGTGCATGGATAATTCGTTGATGTGAAATATTTATTGATTGTTGTTACAGGGATAAAATATTGACAATGGACTTTTAAATCATAGAAGATAGTAGACTTTACTCTCTACTTGACTCTTCTAATGGATTTCTTATTTCGCTGCAGTTATTAATCTAAAACTTGTTGTCTATTGTATTCTATCAGATTTTTCCCTGTTGAGGACTAAGGATAATTTTTTCTACATTATTTTAGTCATAATATTCTTTACTGGGCTAGTTGAGCTCACCTTTTTTCCTTTTGGTTCCATTGTTCTTCTCAGGAGGCAAGAATGAAGCTGGTACTAGTCAGGGAGTGGAGTAATGGTCCAAGATGGTTATTATAGTAGTCCTCATTATTTTGTAAAATTGTGTGACAATATTTGTAATGAGGACTTTATTTGAGTTTGGATATTGTCTACGAAACAATATTTGTATTAAAACTCAGCTATTGTGTTGTCATATTTTGCACGACAGTTGTATAAATGAAGTTGTATTTGAATTATGTACCATGTATTTGGCGACTCAAAATGGGTTGTGTTGACCTATTTTGGGGGCATCACATCATTAACTGCCATAGATATTCACATAACTCATATTGTTCTTATCACGGCCTATTAAGACGTCGAACATGTTCTCTGTGTTCTTCTTCCATGATATGGAACATCGTCCTACGATCTAATATGTACCAAGGTAGGTCTTCAAACTGGACTGGATATTACATAAATTGATCATGTGCTCTATTCATCGTAGTGTCGAATGCACAATCTATTTCCCCCATCTTGGTCTTCTTTGCCTGCACCTCTTCCTCATCTACATTTACACGTTCAGAAGCCTCCTCGTAAGCATCTTTAGCCCTTTCTCTCTTGGCAGACTCTTCTTTCAGATCATCTTTTATCTTTGCAACCTTTGTCATCAGCTGCTCCTTATCACCCTCTATTTGAACTAACTTCCACTCCACATTTCTAATACGTACATCAAGACCTTGGATTTCCTCATTTTTCTGACCTATAGTGGTCTGGCATTCATCTGCCAGCTCCTCCAATTCTCTAACTTTATCCTGAAGCTCATTGTTATGGTCATACACCTCGTCAAACATCTGAACTATAATAGAGTTATGTGGGAACTCATCTTCCTCTTCTTCCTCCTCATGGTCCTCCTCCGGATTAGTCTCAAGCCCATGCTCCTGACCCACAACAGTGATCAATTGAGATGGCTCTCTATGTACCAACTGCTCCCGAACGATATGCATGTCTCGGGACTCCTCTCTAGGAACTCGGGGTTCCTCCTCCCCATCCCGACTAGATCCTCCAACATCAGGCATCCTGACAACATAGTTTTAAATTTTAGTTACCAATCGATACTCGCGAGCACATAAGTTTATAACATAAACACATAAAATCTTTTATTATCTTCAATGAATTAAGGAAATTATTTTATAGAACTCAATAAGAGTTTATCACCTCTATGTTCTCGATCTCCTATAAGGCTACTAGCTAAGGTTTTTCCCCACCCAAGGTTTATAACCTACAGCTTTAATACCAACCTGTGACACCTCCAAATTCAGGTACTCGAATTTCCAATAGATTTGGTGTTCACTTATCAAAGTAAATAACATCTAACTACCCCTAAATAAATAATCTCATAAATGAAATAGAAATCCTCCCAAATAAGGATTACAATAGTTTAACAAATCAATCACATGTCAACTAACCTTAATACATCAATGCAAAAACTTTATAAACAAATAAGTCTTAAACATAACATCATAAGTTTTAATAATAACATTCTCAAATAACAATAAACAAATCTTCATCACTTGTTTGCTTTGCATTTGCCCTTACTAGTAGATGACTCGTCAACTCTTTCAACCTTAGCTACAATGTTATTATGCAGGAGTGAGCAATATTTGCCAACAAGTTTAAAAACAGTAATAATAATAACATGAAAATAAGTAATGGGTACTAAACAAAAGATAGCTCGACTTTTGAATCAAGATTAGAACGGGAATCAAAAGTACATCTGAGGGTCACTAAACCATAAACTATGTCCCAGGCTTTCAAGTATTTCTACTTTAAACCTTTAACAGTCGTAAGACTATATGGACCTTGCCCTTAGTACCATGTATGAGCACAACATCTTAACACTATCGCATAATATAATCCCATGTAACAGGGTTGCTCATCTCCGCTTTGACATTAGAGTCTGCACCAAAGGAAGATTGGTTTGGATTGATCTCAATGGTAATTTAGAGTTCAATAGTCATCAACTAAAGATTAGTTGAATCAATAAGGATTCACTATCTATTCAAGGTTTCAATGAAATATTGAAATCAATACTCAAATCAAGGTTTGAATCTCAACTCTATACAATTGAATGAACATTGTATAACAAAAACAATACTTCAAATGAGTTAGAACATTTCATTTGGAATCATGAAATTGAATGATTAATCTGAACGATTCAAAATAAGAATATGAAGCTTGCTCAAAAATAATCAAGTTTAAGAACTTACTCAATGAAAGTTTAGAAATAAAAAACTTGCTCAATCATAACATAATATAGAATAAGATCTTGCTCAATGAAAAATAAATTTTGGAAACTTGCTCAAAGAAAGTTTAGGGTTAGAAAATTTGTATATTCATAATAAAAATAGGGTAAGGAACTTGCTCAACATAAGATTAAGGTTCAGAAACTTTCCTCGTACATAGATTACACGTTTACTATTCATGTTCCTCAATTTAATCCTACATACCATTTACCTTCACAATACCAGTTAATTATAGCATAACCAGCATCATAAGTACATCCTCTTTTGTCTAAACTCTGATTATGATTATATTAATCAAATCACAACATTAGTTTTCACACAATATTAGACTTCACGAATGACAAGTTAACTACACGTTCAACATATTGATTAAACACGTCAGAACATCATTGATATGTTAAGAATTTATTTTAACATCACATTATATGTTTAATATATTTCTATGTTTAAAAGATTGGGTTTAAATCACATTATCCGGACTTGAACAATTAAATAAAACTTTTTGGGCAGTTCTGCTAGGTGGCATTGCAACGCCCCAGAATGAATTGGGATCTGGCGCTGTCGCGCTTTAACTAAGCCTACAACAGGCACTGCATCTCTATCTCGGCGTTGCAGTGCACCAATAATACTAGGAACAGGCGCTGCGGCGTGCAAACAAGTCTGCTAAGTGGCGCTACAGCGTTGTGATGCATTTTATGTTTCTGTAGTTCGTGAAGAACATAGAACATGACCAAAACTATACACAAACAATGAATTTGTTAGTTCCCAGTAGGCATAATAGATTTAGAATGGGGGGTTGAATAGATCATTTTTAGTTACAAATACTTTTCTGGTTTATTTTGTATTGCTAATAATTTAGCCTATGACAAACATAAGAAACTTTTCAAGCACAGCGGAATAAGTAAAAGATCTCCTTCATTGATATATTTATTAATCTTATATACATTGTTCGTAGAGTTAGTTCAATTGTAAGCAGTTAAAACATACATAGCAGTTATAGCAGTTAATATACATAATGTAAATGACATAAAGTAAAAGATACAAGGGGTTTTAAGTGGTTCAGAGACTCAAGCTCCTAATCCACTCTTCTGCTTTTAACTAGCAAGATTTCCACTAAGGAAGGGCAGCACCCTGAATCACTAAGATTCCATCAAGGCAAGCAGCCTTGGGACTTTAGTTCACTAAAAACTCTTCAAGGCCAGCAGCCTTGGAACTTCTCTTGTTCCCTAGGAACTCTTCAAGCACAGCAGGCTTGGAACTTCATTTAGTCCCTCCGCACAAGGACCCCTCAGGCCCTGGCTTCTTGTTATTGAGTTGTTTGTTTGTTGGAGCTGATCTGCTAAGATGTCTTTATGTTTTGAACATCTTCGGTACTTAGAAGCTTGGCGTGATCATCCCTTGAAGTGTAGTTGAGTGTTGCATGATTCTCGGCTTCTTCAGTTACTCAACCACTTCTGATGATCCCTTGATGAACTGCCTTGAAGATCATTCCTCTTAATACGTGATGGATGCACATAATGGGTTTCTAAGATGACTGTAAGCTCTTCTACTAGGTACTTAGAAACTTTCTCATGCTTGCCAGCATGATGGCATTTGTGATCTCCTTTCTTGATACTTGATGCCTTCTCATGATGGACTTGCTAAGATGACTGTGAGCCTTCTCTATGGTACTTTGAGTCTTCCCATGATGGACATCAAGATGTAATTGATGCTCTTCTTTCTCTTGGCAGTTCAGAACACTCTAAAGTAGTAGAACTCTCACTTCTATATTATAGAACTCTCACTTCTACTTCTTTCTTTGTATGTCTCTGAGTGTTCTTGGTGAATCGTAGAGTGAGCCTTTGGACCTTCATTGGTTACTCACTATTTTACGTTGGTTAGATTAGTCCACCATCTCTCCAAACTCGGTAACTCTTGCCTCTCTTGATCTTTGAAGCTCTTACTGATTTATACTCCTTCCCAATCCTTCCATTGGAAAGTAGTCATTGAAAGATATTCAAATATCTTCATAGATCTCGAGTTGACTGAGGTAGACTGCATATATAACTTCTCATACTTTTCTGACATTGTAGTCTATTGTTTCACCTACCCCATCAAAGATATCACTTTTATGCCTCGGGAAGGTCGAAGACTTTATTTCCTCCTTCTGATTTCTCGATCAGAGGTTGTCCTTTTGCATCGATGCTCTCAATAAGTTCTTCTCCAAATATCAACCTTCAGATTGAATCGTTGCCAATGCCTCAGTCCTCAGCTGTTCAAACTCTACGATTCTGATGCATGTCTTCATGGACCTGATCATAGTGTCTTTTTGACTGGTAGAGACAACACTATGATCTTGAAAAGTGTTGATTAGATATTCAATGTAGAACACCTCTTCCTTCTTTTGTGTAGTGCTTCAACACTTATGTTTTCCTCAACCGCTCTCAGATATTGATGGCTTGACTCCTTTGTTCTGGCCCCTTCTGAATAGCAAGAAACTTCAGATTTGTGGCGTGTCCAGCTCACTTTCTCCTTGTGATTTCCCGTTCACTTATCATCAATGGACTGACCCAATTCTTAATCACTTTAGACTTGTTCTTCAGAAAATGTCCAGTATCTCTATATGCACTCCATCAGTTCTTTCTTTGTTTGGCAAACACTACGATCCTGGTTATTTTCAAGATCTTTGTCTTCTGTCTACTTGACAGCTACTGCACTTGTTGACTTTCCTTAGTGAGTTACTGAAGTCTTCTTCTGATCTCCTTGTGGAAGACTTCATCTCGAATGGCTTCACAACTCAATCTTGATACTGATTGGGTTGGTGCTTAGATCTTATGTTAGCTTACATGCCATTCGTTGAGTGCTCTCTGGTTTTCTTTAGGTGGGATGTATCTATGTAGTGCCAACTAGAGGCTTCATTCCTTTGGATATTCTAGGAGTGCTCATTTATTGAGAATCATATTTGATCTACGATCCTGCCTTGGCATTGTTAGCACATATGTTGAGGTCTTAGTTCTGTACACTACGATTCACCTTTGGCTGTGCAGACACTACGACTCCGAGATCAGATCTTGACACTCTACGACTTATGTCGTTGTGCTTGTTGTCTTCATCTGATCTTGCTCGACTACGATCTCTGCCTCTGGTATTATCCGTAGACTCTACGACTCTGAGTGTAGTCTACGATTCTTGACTTAGCTTTGGCAGATACTCGGTCGACTCGTAGGCAGGCTGTCTCTACGATTCTGAACATAACTTCCTCAGCAGACTACGGCCCTGAGGATGTTCTCCTCGACACACTGCGATCCTCTCCTCGTCTCTCCTGGTAGTCTGCAAACTCCAAGAATACTATCTTGCAGACTACGATTCTGCCTTGATAGCTCTCGAGTTTTCCTTGACTCTCCTGGCAAACTACGATTTCTGGTTCAGTGCTCGACGATCAGACAAGCCTATCTATTACATCATAAGATCAACCTAACATGATTGATCTTTCTATATTTATAGTCCTTGTACATAATTTATTTTTAAGAACTTTACAAAGCTATTTTGCTTATGTAGGATCAACCTAACATACTTGATGAATTCATTCTAAGTCCTTGTACACATGTTTCTATTATCTATAAAAGGACTTTACAGTTTTTCTTAATGCAAGCATACTTGCATATTCATTCATATATATATATATATATATATATATATATATATATATATATATATATATATATATATATATATCATAATCAAATCATATGTAAATAGGAATATCATCCACATGCTTATTCCTGACAATCTCCCTCTATTTGATTATGACAAAAACAATAAGTGCATATGCATGTTATGAATGAATCTTATATGCAGTGAGCAGCTGTATTTCTAAAACAGATAATCATGAATGCCATTTATAATGATATGGAATTTAATACACTGACATTTACATCCTAGATCCAGAACATACCTAACTAGTTATAGATGTACCTCTTTGGCTCCATGTATGCTTCCAGGATGTCTGTCGATCAGTTATTCATCTGTTTGATTTCTTTTCTCCTGCTCCCCCTAGGATGTGGACTTCATTTCTTCTTCTTCTGGTTCTGGTTTTGGCTCCCCCTCAGCCTTAGGCTTATCATCCTTTGGCTCCCCCTTAGATGATGACTCGGCTACTTCTTGTGTTGACTTCTTCTTTTCTTTTGTTCTGCACTCCTTGATCTTTCTTGAGTGCCTCTTATTCTTCCCCTTTTTATGCCTCTTTTTCTCCCCCTTTTTGTCATTAATCATTTGGGAGAGCTGCTCCATGTTGGACATAAACTGCTCCATCAGGTAGGAGGAGTTAGCAACTTCAAACTTGAGGTCTTGTTGTCCTAGTTCAAGTTGCACTGAGAAAGACTCATTCATGTTCTCAATCTTGTCCGAGAGGACTTGGTGTTCTTCTTCATTTGCCTTCTTCGCTTGTAGTGCATCTACCTTCTGATCATTCATGGCCTTTAGATAGATGTGATCTCTTTCTCTGATTTTGAGAGATACATCAGCCATCGTTGCTTAGAGTCTCTCTTGAACTGAGTTATCTTCTATTTTTGTAAGTTTCTTTGACTCTTCAATGAGTAGATATATCTTCTCAATCAGTTCATCAGAATTTTTCATCAGCTCCTTCTCCATAGATATTTGATCATCTAGTTGGGCAGCCTCTTGTTGAGCATCAGATTGGACTATATGATCTGCATCGTTGGATAGATTTTTGAAGGTGTTGAGAATATTAAGAATCTTTGAGTTCCAATCACTGGTTGAGAATGAAGGAATATCTGTCAGTAGTGCTTGAGCGGATGGAAGCTTCTTATTTTGTACTTGGATACCATCAGTAATAGAGTGAACTGACTTTACGATTATCTCCTTGGTCATGATCCTTCTCCTTTCTGAGTCCATCCTACGATCGTAGGGGATATAGTGGTTGCCAGCATGTCTATAGACCTTGTAGTGAGGCTAGTTTGTGATCATCATTGTAGCAAAACTCTTCACTCTTGGGAAGTTTTGTTCCACCAGCTCCATGCTTGGAAAATGAGAGTAGCACCAGCTGAAGTAATTTCCATCTTTTTCAGTATTGCCTTTAGCCAAGGCATCCATTGGAAGAACCATTTCATTAGCAGCTCATCAGAATTGTAGAGGACAGTCGTTCAGTCTAGCTCCATGTTGTTCCAATTTTTGAATATATCTTGTGAAGTCATCCTTAAAACTTTGAGCTATTCATTTCCATATTTTACCCATCTTTCAGCTGGGAGTTCTTCTGGTTCATTAAGGACTTCTACCATAACTCTTCTACTGATTCTTGCAGGAGAGAGGACTGGATAGTCTGCTGGTTCCACTGATTCCTGATTTGCAGAATTGGAATCATTCTCCATTTATTTTCTTTTGGAGCCTGAACCATTTTGATCATTTCCATCAATGAATCCTTCTTGCTCCATTTCATTTCCAGAACCCTCTTCAGCAAGATCTTCTTCTGATTCAACTTCTTCATCAATGGCCCTTTCTTCAGTACTTTTTTCTTGTTATATAGACTCATCATCACTTACTTCAATGGCAGCATTTGAGTGATCACTTATCTTTTTGGAGGCAAATTTGGCTTGTAGTCTGTAACTCTTCCTTCTCCATTGAGGTTCAGTTATGGGAAAGTCAGACTCTTCTTCCTCTTCAGACTCTGAGGCCTTTGGATCAGACGAACTTCCATGAGGTTCAGCCTTGTCAGGGGCAGGTCCTTTTTCTTCAGAATCAACATCATTTGATCCATCATCTGGGCTGGTTGGAGCATTTTCATTTGGGGATGGAGTTAGGTAACCTTGTATCTTGTCTTTATCATCAGAGTGACTACTCTAAGGGTTAGCCACAGGGCTTGTGCATTCATCTTCATCAGCAGATGCTGCATTTTCTTCCATTAATCCAGCTTCACCTTCATTGCTGGATTTTGTCTGTGGGGACTCAGCCTTGAGACTATCAGTTGCCTTCTCTTCTTCTGACTGTACGTCCTCTACTTTGTTAGATGGACTTTCTTGGGAAGTTGGGGTTGGCCTATTTTCCACCTTAGCTTTCTTTCTTAATAGCTCTTGAAGCAACCTGTTGCTTCTTTGCTTTGTGGTTTCAGCAGTCAGGACTTTTTCTTCTTCATCCTTGTCTTTGGTGGAGAGACTTCTTGGTGGGGCCTTGGTTTTCATCACACCTCTTGATTTCTTTCTGGCTGGTGTGATTTCTGATAGTTCAGAGTCACCAGACTCAGAACTTTCTACCTCTTTTGCCTTCCTTTTCTTTGCAGAGGCCTTGCTGCTACTCCCAATAATCAGCCTCCTGTTTTCCTTGGCATTCTTCTTCCAGTTCACAAACAGTTGTAGAGACATTACTTTGTGAACATTTAAGGGCTCTCCTTCATCATTCTTGATTTTTTCTCCTAGCTTCTTCTTCATCACAATACTCAGCAGTCTTCCATGAAAAACCTTAGTCAGGGGTTTATCTGTAGACTTCTTTATCTCAGCCTTTTCTACCCATTTGGAGATTTGATCAAATAGGATAACTCCAAAGTTGATTCGTTTCTTCAGAACTATAACAGACATGATTTTCAACTGTTGATCAAGCATCGTGTCGTGTGCTATAAGACCCCAACTTATTATAAATAAAATTGAATTTCCTTTATTTATTATTTTGAAATAGTAAGGGTTAATTTGATTAATGTGGTTAGTTATGGGTAAAATGCGCAAATATTTCAAATAAGCAAGTGGTTATAAAATATTAATTGTTGTCGGGGAATATTCGTTTGGATGTGGAATATTCTTACTGTCGGGAAATATTCGTACGACGGTGCAACCTTGTGTGGGCCCCATAACTGAAAGCGATTGGATGAAGAAAACGACAAAAATAAGTTGTTTATAAATAACGGCAATAATGTTAAAATACTCGGTGGTTAAAACACAGTAGCACACGGTATTGCACCAATTATTGATTCTTACGTAAGAATCCACTACTCAATAATTGTTATAGTAATTACTGTTCAATATTTTATTTTATTGATTCAATAACTGCTACGTTGATATTTTATATTACTGTTGTTCTAATAATTATCACTACACAGTATTTTCTATTATCGGAGCAATAATTCATATTATCTGAATAATATTATTAAATAACATTATTGGCAATGTCTAGAAAGTTCTGTCTAAGGAGAGGTTTGGTCACCTAATTGCGCGCCAGTAAGGAGAAATCCTTATTGGAAAGCCCCCTCTTTCCTGGGAACGGCCTGTTTGTCAGTATTGCGATTCTGTAATATTATTTGTGATTAAATAAATATTGATTTATATGATGAGGAAAATATTGATTTTATGTGGATATAGATGGAAAAAAATTTTAAAGTGACAATTGTTAAAAATTGATATTTTATCTTTTCTGATAAAATAGTATTTTATTATATTATTATAATATAATAATGGTGATATTTTTACAATGAAGGTGGGATATATGAGTATATGAGGAGGAAGAGTGTTTTTGTTGCATTAAATGATTAACACATGTTTTGTGTGTTGGTGGACCCCATTTCTTGACTGAAATTTGATTATAGCCTGTAAAATCGCCCGTTTGTGGATTTCGGTCAATTTCTGTTTGGAATTTGGAAAAACTTTCTTCTGTAAATTTGTAGATAATGAAATTTCCCATGGAAAAGATATAAGTTTCGAATTTTTCTGATAAAAGGGTTATTTATTATGAATTATTGAAGTTCCGAATTAATTGATTATCATTTTTTGGAAGTTTTAAATATTTTTTGTTAGAAAAACATTTTTTGTAAGTTTTGTGAGGTGGCTACTTAGTGGCTTATGTTTTGGGCAAAATAAGGGTGCGTAGGAAATTTAAAAAATATATTAATATTTTATTAAATTTTCTGCTTTGGTGTTTTAAACATTTTCCTACAAATAGGGTGCTTAGGTTAGAATTGAAAATCACACCAGAAACTAAAGTTTTCTCTCTCTATATTATCGAGTGTATTCTTGTGAATATTTTAATACTTTGAGTGTTGCTATACGGTGCAAGTTCCCTTCAGCACTATATCCAGTATTTAAGTCAGAAGTATTGTCTTTCTAAGGTAAGGGATGTTATTTTCTTCTTAAATGATATTATTTTCTTCAATATCATTATGGCGAAATATTGATTTGAACTTTTTATCAAATTTGGAACTTTTTGTGTCGGGGTTACTTTTTACGTATACGATACTATTCACGTATACGGCACTATTCACAGAAAAATTAAATTTCTCGTTTTTCGTCAAAAAAATCTATTATGGATACTAGCTTTGATTGTATCCGTGTTTTGATTATTCTTGAATTTTACTCCACTATAATTATTTATGAGGTATTTTTGGACATGGAATAGCTGAAATACGAATCCTTAATATTTATTCTTTTATTTCACTAGATTCGTTTTCTTTAAAATATTTTTCATCATCCTCAGTCCTAAATGATGATATAATTGAATATCTTTGGCATGTAGTGCAAAGAATAATGATTTCTGATGAATATCTTTGGCCCGTAGTGTAAAGATGAACAGGTGTTTAGATGAACATGACTAACTGATGAATATCTTTGGCCTGTAGTGCAAAGATGAATAATTAATTCCAGATATATATTGATTGATGTTACAGGGATAAAATATCGACGATGAACTTTTAAATTCATATATAGAAGATAGTTGATTGCATTCTCTACTTAACTCTTCTAATGAATTATTATTTCAGCTGCGAAGATTGATTTAAAACTGGTTGTCTATTGTATTCTATTAAATTTTTCCCTGTTGAGGACTAACGATAATTTGTTCTATGTTATCTTAGTCATAATATTCTTTACTGGGCTAGTTGAGCTCACCCTTTTCCTTTTTGTTCCATTTTTCTTCTCAGGAGACGAGAATGTAGCGAGTACTAGTCGGGGTATGGAATGAAGGTTCTAGGAAGTTGTTTTAGTAGTCCTCACCATTTATGTAAAATATTGTATCAATAATTATAATGAGGACTTATTTGGGTATGAACATTGTCTAGATGGAAATATTTGTATTTAAACTCACAGTTTTTATGTTGCGTTAATAAAGTTTTAGTTATTTTTGTATCATGTATTTTGACGACTCGGAAGTGGGTGCTGTATACCTATTTTGGGGGCGTCACAGTTGGTATCGGAGCTTAGGGATATGATCTCTGGTGGAGATCGGGGAATAGAACTAGGAGGGGAGACACGAGTAAATCCGTCGCTAGTGTGTCATACCTAAGCTTATTTGTTGGTCGGTCATAATATAGGGGTATTATGTGATTTGTTAATTTGTTTAATTAACCCTTTGTTTTATGGCAGTATTTAAGAATGGCAACTGAGAATGTTAATAGTGGAGTAAATGAAACCGTGGAGACGCCTGTAGTCACCAACGAGGACAACGTGCAACAGGCTGGCAATGTTCCTCCTGTGAACAACACCACTGAGCAGATGATGAACGATGGGATGTTTAGAAGCTTTTTGCAGTTCATGCAAAATCATAGGAGGGAGACTCGTGTTCAAAAAATAGGAGGAAATGATAGCAATTCACGGTTTGTCACATTCAAGCAGTTCAAGGAGTTGGGATCACCAGAATTCTGGGGAAAGCCGGATCCGATTAAGGCGGAGACGTGGGTTAAAAAAATTACCAAGATATTCGATGTCTTGGGATGCACGGAGGAACAGAAGGTTCTATTCACCACCTTTATGTTCTGTAATGAGGAAGATTACTGGTGGGAATCTGTAAAGCGTACCCATCCAGCCGCACTTTAGCATGTCTTGAGAAACATTTCAGAAACTGTTCAATGACAAGTACTTTCCTGAAACTATTCGTCATATGAAGGAGGTAGAGTTTATTAGACTGGAGCAGAATAACATGACGGGGTCCCAGTACGAGGCGAAGTTTGCAGAGTTGTCCAGGTTTGCACCTCATTTGGTGGAGAATGAGGAACGTATGAAGCGGATGTTTCTGAGAGTTTTGAAACCCAGCATACGTCAATATCTCATTTCATATAAATTCTCTCTGTATTTAGATGTTGTCAACAGGGCTCAATTATTAGAGCGAGATAACAAGTACGTTTAACTGAGGGACCACAACCAGGATCATACCAGTGACAACAGTCATCAGAACAATAATAACTAGCGGAGAAAGAAAAATACGGATAAGAGTGGCAACCACTCTGGTGGTAATCATGGCCATTAGAATAGAAGAAGCGAGTCGGGAGGAGATTTTAAAAAGAGGAGATTCAACAATGACAATACGAAGACGTCAGCACCAGTAGCAACTGGTTCCAAGGGAGGAAAACGACCACCGGTCATATGCTATAAGTGCGGAAAGGGACATATCAGCCCAAACTGCCCACAACAGTTTAAGGTATGTTATAATTGTGGAAAGGAAGGACATATCGCTCGAGATTTCACTGTAGAAAAACCAAGTCCAGCGGGGATGGTGACTCAAAAGGCTGTCCCAGAAAAGTCAAAGTCAGTGGTTCTTGGAAGAGCGTTTGTCGTGACTGGTCAAAATACGAGGAACCCAAACGAGGTAATCACGGGTAAGCTAATCATAAATTCATGCGAAGTTTATACCTTACTAGATACCGGTGATACCCCTTCATTTATTTCTCCTGCTTGTGCTCAACGTTTAAACTTGACTCCGGAGAAATTAGACTTTGATTTATCTGTGGAGACCCCGTTAGGAGAAACTTTCATCACATCCACTGTTTATAAATCTTATTTGATCCAAGTTGGCACCATCACCTTACCTGTTGACCTTATCTCTTTAAAGATACTTGAATTTGACGTGATTTTAGGGATTGATTGGTTAACTACTCATCATGCCAAAATTGATTATTTTCGTAAGGTTGTTAGTTTTCATATTCCTAACCAACCTATTGTGCGAATTCAAGCAACTAAGCCATTAAAATCAATCACTATTATATCAAGTCATAAAGTTATTCGTTTATTAAAAACGGATGTCAAGCTTTCTTAGCCCATGTTATGGATTTGAATAAAGACACGTCATATTTGAATAATATTCCTGTTGTTATTGACTTTCCTGACGTATTTCCTGAAGAACTTCCCGGTCTACCCCCATAACGTAAAGTTTAATTCTTTAATTATCTTGAACCTGGTACAAAGCCCATTTCTAAAACCCAATATCGAATGGCTCCTATTGAACTTCAGGAGTTAAAGGTCCAACTACAGGAGTTATTGGACATCAGTTTCATTCGTCCTAATACATCTCCTTGGGGTGCACCTGTTTTATTCGTAAAGAAGAAAGACGGGAGTATGCGACTTTGTATCGACTACCGGGAATTAAACCATGTCACTATCAAGAATAGGTATCCGCTACCTCGTATTGATGACCTGTTTGACCAGTTACAAGGAGCATAATTCTTTTCAAAAATTGATCTTCATCCTGGATATCATCAGCTGAAGATTAGAACTAAAGATATTCCAAAGACTGCCTTTAGAACTCAGTACGGGCATTATGAATTCTTTGTCATGTCTTTTGGATTGACAAATGCTCCTGCGGCTTCCATGGACATGCCGAATCGAGTATTCAAGGAATATTTGGATCAGTTTGTTGTTGTCTTTATTGATGACATCCTCATATATTCCAAAAGTCGTGAAGATCATGAGGACCATCTGAAGCTGGTACTCCAAAGGCTGCGTGAAAACAAGCTATATGTTATATTAAAGAAATATGAGTTCTGGCTTGAGGAAGTAGCATTCCTAGGGCACGTGGTGTCAAAACATGGAGTATCTGTTGACCCGGCGATGATTGAAGCAATACAAAGTTGGGAGCAACCAAAGACGGTGACCGAAGTACGTAGCTTTCTGGGCTTAGCTGGTTATTATCGGAGATTCGTGGAAGGGTTTTCTCGAATCGCTACCCCGTTAACTCAGCTGACTCAGAAGGATACAAAATTCGTATGGAGTGAGGAATGCGAGAAGAGTTTCCAAGAGCTCAAGAGGAGACTCATTTCGGCACCTGTTCTGACAATACCATCTGGTTCGGATGAATTTATTATCTACAACGATGCTTCAGGCAAAGGGCTAGGATGTGTTCTCATGCAACGTGGGAAAGTTATAGCCTATGCCTCACGACAACTTAAAGAATATGAGAGGAATTATCCTACTCATGATCTAGAGTTGGCAACAGTCATTTTCGCGCTAAAGATCTGGAGGCACTATCTATATAGGGAGAAAGTGGAGATATATTCAGACCATAAAAGCCTCATATATTTCTTCACCCAAAAAGAACTTAACATGCGGCAATGATGTTGGCTCGAGCTATTGAAAGACTACGACCATACCATTCAATACCATCCTGGAAAAGCGAACGTGGTAGCTGACGCATTAAGTAGAAGATCTTATGCAGGAACGAGTGTGATGCTGTCAACACAAAGGCCCATTTTATGGACCCATGCGATGATGTCAAGTATACGCATAGAACCAACTTTAATCGAAAAAGTTAAAGTTACTCAAGCCACAGACCTGGAGCTGATGCGTATGAAGAAGAAAGTACAAGAATGTGATATTCCAGAAGCAAGAATCGATGAAGAAGGAATACTTCGAGTCCACTCCAGACTTTGTGTTCCTAACAATTCTGATTTGAAGTACAAGATCATGATGGACGCACATAATACACCATTTGCAATCCATCCTGGAAGTACCAAGATGTATCGTGATCTTCGACATACATTTTTGTGGAACAATATGAAGAGAGAGATTGCAAAGTTTATCTCAAGGTGTTTAACTTGTCAACGTGTAAAGGCGGAGCATCAAGTACCTAAGGGTCCGTTACAACCACTTGAAATTTCAAAATGGAAGTGGGAACACATTACCATGGATTTCGTTACGAGTATCCCCACGGTTTCTCAAGGAATAAATACTATTTGGCTTATTGTTGATAGATTAACCAAGTCTGCTCATTTCTTGCCGATACGTGAGATTTATTCCCTTGAACGTCTTGTTTGTATGTACGTAAATGAGATTATGAGATTGCATGGAATGTCAGTATCCATAGTTTCAGATCGTGACCCAAGATTTTGGGTTAGCTTGCAAAAAGTTATGGGCACGAATTTACGATTTAGTTTGGTATACCATCCTTAAACGAATGAATAATCGGAGAGGACTATTCAAACTCTTGAAGATCTATTAAGACTTTGTGTCCTAGACTTCAAAGGGAGTTGGGATAAGTATTTATCATTGGTGGAATTTTCCTACAACAACAGTTATCAGGCAAGTATAGGTGTGGCTCCATTTGAAGCATTATATGGACGGAAGTGTCGCTCTCCAGTGTATTGGGATGAAGTAGGTGAAGCAACATTGTTGGGACCAGAGTTGGTACGTATTACTACAAAAAAGATCAAAATGATTCGACAACGTATACAAATGGCACAGGATCGACAAAAGAGTTATGCGGATCTTCATCGAAAGGACATGGAATTTAGTATTGGGGATCATGTATTGTTGTGTGTGGCTCCATGGAAGGGATGTTTAGAAGATTCGGGAAGACAGGAAAGCTCAATCCATGATTTATTGGTCCATTATAGATTCTTGATCGAGTAGGAAATGTGGCCTATAGACTCGCGTTACCTCCAAGTATGTCTCGTGTTCATAATATTTTTCACGTATCCGTGCTTCGTAAATATGTGAAAGACCCGAACCACGTTATTGAGTTAGAACCGGACGAGATAGCCGAAGACTTAATGTATGAAGTGGTACCTGTCAAGATTTTGGATAGGAAGGAGCATGTCCTACGCACAAAGGTCATACCACAAGTCAAAGTTTTGTGGAGGAACCATGCTATTGAAGAAATGACCTGGGAGTTGGAAATGGAAATAAAAGCGAGGTATCCTCATCTTTTCGAAACACCAGGTACGTACGTCAATTTCAAGGATGAAATTTTATAAGGAGGGGAGGTTGTAAGACCCCAACTTATTATAAATAAAATTGAATTTCCTTTATTTATTATTTTGAAATAGTAAGGGTTAATTTGATTAATGTGGTTAGTTATGGGTAAAATGCGCAAATATTTCAAATAAGCAAGTGGTTATAAAATATTAATTGTTGTCGGGAAATATTCTTTTGGTCTTGGAATATTCTTACTGTCGGGGAATATTCGTACGACGGCGCAACCTTGTGTGGGCCCCATAACGGAAAGCAATTGGATGGAGAAAACGACAAAAATAAGTTGTTTATAAATAACGGCGTTGTTATTACCGTTAATACTGTTGAAATACTCGCTGGTTAAAACACAGTAGCACACGGTATTGCACCAATTATTGATTCTTAAGTAAGAAGGCAATACTCAATAATTGTTACAGTAATTAGTGTTCAATATTTTATTTTATTGATTCAATAACTGCTACGTTGATATTTTATATTACTGTTGTTTCAATAATTGTCTCTACACAGTATTTTCTATTATCGGAGCGATAATTCATATTATCTTAATAATATTATTAGATAACATTATTGGCAATGTCTAGAAAGTTCTGTCTAAGGAGAGGTTTGGTCACCTAATTGCGCACCAGTAAGGAGAAATCCTTATTGGAAAGCCCCCTCTATCCTGGGAACGGTCTGGTTGTCAGTAATTGTGATTCTGTAATATTATTTGTGAATAATTAATTATTGATTTATATGATGAGGAAAATATTGATTTTATGTGAATATAGATGGAGAAAATTTTTAAAGTGACAATTGTTAAAAATTGATATTTTATCTTTTCTGATAAAATAATATTTTATTATATTATTATAATATAATAATGGTGATATTTTTACAATAAAGGTGGGATATATGAGTATATGAGGAGGAAGAGTATTTTTGTTGCATTAAATGATTAACACATGTTTTGGGTGTCGGTGGACCCCATTTCTTGACTGAAATTTGATTATAGCCTGTAAAATCGCCCGTTTTTGAATTTCGGTCAATTTCTGTTTGAAATTTGGAAAAACTTTCTTCTACAAATTTGTAGATAATGAAATTTCCCATGGAAAAGATATAAGTTTCGAATTTTTCTGATAAAAGGGCTATTTATTATGAATTATTGAAGTTCCGGATTAATTGATTATCATTTTTTGGAAGTTTTAAATATTTTTTGTTAGAAAAACGTTTTTTGTAAGTTTTGTGAGGTGGCTACTTGGTGGCTGATGTTTTGGGAAAAATAAGGGTGCGTAGGAAATTTAAAAAAAATATATTAATATTTTATTAAATTTTCTACTTTAGTGTTCTAAGTATTTTCTTATAAATAGGGTACTTAGGTTAGAATTGAAAATCACACCAGAAACTAAAGTTTTCTCTCTCTTTCTCTCTCTCTATATTATCGATCGTATTCTTGTGAGTATTTTAATACTTTGAGTGTTGATATACGGTGCAAGTTCCTTTCAGCACTATATCCAGTATCTCAGTCAGAAGTACTGTCTTTCTGAGGGAAAGGATGTTATTTTTTTCTTAAATGATATTATTTTCTTCAATATCATTATGCCAAAATATTGGTTTAAACTTTTTATCAAATTTAGAACTTTTTGTGTCATGATTACTATTCACGTATACGGTACTATTCACGTATACGGTACTATTCACCAATACGGCACTATTCGCAGAAAAATTTAATTTTTCATTTTTTGTCAAAATATCTATTATGGATACTAGCTTTAATTGTATCCATATTTTGATCATTCTTGAATTTTACTCAACTATAATTATTTATGAGGTATTTTTGGACGTGGAATAGCTGAAATATGAATCCTTAATATTTATTCTTTTGTTTCACTGGATTCGTTTTCTTTAAAATGTTTTTCATCATCCTAAGTCCTAAATGATGATATAATTGAATATCTTTGGCATGTAGTGCAAAGATTATTGATTTGTGATGAATATCTTTGGCCCGTAGTGCAAAGATGAACAGATGTTTCGATGAACATGATCAACTGATGAATATCTTTGGCCTGTAGTGCAAAGATGAATATTTAATTCCAGATATATATTGATTGATGTTACAGGGATAAAATATCGACGATGAACTTTTAAATTCATATAGAGAAGATAGTAGATTACATTCTCTACTTAACTCTTCTAATGAATTATTATTTTCGCTGCGAAGATTGATTTAAAACTAGTTGTCTATTGTATTCTATTAGATTTTTCCCTGTTGAGGACTAAAGATAATTTGATTTATGTTATCTTAGTCATAATATTCTTTACTGGGCTAGTTGAGCTCACTCTTTTCCTTTTTGTTCCATTTTTCTTCTCAAGAGGCGAGAATGTAGCGAGTACTAGTCGGGTTATGGAATGAAGGTTCTAGGAGGTTGTTTTAGTAGTCTTCACCATTTTTGTAAAATATTGTATCAATAATTGTAATGAGGACTTATTTGGGTATGAATATTGTCTAGATGGCAATATTTGTATTTAAACTCACAATTTTTATGTTGTATTAATAAAGTTGTAGTTATTTCTGTACCATGTATTTTGACGTCTCAGAATGGGTGTTGTATACCTATTTTGGGGGCGTCACATGTGCAGTGACCTTGCATAGTATACACTTGCCCACTATCTCAGTAAGGAACTCGAATTCCTCCAGAAACTCCTTTTTCTTCATGTCTTTTATATTAGGGTTCCTCTGGCACCGCATTAGCCTCTTGCCTTCTTCAATGTCTACTTCATCTAAGTTTATCAAACCTTGGTTTGGAAACCCTAGGCATTGATTGATGTCTGAAGCTCTTATCTTTAGACTTGATCCTTTCATCTTCGTGGTCAGAAGCCCAGAATTTATCAAAGCATTTGAGTAAAACTGATTCACTAGCTCTGTGTATACTGTAGTGTCTGCCTCCAAGCACTCAGAGAACCTAGCCTTCTTTACGAGCTCAAGTATATCCTTGAACTTCGTTTCTAATTCTTCAAACTTTTTTAAGCTGAGTTTTATTCCTGTTATAACTCGTCATTCTTCCATTTGAAGAGTTCAAAGTACTTGGGTATGTGTTTCAGAGGAATTTTTGAGAAATGACTGATTGTGATTTGGGCAAGGCTCTGGAGGGTTAATTAATTTTGGCTTTTTAGAGTATTCTAGGGTTTAAAAATGGGAGGGCGAAAGGTTTGATAGCTTGTTATAACTATTTGCTAATTTGAATTTTCCTTTATGGTAGTTCCTTCTAACTCTGCATAATCAGTGATGTGTTAACCAACCATTGGTTGAACGATGCCAGTAATGAGCTGTAACTCCCCTATTAATTCTTCAGCTTAATGACTCGAATAGGTGTCAATGACATGGGTTGACCGTTGACCATTTTGGTTCGTAGAGTAGCATGATAAGGCAGCTACGGACTCTACGTTTTCCTTTGTAGACTCAACGATCATCTTTTGAGAAACGTTGCAGTGGGTGGTTTTTACATTTATCATCATCTTGATGTTGCATAGCTTGATCACTGATGTACTCCGAGCCAGTTTGGGTACTTGAGTTCTGAGATGTGTTTGCATAATATCTTCCCAAACTGTTTTCGAACTTATCTCCTCTTACTCTGAATGGTTGGGCAATAATCCAGTTCTTTCGAGCTCCTCATGAGCTAGATTATCCTTTGGTAGAACTGCGATCATCGAGTCTACTTCTACGATCACTGAGGTTGTACTACAATCGTGGAGTTCTCTTCAACCTCGACTCTATGATCATTGACGGACTTGGTCCTTGAGATGAACTTTACTTAGCATTCCTTCTGGGTCAAGGTAGCTCAGGAAGGGCGAACCTCTTAGAGTGAGCTAAGGGTCAGGTTTGTCCTTGAGGCGCTTTCTAAATGATGTTCCTAGGAAGTGATTTGTACTGATACCTCATTTGGCCTTTTCTGCTGGAGAGATCCTCTACTAACTTTAGATAATTGTATTTGCGGTAATCGTGGTGTCCTCCTGCTTCTGCATTGCGATCAGATGTTTGATCGTAGGCTCTCCACAATTTTGAGTTGGGTGGCTGAAAGGTTATCAGTAGTACATTTTTTTGAGACGTTCCTACTAACTATGGATCTTCATTTGGTTCATCAGCCACAAAGTTTTGGGACTTTGTAGCTGGTACATTGCTTCATAGTATATCTCAGTATTGTTGTTCCTTAACAGATCACTGCTCCCTATAGTTGATGATGTCTTCTCAGATAGATGTGATTCTCTTTTCTTTATGTGTATTAGAAGGCAACCTTGCATATCTCCTTCTAACGGGAATCACCATTATCAATTAGATTTCCTTATATCGTAGGCATGAATATCTTCAGGACTGATCACTCTACAATTATTAGACAGCACTACAAACGTAGTCTTCTTTGGCAGTCTTGTGTTTGTGAATTTATGCTCCCGTAATGAGTTCCTCTTGACTGATGCTCGATTATCCTCTATTGTGAGCTTCCTTGAGGATTCTTCTCATATAGCATGCCTTGCCTAATTTAAGCATATAAGGCCCTTTTCATCTTTGGTTGAACTGCCTGCTTCCATATACAGATTAGTGGCCATGTGAGCTTCATTCAGGTTAGCTCAGCGGGTCTTCAAGGATAGGCTTGGACATATAGGAATTTTATCATAATCATTTCTGAACAGTCCTTAGCCTTCTACTGGTTGAGTCTTCTTAACTGATGTCTTCTGCTTCAGCATTCCTTAGTGTGGTCGGATAGACCAGGTACCTGTAGGTTAGATACATCTCTATTTTTGGTACCCACTATTAAATGGGTCCTGCCAGGTTAGTTCCAAAACCCTATTCCTCATACATTAGAATTAACATCATATTGATCACCAACAATCAAATTTATGCGTGCAGCTAATGTGGATATTACATTTTGAGATGCAGGATGGTGAGTGTGTGTAAGATTTGTCATTTTAATAAAACACTCTTTTTCTTTGATGGTTTCATCATTTTCATGGTTATGTTCACGGGTTTTAAATGTTCAGAGTGAGAATCAACTCTACGATTTATTTGTATCTGGTTGATTCATGGAGGTGATCAGTGTCTACAAATCATCAAGATATTCTTGTAGAGCTAATCATACTCTGTGAGTTATCAAACACGTAGAACATAGGTTTGTACATACATACTAACCCATCAGCAAAGATTACTTCTCATAAAATTAATTTAACTTGTGATGCTCTTATGACCCATTTCAGATTTCCTTCAAGAAGTCATCGTCAACCTAAAACTTGGATGGAGAGAGAGTTTATAATCATTTGAGTTTCCAACCTCAGTGTAATTTCTCTCTTCACCTTTTTAGGTAGATTGTGATTTCTTGACAGGATACTGTTATAGTGCATAAGGAGGTGTAACATGATGTATCTAATTATATTGGTGAGGAATCATACCTTTCTACTGTCAGCTTCTTAACTGTCATTTATCTTAGACATACTGAGGTTAGGCATTGATGTGCATAGTTTCTCATTTTCTCCTGACAACTTGTTGCTCTAGTTGACCTTCAATCAACCAGTCATGGTCTTGAAGATGTAAGCTAAGAGAATCACAGCATTTTTAATTCTTTGGCATCCTTCAGTTTGCTAAGTTTGCACCTGGCTACTGGTTGGCCAAACACATGTTTGAGAAGATCTTTTTTCTTATATGGATAAGCGTTTCTTAGCATGCATGGCCTTTTCATCTTTCAGGG
Organism: Panax japonicus; assembly: GCA_020205505.1. Lineage (NCBI taxonomy): Eukaryota > Viridiplantae > Streptophyta > Magnoliopsida > Apiales > Araliaceae > Panax > Panax japonicus. Next base: position 42,553,693 of record CM035105.1, on the reverse strand, counting down.
TGGTGGATGATTGACTCTTTGTCGTTGATGTCTCTTGAGCTTTTTCATCTGGTCTTCAGACTAAAGATTGACTACGAGGAAGGAATTGTCTTGTTGATTGTAAAAATCGAGAACATGGACCAATCTGAACAGCTTCAGGTGTATATACATGTTTAACTTGTTCACAGTATTTCCAACGTGTGAGCTCATCTGCATACTTAATAGGTGACTTACTAATGAACTAAGTTTAGAACAATGTTTGTGCCTAGGATCAGACTCAAAGCGATTAGCTTTTGAATATAGAATGAGAACATGCTATGATACCAATTGTTAGTTCTCAGTAGGCACAATAGATCTAGAAGAGAGGGTTAAATAGATAATTTTTAGTTTCAAATACTTTTTTGGTTTATTTTGTATTGCTAATAATTTATCCTATGACAAACATAAGAATCTTTTCAAGCATAGCGGAATAAGTAAAAGATCCCCTTCATTGATATATTCATTAATTATACATACATTGTTCGTAGAGTTAGTTCAATGGTAAGCAGTTAAAACATACATAGCAGTTATAGCAGTTAATATACATAATGTAAATGACATAAAGTAAAAGACACAAGGGGTTTAAAGTGTTTCAGATACTCAAGCTCCTAATCCACTCTTCTACTTTCAACTAGCAGGATTTCCACTAAGGAATGGCAGCACCCTGAATCACTAAGATTCCTTCAAGGCCAGCAGCCTTGGGACTTCAGTTCACTAAGAACTCTTCAAGGCCAACAGCCTTGGAACTTCTCTAGTTCCCTAGGAAATCTTCAAGTCCAGCAGACTTGGAACTTCATTTAATCCCTCCGGACAAGGACCCTCTCAGGCCCTGGCTTCTTGTTATTGAGTTGTTTGTTTATTAAAACTGAGCTGCTAAGATGTATTTATGCTCTGAACATCTTCTGTACTTAGCAGCTTGGCGTGATCATCGTTGAAGTGTAGTTGAGTGTTGCATGATGCTCAGCTTCTTCAGTTACTCAACCACTTCTGATGATCCCTTGATGAACTAACTTGAAGATCATTTCTCTTGATACATGATGGATGCACATGATGGGTTTCTAAGATGACTGTAAGCTCTTCTACTAGGTACTAATTAGAAACTTTTTATGCTTGCCACCATGATGGCTTTTGTGATCTCCTTTCTTGATACTTGATGCCTTCTCATGATGGACTTGCTAAGATGACTGTGAGCCTTCTCTATGGTACTTTGAGTCTTCCCATGATGGACATCAAGATGTCATTGATGCTCTTCTTTCTCTCGGCAGTTCACAACATTCTTCAAGTAGTAAAACTCTCACTTCTATATTGTAGAACTGTCACTTATACTTCTTTCTTTGTATATCTCTAAGTGTTCTTGGTAGATCGTAGAGTGAGCCTTTGGACCTTCATTGGTTACTCACTATTTTACGTTGGTTAGATCAGTCCACCATATTTCCAAACTCGGCAACTCTTGCCCCTCTTGATCTTTGAAGCTCTTGTTGATTTATACTCCTTCCCAATCCTTCTGTTGGAAAGTAGCCGTTGAAAGCTATTCAAATATCTTCACAGATCTTGAGTTGACTGAGGTAGATTACAGATGTGGCATGTCATACTTTTTTGACACTGCAAGCCTACTGTTTCACCTACCCCATCAGAGATGTTACTTTTATGCCTCGGGCAGGTCGAAGACTTTATTTCCTCCTTCTGATTTCTCGATCAGAGGTTGTCCTTTTGCATTGATGCTCTCAATAAGCTCTTCTCCAAATATCAACCTTCATATTGAACCGTTGCCAATTCCTCAGTCTTCAGTTGTTCGAACTCTACTGATTCTGATGCATGACTTCATGGACCTGATCGTAGTGTCTTTTTGACTAGTAGAGACAACATTACGATCTTGAAGAGTGTTGATTGGATCTTCAATATAGAACACCTCTTCTTTCTTTTGTACAATGCTTCAACACTTCTGTTTGCCTCAACTGCTCTCAGAAACTGATGGCTTGACTCCTTTGTTCTAGCCCCTTCTGAATAGCAAGACACTTCAGATTTGTGGCATGTCCAGCTCGCTTTCTCCTTGTGATCTCCCGTTCACTTATCATCAATGGACTGACCCAATGTTTAATTACTTTAGCCTTGTTCTTCAGAAGCTGTCTAGTATCTCTGTGTGTACTCCATCAGTTCTTTCTTTGTTTGGAAAACATTACGATCCTGGTTACTTCCAAGATCGTCGTCTTCTGTCTACTTGACAGTTGTGACGCCCCCAAAATAGGTATACATCACCTATCTTGGGTTGCCAAATACATGGTACAGAATACAAATACAAACTTAATTATACAACCAGAGCTGAGAGTTTTTACACGAATATTGTCTCATAGACAGTATCTAAACTCAAATTCAATCCTCATTACATTTATTATCACACTAAATAGTGAGGATTACTAAAATAGCCATCTCGGACCATCACTCCGTTCCCCAACTAGTTCCGGCTACGTTCTCATTTCCTGAAGAGAACAATGGAAGTAAAAGGGTGAGTTCAACTAGCCCAGTAAGAAATATTATGACTAAGATAATGCAGAATAAATTATCATTAGCCTTCAACAATGTTAAACTGATAGAATATAATCGACAACAAGTTTAACTGTAGTGGAATAAGCAATCCATTAGAAGAGTCAAGTAGAGCATGATATCTACTATCTTCTATAATTTAAAAGGGTTTTCATCAACTTTATCACTGAGACTCAGCCTAATAAATAAACCACATCATCGAATCATCCCTGCACTACGGGCCAAGGATATTCATGTAATCATCAATGGTCATAATTATACCGAATAATCCCTGGTCATAATCATATCAATCAACAGTCCATCTATGCACGTAAGTCAAAGATGACTTTCATCACAATATAAGCATAAGGACAATGACAATGATATAAGCATTTAATTAAATGAAAGCACAGGATAAATTTTAATGATTCATAATTTAATTTATCCAATATTCAATAATGTCCAAATTGTCAACATGATACTGTTTTGTGGAGTAAAATTCAAGAATAATATCCATGTATCAAAAAAAATTAAGACAGAAAAGAAATTAATTTTTTGGGTGAATAGTAATCGGGTGAATAGTACTCCGTGAATAGTACTTCATGAATAGTAACCAGACATGAAAAATACCCCAAATACCCGACTGAATAATATTATAGTGAATAGTAACTAGGTGAATAGTAACCCATAAATAGTAATTTGTGAATAGTATCCTGGCATAAAAAGTATCCCGAATACCCGAGTGAATAATATTATAGTGAATAGTAACTGGGTGAATAGTAACTTGTGAATAGTACCCCGGGTGAAAATATTGATATTTAATAAGAAAGTTCATATCAATATTCCAATAAAACGATACTGAATGAAGCGCAAAACTTCAAAGATATCCCACTAATTTCAGGGATTATAGAAGAAATACTTATCATAGTAAGTTTAGATGAAAATAAATAACATGCGAAACTGCAAATGGATTTTCACCCGTCATACAGTACGTAATCCGCATAGACTGGTTATTCTGACATATTAAAGGATGAATACGAAAAGTAGTATTCCTTGTGAATACGAAAGAAATAATACCACTTACCTTAGTAGAAAGCTGGATACTGCAAAAGTGAAGTAGCAAAATACTCTTCTTCTTGCTCTCTATAGTTTCTCTCTATATAGTGTCTCTTATGAATCTCAGTGAATTGGTGAGAATGAAAGAAGAATTAAGCTTCTATTTATAAGAGAATGGACTAAATAGTAATTAATTCATGAACGATCCAGATTGATTTACTATTAGAACGGATGGTCCAGATTGATTACTATTAAAATCACAACCGACGGTCAAGATTGATTTACTTTTAAAACCACCACCGACGGTCCAGATTGATTACTTTTAAAACTGTTAGAGTTTATGCCCTAGAGGCCAATTATTTGATATAATTGCTTAACATTTTGATATTATATTTGATTGAATAAATATATGATTTTATTATGGTTTTATTTACTGCGTAATATAATTGTTAACACAATAAAATTCTTTAGAATAGTGATATAAATTATATAGTTTCAAGTATGTGACTTGAATATGAGATTATATATTACCATTAGTATTAGTGTTCTTAAATGTCCCTAGTCGAGTATCATTGTTGATGGACAACAATGATGCATTGAGACTAGTATGTTGATTGACTGATGACCAAATCTCATTGGTCATAAATATATGAGATATTAAGTCAATGCATAGGTACATGTTAGAGAACGATGTACTGGACAGACCCACCATGAGAATTCTATATGGAGCATTATGCGAAGTGTCATTAGCAATTCTCATAGTGACAATGATGTAATGGTCCTCCGACCTGAAATCTCTATATTACTACAGGAGAATTTATGTACTTTGATATCATCAAATGTCACCTTTAATAGGGTGGACTATAAAGGTGATTATTGGGTTTATCATTAATCGTGTGAGAAATATGAGTAATCTAGATGGAATTTAACCATCCTATATATTATGGGTGATATCCATAGGCCTCTTGATTGAGTGGGACTATGAAATACATGGCCATGCTCAAATAGTGATTTGTTTCATATAGTCTACTCATTGATCAAGAAAACTCAGATTAAATTATGAAGAGTATGACACATTCCATGACTCGAGTTTAATCTAGGATATTAAGGTTAAAAGGATTAAATTACATTGAAACATTGGTCACGAAAAGGTTGCATCGAATCATCGATCTTATTATTACTTGGGTAGCAGTGATGCATTACTAGATGCTGCTTACTGTTTATAATTTTATAATATGATTTTAAAATTATTGCCAACGTAATAATAACCTATAGGGTCACACACATATAACGTTATTTAAAAGGGAATTAATTTAAATTTTAAGGATTTAAATATATTAATATGATTAATAGTATTTAAATCACGAATTTAAATTAAAAGGATAATTTGTATATATGTATATTAATTAAGTAATACTTAATTAAGAGATATATATATATATATATATATATATATATATATATTCGGATTTTATGAAATTAGGTTTTGATTTGATTAATTCCTTTTAACTACTATATATATGATATATAGCAGCTACTTAGGGTCATATCATAATTGAAAAACCCTAGCCGCTCTTAGAGAGAGACTAGAGAGAAAACAGTTTCAGAAAATCCATTCCTTTTGGTGGCTAGTACCGCAAGTCCTTCTTATTGCAGAATCGTTCGACGGTTCGTGCGGCGTTCGTGTGGATACTGTAGAGGCGCAATCGGTTTGTATTGTGTTGGAGATTCGAGGCGCAGTCGGTTTCAGATTATCGTTTTTTTCATATCTGGTATAATCTCTAAACCTCTGAATTAATTGATTTTTCGCATGGATCCTGTTTTAGGGTTTCAGAAATTGCTTTAAAATTTTAATTTTTGCTGTGCGTTTCTGTGCCGAAGCCCAACAGTGGTATCAAAGCTACTTGCGAAAAGATTAATTCAGATTACGTGTTTTAATTGTATTCGATATATATGATATATGATGATGCATGTTTACCAATATAAAATTGAATATATGATATTCCGTTGTATGTGTATTCTGGTAATATATATGATGATACTATTAATCGTATCTTTAATCGGTGGTAATAACAATATAACTATTCTAATCGGATTAGAAGCATGAAGAATCGTTTTAATATGATTAATCAAAACTGGAAATATATGATAAATTCTGTGTGTACTGTTATTCGTTTTAATATGATTAAATCAAAACTAGACATATATGATTTGTTATTATGGGTGTTTTGGTGGATTAAAATGTATGATTCTAAAACTGTTTCAGACGGACCACCGACAGGGGGGAGACCCCCCCCCCCCCCTTGGACCCCCCATTCGTAGCGCACGATGGTCGTGTCCCCTATATTTTATATATAGTTTTCTTTAATTATATATAAATTGTTATGTGCTTATTGTGATATGCATGGTGCACAGTTATGGCCTTTTGACCCATAGGTTAGTGGTTTTTGGTTTTGAAATATGGCTTGCATGTCGTGCCTTTCTATAAATTCTAATGTAATATTCTCTTCTCATCTAAATCCCCTCGAATGTAACTCGAGGTTTCTTTATGTCATGTAATAATATGTAATTGATGAAGATGTCAAGATGGAGAACACAATGGAAAGATGATGATGGAGAGGAGGCGCATGCTAGAGGAAGATCCAAGGAAGCTATTTATTTTAAGATCTTTTACCACCTTAGATTGACCTTCAATCTTTCATTAGCTTGAAAAGATTGATAGTGGATTGGGCCATAACTGTGACACATTTAATTTTGTACTTTATTTATGCTTGTATGCGATATGATATGATTAATAATGTGCATGCTTAATAAGATTAAAATTGGTGAGATCTAAATTAATAAAATCCCTCATTAAATTATTAAGTCTAAATCAGATGCCTTCCAATGAATAACACTCATCAAGACCTTGATCAATAGATGTTGGTTTGCCAAAGCAAAGTACCCTATTTATCTAGGTAAGATGCGATAGGATAATTGTGATATCCAAACTATTAAAATCATTGGGCCCGACTTAACTAAGTTATCTCAATAGGATTGTGGACTTAGAGGCATAGAGTTTGGTTGGTAGCATTAGATGGACTAGAAACAAATGTTGTTTACCAAACTATCCAAGAGTTATATATGATATAATTGACAAAGGGTTGTCTACCTAAATAATTATGTTTTGAGAGAATAGCCGAAGCTAACTTAAGGCATAATGAAATATGGATCTTGGCTCACTAGAAAGATTTAATAGAAAATGCTTTCCGAATTAATGGTGAGGGCTATTAATTTGAATAAAATAGTGGGAGGTATATTTTGAATGTACTATTATCGATTATATAATATCAACTCTGTAATTTGACTTATTATTTTAGCACTTATAAATTGTAGATATCAAATGGCAAACAACAACAACACAAATACTCTTTCATTACGATCAGTCCTTGAAAAGGACAAGCTAAGTGGAATTAATTTCCTTGACTGGCATAGGAACTTGAGGATTGTCCTCAAACAAGAGCGTAAGCTATATGTCCTTGATGGGCCCATTCCTTCAGCACCAGCTGTCACTGCACCACGTGCGGAGCACAATGCTTACAAGAAGCATCAAGATGATGCTTTGGATGTGAGTTGTGTCATGCTAGCAACCATGAACTCTGAGCTTCAGAAGCAACATGAGTTGATGGATGCTTATAAGATGATCGAGCATCTCAAGAAATTGTTCGAAGGGCATGCTCGACAGGAGAGGTATTATACAAGCAAGGCGTTGTATCACTGCAAAATGGGTGAACGTGATCCAGTTGGTCCACATGTGCTGAAAATGATTGGGTATATTGAGTACCTTGATAGGTTGGGTTTTCCAATCACTCCGGAAGCCCAAACTGACCTTGTTTTGCAATCTTTGAACAGCAGCTACTCTCAATTTGTTATGAACTATCTTATGAATGAAATTGAGAAACCCCTTACTGAGTTATTGAGCATGTTAAGAACTGCCGAGAACAACATGGAAAAGGCAGGACCCGCTCCCATAATGATGGTGCAAAAGGGGAATGCTAAAGGAAATTGAAAGGCAAGAAGAAGATAGGATCTAAATCTTTTGCCAAACCCAATTCCAAAACCAAACAGGGTTTAAAACCTAAAGGTGGGGTGGCTAAAGAAGGTGAATGTCACTTCTGTGGAAAACCTGGACACTGGAAAAGGAACTGTCATGCTTATCTGGAAGAAGTGAAGAAAAAAAAAGGAAGTTCGACTTCTAATTTAGGTATATATGTTATAGAAGTTAACTTGTCTACTTCTACATCATGGGTATTGGATACTGGATGTGGTTCTCACATTTGTGTTAATGTGCAGGGACTCCGAAGGAGTAGAACTTTGGCAAAAGGAGAGGTTGTCCTACGAGTTGGAAATAGAGCAAAATTTACTGCACTGGCCGTAGGAACTTATCATTTATCTTTGCCCACTAGGCTAGTTTTAGAATTAGAAGATTGTTATTTTGTGCCTGTTATAAGCAAAAAAATTATTTTTGTTTCTTGTTTGGACAAGAAAGGTTTTTCAATTATAATAAAGAACAATCGTTGTTTGTTTTACTTAAATGATATTTGTTATGGTGTTGCACAATTGTTTAACGGTCTCTATATTCTTGATTTAGAAATGCCTATCTATAACATAAATACAAGACGATTTAAATCAAATGATTCAAATCCGACATATCTCTGGCACTGTCGTTTAGGCCATATAAATGAGAAACGCATATCCAAACTCCATAAAGATGGGTTCTTGGATTCATTTGATTTTGAATCATATGAGAAATGCGAGTCTTGTTTATTAGGCAAGATGACTAAAGCCCCTTTGTAAGACCCCGAATTTTATGAAATAAAATATTCAATTTTTCTTATAATTACAATTCAGTAAATGGTTAAATTGATAGAAAGTTAAAGTTAAGGGTGATATATGAATTTTTTTCAAAATACGCAAGTGGCTATAAAATACTCATTGTTATCGGGGAATATTCGTTTGGTCGTGGAATATTCTTTCTGTCGGGGAATATTTGTACGACGGCGCAGCCTTTTGTGGGCCCCGTAACAAAATAACTGTCGGATGAAGAAAACGACAAATTAAAGTTTTTAAAAATAACGGCGTAGTTGTTACTGTTAACACTGTTGGAATACCCGGTGGGTAAAGTAAAGTAATACACGTTGTTGCACAGTAGCACACGGTATTGCACCAATTATTGACTCTTACGTAAGAAGGCACTACTCAATAATGGTTACAGTAATTATTGTTCAGTATTTTATTTTATTGGTTCAATAATTGTTGCGTTGATATTTTATATTGCTTTTGTTTCAATAATTGTCATTACATGGTATTTTTTATTATCGAAGCAATAATTCATATTATCTGAATAATATTATTAGATAACATTATTGGCAATGTCTAGAAAGTTCTGTCTAAGGAGAGGTTTGGTCATCTAATTGCGCGCCAGTAAGGAGAAATTCTTATTGGAAAGCCCCCTCTTTCCTAGGAACTGCCTGGTTGTCAATATTGTAATTCTGTAATATTATTTGTGAATAATTAATTATTGATTTATATGATGAGGAAAATATTGATTTTATGTGGATATAGATGGAGAAAATTTTTAATGTGACAATTGTTGAAAATTAATATTTTATCTTTTTCTGATAAAATAATTCATTTAAATATATTATTTTATTTTAATAATATATTAACGGTGATATTTTTATAATGAATGTGGGATATATGAGTATATGAGGAGGAAGAGTATTTTTGTTACCAAAAATATTTAAAGCATATTTTATGTGTCGGTGGACCCCATTTCTTGACTGAAATTTGATTATAGCTTGTAAAATCGCCCGTTTGTGGATTTCGGTCAATTTTTGTTTGGAATTTAGAAAAACTTTCTTCATGCAAAGTTGTAGAGAATTGAATTTCCTATAAAAAATCGCGAGATTTGAATTTTCTGGCAAAAGAACTATTTATTATGAATTATTGAAGTTCTGAAGCTCCGAAATAATTGATTTTTGGAAGTTTAAAATAATTTAAATACAAAAAACGTTTTTGGTGAGTTGAGTGGGTCTTGAATGTGATGTAAATGTGCTGATATAAGTTTTCCAAGTATGCGTATGATTTAATTTAATATATTATATTTTATTAAATTTTCTGCTTTGGTGTTCTAAGCAATTTCCTATAAATAGGGTGCTTAGGTTATAATTGAAAATCACATCAGAAACTGAAGTTTTCTCTCTCTATATTATCGAGCGTATTCTTGTGAGTATTTTGAGTATACTTTGGGTATTGCTATACGGTGCAAGTTCGTTCAGCGTTATTCCAATCAGAAGTACTGCTCTTTTGAGGTAAGGGATAATAAGGGATTTTAAGGGTTATTATTTTAAAATTCTTCTGAACCTTCAAAAATTCTGGAAAAATTTGAAATGATATTTTGATGAGTTTTGTAGATTGTGTCCAAAAATGGCGATTGTTGGATGTATAGATTAAGAGTTATGGATTTTATGAGAAAAGACTATTTTTAAAAGTAATCGCTTATAACTCCTTGTGGTTAACTCCAAAATTGATAAAATTTTTATTGAGAGTACATCTATATGATATTAGTATACCCTGTGAATTTCGGAATTTTTGGATAAAAGTACAATTTATGATAAATGTTTAAATATTCGATGGTTTTGGCCATGTGAAAAATAGTAAATGACTTTTAAAAAATCTGAGAAAAATATATGTTCAATATAGGGATATATTCTGCTAAATCCCAGAAAAGAAATATTTTTGGAACTGATTTAGTATTTTTCATGAAAATATTCTAGTTATGAGTAAATGAATTAAATATGTTATGTGAAGTAAGAAAATTGGGAAATATAATTTTATGGCTTGAGAATCATATATGAGGTATATGCATATTTTTGATGAGGGTTTTGGTTATTGGTGATGAAATCTTATGAGTTTGGCATTTTAGAATGATTAAATGCATTATTTAGTAAAGTGTAAACAATTAAATAAATTGTTTATAAGCTTAAAAAAATAGTATTCTTTCAATATCATTATACCGAAATATTGATATGAATTTTATTGTGGGATTTCTACCTTTTTAAGTCGGGTTTAATATTCATGAGTTACTATTCACGAGTTACTATTCATGAGTTACTATTCACGAGTTACTATTCATGAAGTTACTATTCATGAGTTACTATTCATGACAAAATTGATTTCTTCTTCTAACCAAATTATAGTTGATTTATGAATATTACTATGGAGATTAAAACTATATATTGATTATATTGATTTTATTATCATATATAACATTTTTATAACCCTGATGTTGAAATTCTCTTTCACTGGAGTGTAAAGATGGGTAGATTATTGGTATGATCATGACTAGGGTTCTCTTTGGCCAGTAGTGAAAAGTTGAATTGTGACTGGTATGATCATGACCATTGAATTTATAATTGAATATCTTTAGCTTAAGTGCAAAGGCGAATTGATCAACATGGTTATAATTATTGTTTATATAAATTCTGAAATGATTATATATTTCTTTGAGATATTAATATATTTGGCATGTAATGCAAATATGAACTGTTGAGGAATATCTTTGGCCTGTAGTGCAAAGATGAATTGTTGATGAATATCTTTGGGTCGTAGTGCAAAGATGACCTGTTGTTGAATATCTTTGGCCTGTAGTGCAAAGATGAACTATTGATGAATATCTTTGGACCGTAGTGCAAAGATGAATTTATTAGTATGATTATGAACAGGAACTGTGCTTTGGTATAATCATGATCTTTGATGTTTCAGGTAAAGACATGTGATAAAAATTATCTTCGTCTTGGATGCGAAGAGGAATTTAGAATCTCAATTACGATTATGAGTTATACATGTGATTATGGACAGGAATTGTTGATTGATGTTACAGGGATAAAACATTGTTGATGGACTTTTAATATGGAGAAGATAATAGACTTTATGGTCTATATGACTCTTCTAATGGATTGCTCGTTCCGCTGCAACTATGGTTGAAATTTTTATCATCTACCATATGTTCTAAATCTCTGATTTATTATTGATGAAGGCTATTGATAATTTAATTATCTTTAGTTATGACATTCTTTACTGAGCTAGTTGTGCTCACCCTTTTGCTTCACAATTCCTTTCAGGTAATACGAGTGTAGCTGGGTCGAGCGGGGGATAACAGGGGAATAGAACGGTGGTCATCATTTAGTAGTTATATTTGGCAAATCAACTAGGGTGAAGCGAACCCAACGTTGGAAGGGTGTTTTGCCACTGTCATACAAGATGTCTAATGACATGCTACCTCGTGTCATCATAAGACATGGATGTGCTCATCCATTTACTGAGTATATCTACCAGCACTATCTATATGATCTTGGAGTCTATTTGAAATATAACTCTCAATTAGAGACAGTGGAGATAATGATATGTCAGGAGAAGACTTGCCATTGGGAAGAATATGATAGTAATCTTCTTGTTTTTCTTTGGGGTCTATTGGGTCAACCAAGGATAATTCTGTGGCCATATGATATCTATAATAACCTAGTCGCATGGCCTCCTATGTACGAAGGTTTCCTTGAGCACTTCCCAAAGATTCTAATTTCTAAAACAGTTTTCGACTATACCTTTATGTAAGGTGTCAGTATGAGTTGCTGTCCACGGTTGGGACATGAGTCACAGTTGATATATATTTGTATACAAACTCACAGCATATGTGTTGTTATATTTTGCACGACAATTGTTGTAATAAAGTTGTAGTTGTTTTCTGTACCATGTATTTGGCGACTCAGAATGGGTTGGATGGAATGGACCTATTTTGGGGTCGTTACAGTTGGTATCAGAGCTATAAGTAAAGAGCCCCGAGCCTCTCGCTGGTGACTTCCTGTTGATGGGGGATGCACCGAAGCCAGACTCTCCGTAGGGGACGCCGTTCTGCGGTGGCAAACTGATAGGTATCACTGGTGAGGTGCTGACACATGATGGTGTCCAGAGTCACAGTTGGTATCAGAGCTTAGGGATATGATCTCTGGCGGAGATCGAGATTAGAACTAGGAGGGGAGAGATGAGTAAATCCTTCGTTAGTATGTCCTACCTAAGCTTAAATTGTTGATTGGTCATAATATATGGATATTATGTGATATGTTAATTTGCATAATTAACCCTTGTTTTATGACAGTATTTGAGAATGGCAGCTGAGAATGCTAACAATGGAGTGAATGAGACTGTTGGGATACCTCTAATCACTAATGTGATGACAGACGAAGAAGGAATTAGAGATATCCATGTGGTGAGTGAAGAATTGATAGTTGCACCCGAGATAGTCGCAGAAGTAACAGCTGAGAGTGAGGAAGAAGAGGAAGAAGAGGTACCTGAGGAGAGTTTATTAGAGGTATTTTATGATCAAAATGTAGAATTGCAAAATCGTATTCATGAGTTAGAAGAGCAGGCTGAAGAATTGCAGGCAGTCGTGCAACAAAAGGATGCAACAATTCAAGCTTGTGTTACCCGATATGTGATGCTTGAACACAAGTATTCTTTGGCAGAGTGTAAGATGATAAAGATGGAATCTGAGCTGAAAGAAGAAAAAACTAAACGAGTAAGAATGAGTGATGCATGGGTAAAAGCCACACGACACGTGGATATTGTGGAAAGAGATATCTGATCTAAGAAGGCTAAAATAGATGATATGAATTTCTCTTTTTGGAAAGCAATTGGGAGAACTCAACATCGAGTTTTGAATTATCCTGTACAAAACGGTCAACCTGAATTTGATATGGATCGAAGATTGATGATTCAGATCATGAATCAGGAGTACGAAGAGGCAGTTGAGAGAGGAATATGCCCTATAGAAAAGTATATTCCAACGGTAGTGATGACGCCAAATGCTGCCCCAGACAAGTCAAAGCCGAGTAGTTCGAGGGATAGCGGTTGTCATGACTTCCCAACAAATGAGGAATGCAAATGAAGTTATCACGGGAGATGAGTAATAGAGAAATCATAATGACCCGGGAGATAGAATCTGAAATGAAAGCAAGGAATTCTCAACTTTTCGAAATACCAGGTACGTAAATTTCGGGGACGAAATTTCATAAGGAGGGGAGATTGTAAGACCCCGAATTTTATGAAATAAAATATTCAATTTTTCTTATAATTACAATTCAGTAAATGGTTAAATTGATAGAAAGTTAAAGTTAAGGGTGATATATGAATTTTTTTCAAAATACGCAAGTGGCTATAAAATACTCATTGTTATCGGGGAATATTCGTTTGGTCGTGGAATATTCTTTCTGTCGGGGAATATTTGTACGACGGCGCAGCCTTTTGTGGGCCCCGTAACAAAATAACTGTCGGATGAAGAAAACGACAAATTAAAGTTTTTAAAAATAACGGCGTAGTTGTTACTGTTAACACTGTTGGAATACCCGGTGGGTAAAGTAAAGTAATACACGTTGTTGCACAGTAGCACACGGTATTGCACCAATTATTGACTCTTACGTAAGAAGGCACTACTCAATAATGGTTACAGTAATTATTGTTCAGTATTTTATTTTATTGGTTCAATAATTGTTGCGTTCATATTTTATATTGCTTTTGTTTCAATAATTGTCATTACATGGTATTTTTCATTATCGAAGCAATAATTCATATTATCTGAATAATATTATTAGATAACATTATTGGCAATGTCTAGAAAGTTATGTCTAAGGAGAGGTTTGGTCATCTAATTGCGCGCCAGTAAGGAGAAATTCTTATTGGAAAGCCCCCTCTTTCCTGGGAACTGCCTGGTTGTCAATATTGTGATTCTGTAATATTATTTGTGAATAATTAATTATTGATTTATATGATGAGGAAAATATTGATTTTATGTGGATATAGATGGAGAAAATTTTTAATATGACAATTGTTGAAAATTAATATTTTATCTTTTTCTGATAAAATAATTCATTTAAATATATTATTTTATTTTAATAATATATTAACGGTGATATTTTTATAATGAATGTGGGATATATGAGTATATGAGGAGGAAGAGTATTTTTGTTACCAAAAATATTTAAAGCATATTTTATGTGTCGCTGGACCCCATTTCTTGACTGAAATTTGATTATAGCTTGTAAAATCGCCCGTTTGTGGATTTCGGTCAATTTTTGTTTGGAATTTGGAAAAACTTTCTTCTGCAAAGTTGTAGAGAATTGAATTTCCTATAAAAACTCGTGAGATTTGAATTTTCTGGCAAAAGAACTATTTATTATGAATTATTGAAGTTCTGAAGCTCCGAAATAATTGATTTTTGGAAGTTTAAAATAATTTAAATAAAAAAAACGTTTTTGGTGAGTTGAGTGGGTCTTGAATGTGATGTAAATGTGCTGATATAAGTTTTCCAAGTATGCGTATAATTTAATTTAATATATTATATTTTATTAAATTTTCTGTTTTGGTGTTCTAAACAATTTCCTATAAATAGGGTGCTTAGGTTATAATTGAAAATCACACCAGAAACTGAAGTTTTCTCTCTCTATATTATCGAGCGTATTCTTGTGAGTATTTTGAGTATACTTTGGGTATTGCTATACGGTGCAAGTTCGTTCAGCGTTATTCCAATCAGAAGTACTGCTCTTTTGAGGTAAGGGATAATAAGGGATTTTAAGGGTTATTATTTTGAAATTCTTCTGAACCTTCAAAAATTTTGGAAAAATTTGAAATGATATTTTGATGAGTTTTGTAGATTGTGTCCAAAAATGGCGATTGTTGGATGTATAGATTAAGAGTTATGGATTTTATGAGAAAAGACTATTTTTAAAAGTAATCGCTTATAACTCCTTGTGGTTAACTCCAAAATTGATAAAATTTTTATTGGGAGTACATCTATATGATATCAGTATACCCTGTGAATTTCGGAATTTTTGGATAAAAGTACAATTTATGATAAATGTTTAAATATTCGATGGTTTTGGCCATGTGAAAAATAGTAAATGACTTTTAAAAATTCTGAGAAAAATATATGTTCAATATAGGGCTATATTCTGCTAAATCCCAGAAAAGAAATATTTTTGGAACTGATTTAGTATTTTTCATGAAAATATTCTAGTTATGAGTAAATGAATTAAATATGTTATGTGAAGTAAGAAAATTGGGAAATATAATTTTATGGCTTGAGAATCATATATGAGGTATATGCATATTTTTGATGAGGGTTTTGGTTATTGGTGATGAAATCTTATGAGTTTGGCATTTTAGAATGATTAAATACATTATTTAGTAAAGTGTAAACAATTAAATAAATTGTTTATAAGCTTAAAAAATATTATTCTTTCAATATCATTATACCGAAATATTGATATGAATTTTATTGTGGGATTTCTACCTTTTTAAGTCGGGTTTACTATTCATGAGTTACTATTCACGAGTTACTATTCATGAGTTACTATTCACGAGTTACTATTCACGAAGTTACTATTCATGAGTTACTATTCATGACAAAATTGATTTCTTCTTCTAACCAAATTATAGTTGATTTATGAATATTACTATGGAGATTAAAACTATATATTGATTATATTGATTTTATTATCATATATAACATTTTTATAACCCTGATGTTGAAATTCTCTTTCACTGGAGTGTAAAGATGGGTAGATTATTGGTATGATCATGACTAGGGTTCTCTTTGGCCAGTAGTGAAAAGTTGAATTGTGACTGGTATGATCATGACCATTGAATTTATAATTGAATATCTTTAGCTTAAGTGCAAAGGCTGAATTGATCAACATGGTTATAATTATTGTTTATATAAATTCTGAAATGATTATATATTTCTTTGAGATATTAATATATTTGGCATGTAATGCAAATATGAACTGTTGAGGAATATCTTTGGCCTGTAGTGCAAAGATGAATTGTTGATGAATATCTTTGGGTCGTAGTGCAAAGATGACCTGTTGTTGAATATCTTTGGCCTGTAGTGCAAAGATGAACTATTGATGAATATCTTTGGCCCGTAGTGCAAAGATGAATTTATTAGTATGATTATGAACAGGAACTGTGCTTTGGTATAATCATGATCTTTGATGTTTCAGGTAAAGACATGTGATAAAAATTATCTTCGTCTTGGATGCGAAGAGGAATTTAGAATCTCAATTACGATTATGAGTTATACACGTGATTGTGGACAGGAATTGTTGATTGATGTTACAGGGATAAAACATTGTTGATGGACTTTTAATATGGAGAAGATAATAGACTTTATGGTCTATATGATTCTTCTAATGGATTGCTCGTTCCGCTGCAACTATGGTTGAAATTTTTATCATCTACCATATGTTCTAAATCTCTGATTTATTATTGATGAAGGCTATTGATAATTTAATTATCTTTAGTTATGACATTCTTTACTGAGCTAGTTGTGCTCACCCTTTTGCTTCACAATTCCTTTCAGGTAATACGAGTGTAGCTAGGTCGAGCGGGGGATAACAGGGGAATAGAACGGTGGTCATCATTTAGTAGTTATATTTGGCAAATCAACTAGGGTGAAGCGAACCCAACGTTGGAAGGGTGTTTTGCCACTGTCATACAAGATGTCTAATGACATACTACCTCGTGTCATCATAAGACATGGATGTGCTCATCCACTTACTGAGTATATCTACCAGCACTATCTATATGATCTTGGAGTTTATTTGAAATATAACTCTCAATTAGAGACATTGGAGATAATGATATGTCAGGAGAAGACTTGCCATTGGTAAGAATATGATAGTAATCTTCTTGTTTTTCTTTGGGGTCTATTGGGTCAACCAAGGATAATTCTGTGGCCATATGATATCTATAATAACCTAGTCGCATGGCCTCCTATGTACGAAGGTTTCCTTGAGCACTTCCCAAAGATTCTAATTTCTAAAACAGTTTTCGACTATACCTTTATGTAAGGTGTCAGTATGAGTTGCTGTCCACGGTTGGGACATGAGTCACCGTTGATATATATTTGTATACAAACTCACAGCATATGTGTTGTTATATTTTGCACGACAATTGTTGTAATAAAGTTGTAGTTGTTTTCTGTACCATGTATTTGGCGACTCAGAATGGGTTGGATGGAATGGACCTATTTTGGGGTCGTTACACCCTTTCACTGGACACAATGAACGGGCTAACGATGTATTGGGACTTATACATAGTGATGTATGTGGACCCATGAATTCGTTAGCAAGAAGTAGGTTTTATTACTTCATTACATTTACTGACGAATTTAGTAGATATGGATATGTGTATCTTATGAGACACAAATCCGAATCCTTTGAAAAGTTCAAGGAATTCAAGAATGAAGTTCAAAACCAATTTGGCAAAAGCATAAAAGCCCTTAGATCCGATCGAGGAGGTGAATACTTAAGCCAAGACTTTGATGACCTTCTAAAGGAGTGTGGTATTATATCACAGCTCACTCCACCTGGAACACCGCAATGGAATGGTGTATCTGAGAGGAAAAATCGAACCTTGTTGGACATGGTACGATCAATGATGAGTCATGCAGATCTTCCAATAAGCTTCTGGGATCATGCCCTAGAGACAGCTGCATTCACACTTAACCGTGTTCCTACAAAGATGGTTCAGAAGACACCATATGAAATGTGGACTGGGAAACATCCTAGTATGTCGTTCATGAAGATTTGGGGTTGCGAGGCATTCGTAAAACGTCTGGATTCTGACAAGCTCGGACCCAAATCTGACAAATATAATTTTATGGGATACCCAAAGGAAACAAAAAAGTATTATTTCTACAAACCTTCTGAGAACAAAGTGGTTGTTGCTTGAACTGGTATTTTTCTAGAAAGAGAATTTGTCTCTAAAGGAAACAGTGAGAGAAAAGTAGAACTCGAAGAAATTCGAGAACCACAAAATATCATTGAACCTGAGTTGGAACATGAGCAGGAACCACAAGAAATTGTGGAAAGTGAACCTGCTCAAATTACACAAGTTATTCGTAGACCTGGTAGGATACGCCAAGAGCCTGAGAGATATTATGGATATCTTATGAGTCAAAACGGCGATATGATGGTCATAGATCAAGATGAGCCTGCTTCCTACCAAGAAGCTATGAATGGACCAGATTCTGAGAAATGGCTTGAAGCCATGAAATCTGAGATGGACTCCATGTATACTAACCAAGTATGGACTCTGGTTGATCCACCCGAAGGGGTAAAACCAATTGGGTGCAAGTGGGTTTTCAAGAAGAAAATCGACATAGATGGTAATGTACAAACCTATAAAGGTCGACTGGTAGCAAAAGGTTTCAAACAAATTCAAGGTGTTGACTATGATGAAACCTTCTCTCCAGTGGCAATGGTTAAATCCATCAGGATCTTACTTGCTATTACAGCTTTTTATGATTACGAAATCAGGCAGATGGATGTCAAAACTGCTTTCTTTAATGGAAATCTCCTTGAGGATGTGTATATGACACAACCTGAGGGTTTTGTCACTCTAAAGGATGCTATAAAGGTATGTAAGCTGCAGCGATCCATTTATGGATTGAAGCAAGCCTCTCGGAGTTGGAATCTTCGATTTGATGAAGTAGTCAAAGAATTTGGCTTTATTAAAAATGAAGATGAACCTTGTGTATATAAGAAGGTTAGTGGGAGTCACATTGTATTCCTAGTATTATATGTTGATGACATATTAATTATTGGGAATGACATTCCTTCCTTACAGGCTGTAAAAACATGGTTAGAAAAATGTTTCTCCATGAAAGATTTGGGCGATGCTGCCTACATTTTAGGTATCAAGATCTATAGAGATAGATCAATAAAAATGCTCGGCCTAAGTCAAAGTACATATATTGATAAAGTGTTGAAACGGTTCAGCATGCAAGAGGCAAAAAGAGGAAACTTACCTGTGACTCATGGTGTAAAGATCTCTAAGGCCCAATGTCCTAAATCACAAGATGATGAGGAGTGTATGAGAAAGATCCCTTATGCTTTGGCAATTGGATCTATCATGTATGCAATGATATGTACTCTTCCGGATGTCTCGTATGCTTTGAGCATGACGAGCAGATACCAGTCGAATCCAGGTGAAGGTCATTGGACAGCAGTCAAGAATATCCTCAAGTACCTGAAAAGGACTAAGGATTCATTCTTGGTATATGGAGGTGAAGACGAACTAGCAGTAAAGGGTTACACAGATGCTAGTTTCCAGACTGACAATGATGACTATAAGTCTCATTCAGGTTTTATGTTTTACCTTAATGGCGGTGCTGTTAGCTTGAAAAGTTCAAAGCAAGAGACAGTAGCTGATTCTACAACAGAGGCTGAGTATATTGATGCTTCTAGTGCAGCCAAGGAGGCTGTATGGATTAAAAGGTTCATCACTGAACTTGGTGTTGTTCCAACCATTGTTGATCCGGTTGCTCTATACTGTGATAATAATGGAGCCATTGCACAGGCTAAGGAACCCAGATCTCACCAACGATCCAAGCATATACTTAGGCGGTACCATCTCATCCGTGAAATCATTGATAGAGGAGATATACATATAGGAAGAGTGCCAACAGATGATAATGTTGCAGATCCACTAACCAAGGCTTTGTCGCAGCAGAAGCACGACGGTCACACTAGTTCAATGGGTATTAGATACATGGGTGATTGGCTCTAGTGCAAGTGGGAGACTGTTAGAGTTTATGCCCTAGAGGCCAATTATTTGATATAATTGCTTAACGTTTTGATATTATATTTGATTGAATAAATATATGATTTTATTATGGTTTTATTTACTGCGTAATATAATTGTTAACATAATAAAATTCCTTAGAATAGTGATACAAATTATATAGTTTCAAGTATGTGACTTGAACATGAGATTATATATTATCATTAGTATCAGTGTTCTTAAATGTCCCTAGTCGAGTATCATTGTTGATGGGACAACAATGATGCATTGAGACTAGTATGTGGATTGACTGATAACCAAATCTCATTGGTCATAAATATATGAGATATTAAGTCAATGCATAGGTACATGTTAGAGAACGATGTACTGGACAGACCCACCATGAGAATTCTATATGGAGCATTATGCGAAGTGTCATTAGCAATTCTCATAGTGACAATGATGTAATGGTCCTCTGACCTGAAATCGTTATATTTCTACACGAGAATTTATGTACTTTGATATCATCAAATGTCACCTTTAATAGGGTGGACTATAAAGGTGATTATTGGGTTCATCATTAATCGTGTGAGAAATATGAGTGATCTAGATGGAATTTAACCATCATATATATTATGGGTGATATCCATAGGCCTCTTGATTGAGTAGGACTATGAAATGCCTGGCCATGCTCAAATAGTGATTTATTTCATATAGTCTACTCATTGATCAAGAAAACTTAGATTAAATTATGAAGAGTATGACACATTCCATGACTCGAGTTTAATCTAGGATATTAAGGTTAAAAGGATTAAATTACATTGAAACATTGGTCACGAAAAGGTTGCATCGAATCATCGATCTTTTTATTACTTGGGTAGCAATGATGCATTACTAGATGTCGCTCGCTGTTTATAATTTTATAATATGATTTTAAAATTATTGCCAACGTAATAATAACCTATAGGGTCACACAAATAGAACGTTATTTAAAAAGGAATTAATTTAAATTTTAAGGATTTAAATATATTAATATGATTAATAGTATTTAAATCACAAATTTAAATTAAAAGGATAATTTGTATATATGTATATTAATTAAGTAAGACTTAATTAAGATATATATTTATATATATATATATATATATATATATATATTCGAATTTTATGAAATTAGGTTTTGATTTGATTAATTCCTTTTAACTACTATATATATGATATATAGCAGCTACTTAGGGTCATATCATAATTGAAAAACCCTAGCCGCTCTTAGAGAGAGACTAAAGAGAAAACAGTTTCAGAAAATCCATTCCTTTTGGTGGCTAGTACCGCAAGTCCTTCTTATTGTAGAATCGTTCGATGGTTAGTGCGGCGTTCGTGTGGATACCGTAGAGGTGCAATCGGTTTGTATTGCGTTGGAGATTCGAGGCGCAGTCGATTTCAGATTCTCATTTTTTTCATATCTGGTATAATCTCTAAACCTCTGAATTAATTGATTTTTCGCATGGATCCTGTTTTAGGGTTTCGGAAATTGCTTTAAAATTTTAATTTTCATTGTGCGTTTCTGTGCCGAAGCCCAACAAAAACCACCACCAATGGTCCAGATTGATTACTATTAAAAGACCACCACCAACGGTCCAGATTGATTAACTATTAAAACCACCATCAATGGTCCAGATTGGTTTTCTATTAAAACCACCATCAATGGTCCAGATTGGTTTACTATTAAAACCACCACCAATGGTCCAGATTGATTTAACTTATTACACTTTAATACCCCTAAAGTTTTTCAAGTTTGCATTATTCCCCTCAAACTTTTGTAATTCACTTATCTTCAATAAACACATTCTTAATACTTCAACAATTACTCATCACTAATATTATAACTCACAATATTTAACAACCAGGTCGTTCGCAGGAAAGAGGGGGCTTTCCGATAAGGATTTCTCCTTATTGGCGCGCAATTAGGTGACCAAATCTCTCCTTGACAGAACTTCTAGACATTATCAATATTGCAAATAATAATATGAATAACTTTGTTGTCTCAATTATAGATTTTATAATATAAAATATTATGTAGATTATAAGAAACTGAATTTTATGAAATAAAAATATTCAATTTTTCTTATAATTACTATTCATGAGTTACTATTCACGAGTTACTATTCATGAGTACTATTCACGAAGCATGATATTTTTTACGTAAGAAGTCACTACTCAATAATTGTTACAGTAATTATTGTTCAATATTTTATTTTATTCAATAATTGCTACGTTGATATTTTATATTATTGTTGTTTTAATAATTGTCACTACATAGTATTTTTTTATTATCAGAGCAATAATTCATATTATCTGAATAATATTATTAGATAAAATTATTGGCAATGTCTAGAAAGTTCTGTCTAAGGAGAGGTTTGGTCACCTAATTGCGCGCCAATAAGGAGAAATCCTTATTGGAAAGCCCCCTCTTTTCTGGGAACTGTCTGTTTGTCAGTATTGTAATTTTGTAATATTATTTGTGAATAATTAATTATTGATTTATATGATAAGAAAAATATTCATTTTATGTGGATATAGATGGAGAAAATTTTTAAAGTGACAATTGTTGAAAATTGATATTTTATCTTTTCTGATAAAATAATATTTTATTATATTATTATAATATAATAATGATGATATTTTTAGAATGAATATGGGATATATGAGTATATGAGGAGGAAGAGTATTTTTGTTACTAAAAATATTTAAAACATGTTAAACATGTTTGTGGACCCCATTTCTTGACTGCAATTTGATTATAGCCTGTAAAATCGCCCGTTTATGGATTTAGGTCAATTTCTGTTTGGAATTTGGAAAAACTTAAACTTACAAAGTTGTAGAGAATGAAATTTCCTATAGAAAAGACACGTGGTTCTAATTTTTCTGATAAAAGGGCTATTTATTATGAATTATTGAAGTTCCGTAGTTCCGAAATAATTGGTTTTTGAAAGTTTTAATTAATTTTAATTACAAAAATGTTTTTTTGGTTTTTGTCTTTATTTGGTGGCTGAATTCAGATGGTCAAGGTGAGCTAAGGAAAATAATATAAATATATTAATATTATATTAAATTTTTTACTTTGGTGTTCTAAGCATTTTCCTATAAATAGGGTGCTTAGGTTAGAATTCAAGATCACACCAGAAACTGAAGTTTTCTCTCTCTCTCTATATTATCGAGCGTATTTTATGAGTATTTAGATATCTTGAGTGTTGCTATATGGTGCAAGTTCGTTCAGCGTTATATCCGACATTCCAGTACTGCTCTTTTGAGGTAAGGGATAGTAAGAAATTTTAAGGGTTATTATGAATTTTGTTGATTGTGTCCAAACATGGCGATTTTTGGATATATAGATTAAGAGTTATGGATTTTATGAGAAAAAACTATTTTAAAAGTAAACACTTATAACTCCTTGTGATTTATTTCAAAATTGATGAAATTTTTATTGGGAGTACATGTATATAACAGAAGTATACCGTGTAAATTTCAGAATTTTTGGACAAAAGTATAATTTTTGAAAAATGCCTAAATATTCGACGGTTTTGGCCATATGGGAAATAGTAAATGAATTTTTAAAATTCTGAAAAAAAATATATGTTCAATATGGGACTATATTATGCTAAATCCCAGGAAAGAAATATTTTTGGAACTGATTTGGTATTTTTCATGAAAATGGTCTAGTTATGAGTAAATAAATTAAATATGTTATGTGAAGTAAGAAATTTAGAAAATAGGATTTTATGGCTTAAGAATCCTATATAAGGTATATGCAGATTTTTTATGAGGGTTTTGGTTATTGGTTATGAACTCTTAATTAGGAATGATTAAATACATTAATTAGTAAAGTATAAATAATTAAAATAAATTATTTATAAGTTTAAGAAATGATTAAGATATTGTGGTAATATTAATAATATTAGATTATAAGATTATTAAGTGATTTATAACATTTGGATTAAGGTATTATGAAATCATTGATTTATGAATCTTACTCTTGAAATTAAATGTAGTTGTTGATCCTATTGTTTTTATTATCATATATAATATTTTTATAACCCTGGTGACGGAATTTCTCTTTGACTTGAATGTAAAGATGGGTAAAGTATTTGTATGATCATGACTATGGGTTCTCTTTGGCCAGTAGTGCAAAGTTGAATTGTTGACTAGTATGATCATGACAATTGAATTTACAATGGAATATTTTTAGCTTAAGTGCAAGGTGAATTGATCAACATGGTTATAATTATGGTTTATATAAATTCTAAAATGATTATGTATTTCTTTGAGATATGAATGTCTTTGGCCTGTAGTGCAAAGATGACCTGTTGTTGAATATCTTTGGCCTGTAGTGCAAAGATGAACTGTTGATGAATATCTTTGGCCCATAGTGCAAAGATGAATTTATTAGTACGATTGTGAACAGGAACTGTGATTTGGTATAACCATGATCTTTGATGTTTCAGGTAAAGACAGGTGATGAAAATTATCTTCGTCCTGAATGCAAATTTAGAACTACAATTATGATTATGAGTTATTCACATTATTGTGGACAGGAAGTGTTGATTGATGTTACAGGGTTAAAACATTGTTGGTGGACTTTTAACATGGAGAAGATAATATACTTTATGGTCTATTTGACTCTTCTAATGGATTGCTCGTTCCGCTGCAACTATGGTTGAAAAGTTTTATCATCTACCATATGTTCTAAATCTCTGATTTATTATTGATGAAGGCTATTGAAAATTTAATTATCTTTAGTCATAATATTCTTTACTGAGCTAGTTGTGCTCACCCTTTTGCTTCACAATTCCTTTAAGTAATAAGAGTGTAGCTGGGTCGAGTGGGGGTAACAGGGGAATAGAACGGTGGTCTCTAGCTGTGGAGGTTCTCCCTAAACAGTATAGAAAAGTGGGTTATATTTTATACATCATTTAATAGTTATATTTGGTGAACCAAATAGGGTGAGGTGAACCCAACGTTTGGAAGGGTGTTTTGCCACTATCATACAAGATGTCTAATGACATCCGACTTCATGTTATCATAAGATAAGGTTGTGCACATCCACTTGCTGAGTATATCTACAAGCACTACCTATATGATCTTGGAGTTTGGTTGAAATTAGAGACGGTGGAGATAATGATATGTCAAGAGAAGACTCACTATTGGAAAGAATATGATAGTAATCTTCTCAGTTTTTCTTTGGGGTTTATTGGGTCAACCAAGGATAATTCTATGGGCATATGATATCTATCATAACTTATATGCATGGCCTTCCATGTACGAAGGTTTTCTTGAGCATTTCCCAAAGATTTTAATTTCTAAAACAGTTATTAACTGTACCTTTATGTAAGGTGCCATTATGATGTACTATCCAAGGTTGGGACATGAGTTAAAGTTGGTATGTATTTGTATTAAAACTCACAATATATGTGTTGTTGTATTTTGCACGACAATTGTAGTAATAAAGTTGTAGTTGTTTTTTGTACCATATTTTTGACGACTCAAAATAGGTTTGTTGGATTGGACCTATTTTGGGGGCGTTACACAGATGATACTGTGATAATAATTGAATTAAATAACGTGAGATACTATGCAATAATTACTGTAGCAATAATTGAGTAAATTGAGTGGCTTCTTACGTAAGCATCAATAATCAATACCGTGTGCTACTATGTAACCACGCGTATTACTGTACTTTTACCACCGGGTAGTTCAACAGTTAACAGTAAAATTTTTGCCATTATTTTTATAAAAAGATATTTCTGTCGTTTTCTAACTACGACAATACTTTCGTTGTGGGGTCCACCAATGATTGTACCATCGCACGAATATTCCCTGTTAAAACGAATATTCCCCGACCAATCGAATATTTTATATCAACTTGCTTACTTTGCAAAATTTTCCAAATATTACCCACAACTATAACATTATATCATATCGACACCATAATATTCAAAAATATATTTCAAGAAAAATTATTCTTTATTTTAAAAAAAGTTGGGGTCTTACAACAGCTATTGCACTTGTTGACTTTCCTTAGTCAATTACTGAAGTCTTCTTCTGATCTCCTTGTGGAATACTTCATCTCGAATGGCTTCACAACTCAATCTTGATGCTGATTGGGTTGGTGCTTAGATCTTCAGTTAGCTTACATGCCATTCGTTGAGTGCTTTCTAGTTTCCTTCAGGTGGGATGTATCTATACAGTGCCAACCAGAGGCTTCATTCCTTTGGATACTCTAGGAGTGCTCATTTGTTGAGAATCATATTTGCTCCACGATTCTGTCTTGGCATTGTGAGCACATCTGTTGAGGTCTTAGTTTTGCACTCTACGATTCAGCTTTGGCTATGCAGACACTACGACTCTGAGATCGGATCTTGACACTCTACGATTTCTGTCGTTGTGCTTGTTGTCTTCATCTGATCTTGCTCGACTACGATCTCTGCCTCTGGTATGATCCGTAGACTCTACGACTCTGACTGTAGTCTACGATTCTTAACTTGGTTTTGGCAGATACTCGGTCGGCTAGTAGGCAGACTGTCTCTACGATTTTGAACATGACTTCCTCAGCAAACTACGACCCTGAGGAAGTTCTCCTCGACACACTATGATCCTCTCTTCGTCTCTCCTGACAGTCTACAAACTCCAAGACAACTATCTTGCAGACTACGATTCTGCCTTGATAACTCTCGAGTTTTCCTTGACTCTCCTGGCAGACTACGATTTCTGGTGCAGTGCTAGACGATCAGACAAGCCTATCTATTACATCATAAGATCAATGTGACGCCCCCAAAATAGATATACAACACCCATTCTGAGTCGCCAAATACATGGTACAGAAAGCAAACTACAACTTCAATAATACAATTGTCGTGCAAAATACGACAACACATACTGTGAGTTTAAATACAAATATTGTCTTCTAGACAATATCCACACTCAAATAAGTCCTCGTTAAAATTATTCAAACACTATTTTACAGAAATGGTGAGGACTGCTAAAACATCTTTCTAGAACCATCACTCTGTACCCCGACTAGCTCCTGCTATGTTCTCACCTCCTGAGAAAAATAGAACAAAAAGGAAAAGGGTGAGCTCAACTAGCCCAGTAAAGAATATTATGACTAAGATAATATAAAACAAATTACCGTTAGTCTTCAACAGGGAAAAATCTGATAAAATATAA
Source organism: Panax japonicus (assembly GCA_020205505.1). Taxonomy (NCBI): domain Eukaryota; kingdom Viridiplantae; phylum Streptophyta; class Magnoliopsida; order Apiales; family Araliaceae; genus Panax; species Panax japonicus. The sequence goes on along the minus strand of CM035105.1, from coordinate 42,526,213 downwards.
TAGCCAACAAGTTTTAGATCAACAACTGCAGCGGAAACAGCAATCCATTAGAAGAGTCAAGTAGAGAATGAGTTCTACTATCTTCTAAGATTTAAAAGTCAATCATCACTATTTTATCCATGTAACAACAATCAATATACATCTTTAATCAAATATTCATCTTTGCACTACAGGCCAAAGATATTCATTTGTATCACCAGTTGGTCATGTTCATCTCAACAACTGTTCATCTTTGCACTACGGGCCAAAGATATTCATAAGTTAATCATTTATCTTTGTACTACAGGCCTAAGATATTTAGTAATATCATCATTTAGGACTGAGGATGATGAAAAATATTTTAAAGAAAATGAATCCAGTGAAACGGAAGGACAAATAGTAGGGATTTGTATAACAGTTTATCCAAGATCAATAATACTTCATAAATACCAATTTTGAAGCAGAATTCAAAAATAAAGATCAAAACATGGATACAGTCAAAGATAGTAACCATAATAGACATCTTGGACAAAAAGAAGAAAATTTCATTTTTCGGTGAATAGTGCCGTATTCATGATAGTGCCGTATACGTGAATAGTAACCCCGACACAAAAAGTTCCAAATTTGATAAAAATTTAGATCAATACTTCGGCATAATGATATTGAAGAAATAATATCATATATGAAGAAAATAACATCCCTTACCTCAAAATATCAGTACTTCTGATCGGAATATTGGTATAAGGCTGAAGGAAACTTGCACTGATGAATAGAAACTTACAAAGTATCTAAATACTCACAAAATACACTCAATAATCTAGAGAGAGAAAGAGAGAAAACTTGTTTCTGGTGTGATTTTCAATTCTAACTTAGCCCTCTATTTATAGGAAAATGTTAGCAGACTTGACCTGCAACCTGATGGCTTTACCTGCTACTATTCCCATCCACCATATTTGAAATAAATTCAGCACATTTCTTCACCAACCACAAGTGGGGCCCACTCAATTCTAGAATTTTCCACCAAAATCATTTATAAACCTAATTTCTGAATCAGTCACCTCTTAAAATTCATAAAAAATCATACGTTCATTTTTAACGGTTCAAAATTTGTGGACATATACTCAACTTATATATGTATAACATGTCCAAAAATTACAACTGATCCAACGGTCGGATTAAAAATTATAACTCACACAATATATCTCAAAAACACTGGTTTAGTTTTTAATACCTTTATTCCGACAAAAATACTGATAAAACACCTCAACATTAACTCCTTCATTTTTAACCACAATAAATATATCCAACATTTATATCCACATAAAATAAATATTTCCTTATCATATGAATCAATAATTAATTATTCAAAAATAATATTACAGAATCACATTTATGACAACCATGCCGTTCCCAGGAAAGAGGGGGCTTTCCAATATGAATTTCTCCTTATTGGCGCGCAATTAGGTGACCAAACCTCTCCTTGACAGAACTTTCTAGACATTGCCAATAATGCTATCTAATAATATGAATTATTGATCTGATAATGGGAAATACTGTGCAGTGACAATTATTGAAACAACAATAATATAAAATATCAACGCAACAATTATTGAATCATTAAAATAAAATATTGAACAGTAAATACTGTAACAATTATTGAGTAGTGCCTTCTTACGTAAGGATCAATAATTCATCAATATTGTGCATCCACGCGTATTACTGTATTTTAACCACCGGGTATTCCAACAGTGTTAACGGTAACAACTACGCCATTATTTATAAAAACTCAAACTTGTCGTTTTTTTCATCCGACAGTTATTCTATTATAGGGCCCACAAATGACTGAGCCATCGTACGAATATTCCCCGACACAATGATTATTTTATAACTACTTGCATATTTTGCAAAAATTTGCACATTTCACCCATAATCACAGAATTATATCAAATTAATACCTTATTATTCACAAATATAATTAGAGAAAATTCGATTTTATTTATAATAAGTTGGGGTCTTACAACCTCCCCTCCTTATGAAATTTCGTCCTCAAAATTGACATACGTACCTAATTTTTCGAAAAGGTGAGGATACCTCGCTTTTATTTCTGATTCCAACTCCCAGATCATTTCTTCAATAGCATGGTTTATCCATAAAACCTTAACTTGTGGTATAACCTTCATGCTCTTTCCTATCCAAGATCTTAACAGTACTTCTTCGTACGTTAAATCTTCGGCTATCTCATCTGGTTCTAACGAAGTAATATGGTTCGGGTCTTTCACATATTTACAAAGCATGGATATGTGAAAAAAATTATGAACACGAAACATACTTGGAGGTAATGCGAGACTATAGGCCACATTTCCTATTCGGTCAAGAATCTCAAATGGACCAACAAATCGTGGATTGAGCTTTCCTCTCTTCCCAAATCTTGTAACTCCCTTCCATGGTGCAACACGTAACAATACATGATTCCCAATATTAAATTTCATGTCTTTTCGATGAAGATCCGCATAACTCTTTTGTCGATCTTGTGCCGTTTGTATACGTTGTCGAATCATTTGGATCTTTTCTGTAGTCATGTGTACTAATTTTGGTCCCAACAACGTTGCTTCTCCCACCTCATCCCAGCATACTGGAGAAAGACACTTTCGTCCATACAACGCCTCAAATGGAGCTATGCCTATACTTGCTTGATAACTGTTGTTGTAGGAGAATTCCACCAGTGGCAAGTACTTATCCCAACTTCCTTTAAAATCTAAGACACAAAGTCTTAATAGATCTTCAAGGGTTTGAATAGTTCTCTCTAATTGTCCGTCCGTTTGAGGATGGTATACCGAACTGAATCGTAAATCTGTGCCCATAGCTTTCTGCAAGCTAACCCAAAATCGTGAAGGGAATCTTGGGTCACGATCCAAAACTATGGATACTGGCATGCCATGCAATCTCATAATCTCATTCACGTACATGCGAGCAAGACATTCAAGGGAATAAGTCTCACGTATCGGTAAGAAATGGGCAGACTTGGTTAATCTATCAACAATAACCCAAATCGCATCTATGCCTTGAGAAACTTTGGGAAGACCTGTAACGAAATCTATAGTAATGTGTTCCCACTTCCATTTCGAAATCTCAAGTGGTTGTAATGGACCCTTTGGCACTTGATGCTCTGCTTTTACACGTTGACAAGTTAAACACCTCGAGATAAACTCCACGATCTCTCTCTTCATATTGTTCCACCAAAATGTATGTCGAATATCATGATACATTTTGGTACTCCCAGGATGGATTGCAAACGGGGTGTTATGTGCCTCCATCATTATTCTATGCTTCAAGTCAGAATCGTTAGGAACACAAAGTCTGGAGTTGAATCTAAGTATTCCTTCTTCATCGATTCTCGCTTCTGGAATAGCTCCTTCTTGCACTTTCTTCTTCATACGTATCAGCTCCAGGTCCGTAGCTTAAGCAGCTTTAACTTTATCGATTAAAGTCAGTTCTACTCGTATATTCGCCATCATCATGTGGGTCCCTTGAGTCTTTAATTCTACCTCCATCCTTTTCAAGTCATACAGAATGGGCCTTTGCATTAACAATATCTCACTCATACTCGCATATGATCTTCTACTCAATGCGTCAACTACTACGTTCGCTTTTCCAGGATGATATTGACTAGTGTGATCGTAATCTTTCAATAGTTCAAGCCAACGTCGTTGCCGCATGTTGAGTTCATTTTGGGTGAAGAAATATTTGAGGCTTTTATGGTCCGTATAAATCTCCACTTTCTCCCCATACAAGTAGTGTCTCCAAATTTTTAACACGAATACGACTGCTGCCAACTCTAGATCATGAGTAGGATAACTCCTATCATATTCTTTGAGTTGTCATGAGGCATAGGCTATGACTTTCCCATGTTGCATGAGAACGCATCCTAACCCTTTGCCTGAAGCATCGCTGTATATAACAAATCCATCCGTACCAGATGGTATTGCTAGAACAGGTGCCGAAATGAGTCTTCTTTTGAGCTCTTGGAAACTCTTCTCGCATTCCTCGCTCCATACAAATTTTATATCTTTCTGAGTCAACTGAGTTAACGGAGTAGCGATTCGAGAAAATCCTTCCACGAATCTCCGATAATAACCAGCTAAGCCCAGAAAGCTACGCACTTTGGTCACCGACTTTGGTTGCTCCCAACTTTGTATTGCTTCAATCTTTGCCGGGTCGACAGATACTCCATGTTTTAACACCACGTGCCCAAGGAATGCTACTTCCTCAAGCCAAAACTCGCATTTCTTCAGCTTGGCATAAAGTTTGTTTTCACGAAGCCTTTCAAGTATCATCTTCAAATGGTGCTCATGATCTTCACGACTTTTGGAATAGATGAGGATGTCATCAATAAAGACAACAACAAACTGATCCAAATATTCCTTGAATATACGGTTCATCATATCCATGAAAGCAGCAGGAGCATTAGTCAATCCAAGAGACATGACTAAGAATTCATAATGCCCGTACCGAGTTCTGAAGGCAGTATTTGGAATTTCCTCAGTTTTAATCGTCAGCTGATGATATCCATAACGAAGATCGATCTTTGAAAAGAATTGTGCTCCTTGCAACTGGTCGAACAGGTCATCAATGCGATGTAGCAGATACCTATTCTTAATGGTGACATGGTTTAATTCTCGGTAGTTAATACAAAGTCACATACTCCCGTCTTTCTTCTTTACGAATAAAATAGGAGCACCCCAAGGAGATGTACTAGGACGAATGAAACCTATGTCTAACAATTCCTCTAGTTGGACTTTTAACTCCTAAAGTTCAATAGGAGTCATTCGATATGGGGTTTTAGAAATGAGTTTTGTACCTGGCTCAAGGTCAATAAAGAATTTAACATCACGTTCTGGGGGTAGACCGGAAAGTTCTTCAAGAAATACATCAGAAAATTCTCTAACAACAGAAATATTATTCAAATCTGACTTGTCTTTGTTCAAATCCATAACATGGGCTAAGAAAGCTTGACATCCGTTTTTCAATAAACCAATAGCTTTATGGCTTGATATGATAGTGACTAATTTTAGTGGTTTAGTTGTTTGAATTCATATGACATCTTGGTTAGGAATATGAAAACAAACAACCTTACAAAAAAAATCAATTTTAGCATGATGAGTGGTTAACCAATCAATTCCTAAAATCACATCAAAAGCAAGTATCTTTAAAGATATAAGATCAACAGGTAATGTGATAGTGCCAACTTGGATCATGCAAGATTTATAAACTATAGATGTAACGAAGGTTTCACCCAACGGAGTTTCAACAGATAAGTCAAAGTCCAATTTCTCCGGAGTCAAGTTTAAACGTTGAGCATAAGCAGGAGAGATAAAAGAATGGGTAGAACCGGTAACTAGTAAGGTATAAACTTTGCAAGAGTTCAAGATTAGCTTACCCGTAATCACCTCGTTTGGGTTCCTCACGTTTTGGCCAGTCACGACAAACGATCTTCCAGGAACCGCTGATTTTGACTTATCTGAGACAGCCCTTGGAGTCACCATCCACGTTGAACTTTGTTTTGATATAGAACAATCCCGAGCTATGTGTCCTTCCTTTCCACAGTTGTAACATACCTTGGATTGTTGTGGATAGTTTGGGCTGATATGTCCCTCTTTCTCGTATTTGTAACATCTAACTGGCGGTCGTTCTCCTCCCCTAGAATTTGTTATTGTTGCTGGTGCTGCTGTTGATGTCTTCCCGTCATTGTTAAATCTCCTCTTTCTAAAATTTCCACTTGACACACCTCTCCTATTATCATGGCCACGATGACCACCCGAGTGGTTACCGCCTTTGTTCGTATTTTTCCCTCCTCATTGGTTATCATCGCTCTGATGACTGCTGTCATCGGTATGACCCTGGTTGTGGTCCCTCGGTTGAACATACTCATTATCTCGTTCTAATAATTGAGCCCTATTTACAACATCTGAATATAAAGAAAATTTATGAGATATAAGATATTACCGAATCTCGGGCTTTAGACCTCTCAGAAACATCCTCGTCATTCGTTCCTCATTTTTGACCAAATGAGGTGCAAACCTGGATAACTCTGCAAACTTCGCCTCGTACTGGGACACCGTCATGTTGTTTTGTTCCAGTCTGATAAATTCCACATCCTTCATATGACGAATACTTTCAGGAAAGTACTTGTCATTGAATAGTTTCTGAAACGTTTTCCAAGACATGCTGAGTACGGCTGGCTAGGTACGCTTCACAGACTCCCACCAGTAGTCTGCCTCACCGTGAAACATAAAGGTGGCGAATGGAACCTTCTGTTCCTCCGTGCATCTCAAGACATCGAATATCTTGGTAATTTGCTTGACCCACGTTTCCGCCATGATCGGATCTGGCTTTCCCTTAAATTCTGGTGGTCCCAACTCCTTGAACTTCTTGGCTGTGACAAGCCGCGCATTGCTATCATTTCCACCCGTATTTTGTGCACGAGTCTCCCTCGTCTGGTTTTGCATGAACTGCAAAAAGCTCATAAACATTCCATCATTCATCGTTTGCTCGGTAGTGTTATTTACAGGAGGAATATTGCCTTCCTGTTGCACGTTCTCCTGGTTTGTCACTAAAGGTTGTTCCATAGTCTCATACACTCCATTGTTAACGTTCTCAGCGGCCATTCTTAAATACTGCCATAAAACAAGGGTTAATTAAACAAATTAACATATCACATAATATCCCTATATTATGACTGACCAACAAATAAGCTTAGATAAGACACACTAGCGAAGGATTTACTCATCTCTCCCCTCCTAGTTCTATTCCCCGATCTCCGCCAGAGACCATATCCCTAAGCTTTGATACCAACTGTGACGCCCCCAAAATAGGTATACAACACCCATTCTGAGTCGCCAAATACATGGTACAGAAAGCAAACTACAACTTCAATAATACAATTGTCGTGCAAAATATGACAACACATACTGTGAGTTTAAATACAAATATTGTCTTCTAGACAATATTCACACTCAAATAAGTCCTCGTTACAATTATTCAAACACTATTTTACAGAAATGGTGAGGACTGATAAAACATCTTTCTAGAACCATCACTCCATACCCCGACTAGTTCCTGCTATGTTCTCACCTCCTAAGAAAAATGGAACAAAAAGGAAAATGGTGAGCTCAACTAGCCCAGTAAAGAATATTATGACTAAGATAATATACAACAAATTATCGTTAGTCTTCAACAGGGAAAAATCTGATAAAATATAATAGTCAACAAGTTTTAGATCAACAACTGCAGCGGAAATAACAATCCATTAGAAGAGTCAAGTAGAGAATGAGTTCTACTATCTTCTAAGATTTAAAAGTCCATCATCAATATTTTATCCCTGTAACAATAATCAATATACATCTTTAATCAAATATTCTTCTTTGCACTACAGGTCAAAGATATTCATTTGTATCACCAATTGGTCATGTTCATCTCAACACCTGTGACGCCCCCAAAATAGGTTCATTCCATCCAACCCATTATGAGTCACCAAATACATGGTACAGAAATAAATACAACTTTATTATTACAACATATAAACTGTGAGTTTAAATACAGATATTGTCGTCTAGACAATATCCACACGCAAATAAATCCCCATCATAATTATTGATACATTATTTTACAAAAATGGTGAGGACTACTAAACAACTCTCTCTAGAACCTTCATTCCATACCCCGACTAGTACTCGCTACATTCTCGCCTCCTGAGAATAAAAATGGAACAAAACGAAAAAGGTTGAGCTCAACTAGCCCAATAAAGAATATTATAACTAAGATAATATACAACAAATTATCGTTAGTCTTCAACAGGGAAAAATCTAATAGAATACAATAGACAACCAGTTTTAAATCAACAACTGCAGCGGAAACAACAATTCATTAGAAGAGTTAAGTAGAGAATGTAAACTACTATCTTCTATATATGAATTGAAAAGTTCATCGTCGATATTTTATCCCTGTAACATCAATCAATATATATCTGCAATCAAATATTCATCTTTGCACTACAGGCCAAAGATATTCATCAGTTGGTCATGTTCATCTAAACACCTATTCATATTTGCACTACGGGCCAAAGATATTAATCAGTCGGTCATGTTCATCTCAATACCTGTTCATCTTTGCACTACGAGCCAAAGATATTCATCAAGAAATCATTCATCTTTGCACTACAGGCTAAAGATATTCAGTAGTATCATCATTTAGGACTGAGGATGATGAAAAATATTTTAAAGAAAACGAATCCAATGAAACAAAAGAACAAATATTAAGGATTCGTACTTTAAACAATTCTCATTCAAAAATACCTCATAAATAACCAGAGCGGAGTAAAATTCAAGAATGATCAAAATATGGATACAATCAAAGCTAGTATCCAGAATAGATATTTTGGACAAAAAGAAAAAAAATTATTTTTCGGTGAATAGTGTCGTATTCGTGAATAGTGCCGTATACGTGAATAGTAACTCTGACACCAGAAGATAGAAATTTCACAAAAAACATCATCATGCTTCGTTAATAGTACTCGTGAATAGTAACTCACGAATAGTAACTCATGAATAGTAACTCGTGAATAGTAATCCCGACATGAAAAAGTTCCAAATTTGATAAAAAGTTCCAACCAATATTTCAGCATAATGATATTGAAGAAATAATATCATTTGAGAAGAAAATAACATCCCTTACCTCGAAAAACAGTACTTCTAGTTGAAACACCGGATATAGGCTATGACTTAAACTTGCACCGTATAGTAATACTCAAAGTATACTCAAAATACTCACAAAAATATGCTCGATAATATAGAGAGAGAAAACTTCAGTTTCTGGTGTGATTTTCAATTCTAACCTAAGCACCCTATTTATAGAAAATTGCTTAGAACACCAAAACAGAAAATTTAATAAAATATTATTAATTATTTTCCACATCTTCCTATGCATCCATGAATCTGAACTCAACCATCCTAACACATGTTAAATGAGTCCCAAGCATGTAAAAAATGTTTTTCTTAAAAAAATAATTAAAACTTCCAAAAATAAATTATTTCGGGGCTTCAGAACTTCAATAATTCACAATAAATAGCCCCTTTGTCAGAAAATTCGAATCTCGCGAGTTTTTATAGGAAATTCAATTCTCTACAACTTTGCAAAAGAAAGTTTTTCCAAATTCCAAACAAAAGTTGACCGAAATTCATAAACGGACGATTTTACAGGCTATAATCAAATTTCTGTCAAGAAATGGGGTCCACCGACACATAAAACATGCTTTAAATATTTTTGGTAACAAAAATACTCCTCCTCCTCATATACTCATATATCCCACATTCATCGTAAAAATATCATCATTATTATATTATTAAAATATAATAATATATTTAAATGAATTATTTTATCAGAAAAAGGTAAAATATTAATTTTTAACAATTGTCACATTAAAAAATTTTTCCATCTATATCCACATAAAATTAATATTTTCCTCATTATATAAATTAATAATTAATTATTCACAAATAATATTACAGAATCACAATATTGACAACCAGGCAGTTCCCAGGAAAGAGAGGGCTTTCCAATAAGAATTTCTCCTTACTGGCGCGCAATTATATGACCAAACCTCTCCTTAGACAGAACTTTCTAGACATTGCCAATAATGTTATCTAATAATATTATTCAGATAATATGAATTATTGCTTCGATAATGAAAAATACTGTGTAATGACAATTATTGAAACAACAGCAATATAAAATATCAACGCAGAAATTACTAAGTCAATAAAATAAAATACTGAACAGTAATTACTGTAACCATTATTGAGTAGTGCCTTCTTACGTAAGAATCAATAATTGGTGTAATACCGTGTGCTACTGTGTTTTAACCACCGAGTATTTTAACAGTATTAACGGTAACAACTACGCCGTTATTTTTAAACAACTTATATTTGTCGTTTTCTTCATCCAATCGCTTTCCGTTATGGGGCCCACAAAAGACTGCGCCGTCGTACGAATATTCCCTGACAGCAAGAATATTCCACGACCAAACGAATATTCCCCGACAACAATGAATATTTTATAACCACTTGCTTATTTTGAAATATTTGCGTATTTTACCCATAACTATCCACATTAATCAAATCAACCCTTACTATTTCAAAATAATAAATAGAGAAAAATTAAATTTCATTAATAATAAGTTGGGGTCTTACAACCTCCCCTCCTTATGAAATTTCATCCTCTAAATTGACGTACGGACCTGGTGTTTCGAAAAGATGAGAATACCTCGCTTTCATTTCCGTTTCCAACTCCCAGGTCATTTCCTCAATAGCATAGTTTCTCCACAAAATATTAACTTTTGGTATGACCTTCGTGCATAGGACATGCTCCTTCCTATCCAAAATCTTCACAGGTACCTCTTCATACGTTAAGTCTTCGGCTATCTCATCCGGTTCTAACTCAATAACATGGTTCGGGTCGTCCACATATTTACGTAACATCGATACGTGAAAAACGTTATGAACACGCGTCATACTTGGCAGTAAAATGAGTCTATAGGCCACAGTTCCTATTCGATCAAGAATTTCAAATGGATTAATAAATCGAAGGTTTGAGCTTTCCTCACCTCACCGATTCTCGCTTTAGAAATAACAACTTCTTGCACCTCCTTCAAATTCATCAGCTACGGTGTGTAGCTTGAACATCTTTAACTTTATCGATTAAAGTCGATTATACTCGTATATCATCACGTGGGTACCTAGAGTTTTCATCTCCATCTCTATTATTTGTAAATTATACGAAATGAGTCATTGACAATATCGTACTCGTACTTGTATACGATCTTCTACTCAACACGTCAGCTACCACGTTCACTTTTCCAGGATGGCATGGTCAGAACATGTGCTGAAATGAGTTTACTCTTGAGTTCTTCGAAGCTCTTCCCACATTCCTTGCTCCATTCGAACTTTGTATCTCTACGAGTCAGCTCTGTTAATGGAATAGCGATTCGAGAATATCCTTCAACGAATCTCTGATAATAACCAACTAAGCTTAGAAAGCTACGTATTTCGATTACCGACTTAGGTTGTTCTCAACTGTGACTCATATCCCAACCTTGGATAGCACGTTACAATGACACCTATCAGTTTACTATCACATGAATATTATCCCCTACGGAGAGTCTGGCTTCGGTGCATTCCATAAAGGAAGTCACCAGATAAAGGCTCAGGTACCAAATTCTATAGTTGAATTTTTAACTCCTGAAGTTCAATAGGAGCCATTTGATATGAGATTTTAGAAATGAGTTTTGTACCAGGTTCAAAGTCGATACAAAATTTAATATCAGGCTTTGGGAGTAAGCCAAGAAATTCTTCAGGAAATACGTCAGGAAAAATCAATAACAACAGGAATATTATTCAAATCTGATATGTCTTTATTCAAATCCATAACATGGACTAAGAAAACTTGACATCCGTAATAAACGAATGACCTCATGGCTTGATATGAAAATGTTTGACTACAATGGTTTGATTGCTTGAATTCGAATAACAGGTTGCTTAGGAATATGAAAACTAACAACCTTACGAAAGTAATCAATTTCGGCATGATGAGTAGTTAACCTTAAAATCACATCAAAAGCAAATATCTCTATAGAAATAAGGTTAACAGGTAATGTGATAGTGCCAGCCTGAATCAAGCAAGATTTCTAAACAACGGATGTAATGAAAGTTTCTCCTAACGGAGTCTCCATAAATATGTCAAAGTCTAATTTCTCCGTAGTCAAGTTCAAATGTTGAGCGCAAGCAAAAGAGATAAAAGAATGGGTAGAACTGGTATCTAGTAAGGTATAAACTTTGTAAGAATTTATAATTAACTAAACCGTGCTAACTTCATTCGGGTTCCTCTCATTTTGACTGGTCACGACAAACGCTCTTCCAGGAACCGTTGACTTTGACTTTTCTGGGACATCCTTTTGAGTCACCATTCCCGCTGGACTGGGTTTCGATACCATATAATCTCGAGCGATATGTCCTTCTTTTCCACAATTATAGCATACCTTAAACTATTGTGGGCAGTTTGGGCTGATATGTCCCTCTTTCCCGCATTTGTAACATACGACCGTTGGTCTTTCTCCTCCCTTGGAACCAGTTGCTACTGGCACTGACGTCTTCACATGGTCGTTGTTGAATCTCCTCTTTTTAAAATCTCCTCCCGACTCGCTTCTTCTATTTTCATGGCCACGATTACCACCAAAGTTGTTACCGCTTTGTCCGTATTCTTCTTTTTCCGCTGGTTATCGTTATTCTGATGACTGCTATCTTCGGTATGATCCTGGTTATGGTCCCTCGGTTGAACGTACTCGTTATCTCGCTCTAACAACTGAGCCCTGTTGACATCATCTGAATAGAGAGAAAATTTATGAGAAATGAGATACTGACGTATGTCGGGTTTCAAACCTCTCAGAAACATCCGCGTCATACGTTCCTCATTCTCCACCAAATGAGGTGCAAACCTGGATAACTCCGCAAACTTTGCCTCGTACTGGGACACCGTCATGTTATTCTGCTCCAGTCTAAAAAACTCCACTTCCTTCATATGACGAATACTTTCATGGAAGTACTTGTCATTGAACTGTTTCTAAAATGTCTCCCATGACATGCTGAGTGCAGCTGGATGGGTACGCTTCACAGATTCCCACCAGTAATCTGCCTTGTTATGGAACATAAAAGTAGCGAATGGAACTTTCTGTTCCTCCGTGCATCCCAAGACATCGAATATCTTGGTAATTTGTTTGACCCACATCTCCGCCTTAATCGGATTCGGCTTTCCCCAGAATTCTGGTGGTCCCAACTCTTTGAACTGCTTGGCTGTGACCACCCGTGAATTGCTATCATTTCCTCCTGTATTTTGAACACGAGTCTCCCTCGTCTGATTTTTCATGAACTGCAAAAAGCTTCTAAACATCCCTTCGTTCATCATCTGCTTAGTGGTGTTGTTCACAGGAGGTACATTGCCAGCATGTTGCACGTTCTCCTCGTTGGTGAGTACAGGCGTCTCCACGGTCTCATTTCCACTGTTAATATTCTCAGTCGACATTCTCAAATACTGTCATAAAACAAGGGTTAATTAAGGAAATCAATATATCACATAATATTCCTATATACTAACTAACTAACAAATAAGCTTAGGTAGGACACACTAGCGAAGGAGTTACTCGTCTCTCCCCTCCTAGTTCTATTCCCCGATCTCCACCAGAGATCATATCCCTAAGCTCTGATACCAACTATGACGCCCCCAAAATAGGTCCATTCCATCCAACCCATTCTGAGTCGTCAAATACATGGTACAGAAATAACTACAACTTTATTATTACAACATATAAACTGTGAGTTTAAATACAGATATTATTATCAAGACAATATCCTCACGCAAATAAATCCCCATCATAATTATTGATACATTATTTTACAAAAATGGTGAAGACTACTAAACTAACTCTCTCTAGAACCTTCATTCCATACCCCGACTAGTACTCGCTACATTCTCGCCTCCTGAGAAGAAAAATGGAACAAAAAGGAAAATGATGAGCTCAACTAGCCCAGTAAAGAATATTATGACTAAGATAATATACAACAAATTATCGTTAGTCTTCAACAGGAAAAAATCTAATAGAATACAATAGACAACCAGTTTTAAATCAACAACTGCAGCGGAAACAATAATTCATTAGAAGAGTTAAGTAGAGAATGCAAACTACTATCTTCTATATATGAATTTAAAAGTTCATCGTCGATATTTTATCCCTGTAACATCAATCAATATATATCTACAATCAAATATTCATCTTTGTACTACAGACCAAAGATATTCATCAGTTAGTCATGTTCATCTAAACACATGTTCATCTTTGTACTACGGGCCAAAGATATTAATCAGTCGATCATGTTCATTTCAACACCTGTTCATCTTTGCACTACGGGCCAAAGATATTCATCAAGAAATCATTCATCGTTGCACTACAGGCCAAAGATATTCAGTAGTATCATCATTTAGGACTGAGGATGATGAAAAATATTTTAAAGAAAACGAATCCAATGAAACAAAAGAACAAATATTAAGGATTTGTACTTTAAACAATTCTCATTCAAAAATACCTCATAAATAACCAGAGTGGAGTAAAATTCAAGAATGATCAAAATATGGATACAATCAAAGCTAGTATCCAGAATAGATATTTTGGACAAAAAGAAAAAAATTTATTTTTCGGTGAATAGTGTCGTATTCGTGAATAGTGCCGTATACGTGAATAGTAACTCCGACACCAAAAGATAAAATTTCACAAAAAATATCATCATGCTTCGTGAATAGTACTCGTAAATAGTAACTCATAAATAGTAACTCATGAATTAGTAACTTATGAATAGTAACCCCGTCATGAAAAAGTTCCAAATTTGATAAAAAGTTCCAACCAATATTTCAGCATAATGATATTGAAGAAATAATATCATTTGAGAAGAAAATAACATCCCTTACCTCGAAAGACAGTACTTCTAGTTGAAACACCGGATATAGGCTATGACTTGAACATGCACCGTATAGCAATACTCAAAGTATACTCAAAATACTCACAAGAATACGCTCGATAATATAGAGAGAGAAAACTTCAGTTTCTGGTGTGATTTTCAATTCTAACCTAAGCACTCTATTTATAGGAAATTGCTTAGAACACCAAAGCAGAAAATTTAATAAAATATTATTAATTATTTTCCCAATCTTCCTACGCATCCATGAATCTGAACTCAGCCATCCTAACAAATGTTAAATGAGTCCCAAGTATGTAAAAAACATTTTTCTTAAAAAAAATAATTAAAACTTCCAAAAATCAATTATTTCGGGGCTTCAGAACTTCAATAATTCACAATAAATAGCCCCTTTGTCAGAAAATTCGAATCTCACGAGTTTTTATAGGAAATTCAATTCTCTACAACTTTGCAGAAGAAAGTTTTTCCAAATTCCAAACAAAAGTTGACCGAAATTCATAAACGGGCGATTTTACAGGCTATAATCAAATTTCAGTCAAGAAATGGGGTCCACCGACACATAAAATATGCTTTAAATATTTTTGGTAACAAAAATACTCCTCCTCCACATATACTCATATATCCCACATTCATCGTAAAAATATCATCATTATTATATTATTAAAATATAATAATATATTTAAATGAATTATTTTATCAGAAAAAGATAAAATATTAATTTTTAACAATTGTCACATTAAAAAAAATTTCTATATATATCCACATAAAATCAATATTTTCCTCATCATATAAATTAATAATTAATTATTCACAAATAATATTACAGAATCACAATATTGACAACCAGGCAGTTCCCAGGAAAGAGATGGCTTTCCAATAAGAATTTCTCCTTACTGGCGCGCAATTATATGACCAAACCTCTCCTTAGACAGAACTTTCGAGACATTGCCAATAATGTTATCTAATAATATTATTCAGATAATATGAATTATTGCTTTGATAATGAAAAATACTGTGTAATGACAATTATTGAAACAACAGCAATATAAAATATCAACGCAGCAATTACTAAATCAATAAAATAAAATACTGAACAGTAATTACTGTAACCATTATTGAGTAGTGCCTTCTTACGTAAGAATCAATAATTGGTGTAATATCGTGTGCTACTGTGTTTGAACCACCGAGTATTTTAACAGTATTAACGGTAACAACTACGCCGTTATTTTTAAACAACTTATATTTGTTGTTTTCTTCATTCAATCGCTTTCCGTTATGAGGCCCACAAAAGACTGCGCCGTCGTACAAATATTCCCCGACAGCAAGAATATTCCACGACCAAACGAATATTCCCCGACAACAATGAATATTTTATAATCACTTGCTTATTTTGAAATATTTGCGTATTTTACCAATAATTATCCACATTAATTAAATCAACCCTTACTATTTCAAAATAATAAATAGAGAAAAATTAAATTTCATTAATAATAAGTTGGGGTCTTACAACACCTGTTTATCTTTGCACTACAAGCCAAAGATATTCATCAGTTAATCATTTAACTTTGTACTACAGGCCGAAGATATTTAGTAATATCATCATTTAGGTCAGAGGATGATGAAAAATATTTTAAAGAAAACAAATCCAGTGAAACGGAAGGACAAATAGTAGGGATTCGTATAACAGTTTATCCAAGATCAATAATACTTCATAAATACCAATTTTGAAGCAGAATTCAAAAATAAAGATCAAAACATGGATACAATCAAAGATAGTAACCATAATAGACATCTTGGACAAACAGAAGAAAAATTCATTTTTCGGTGAATAGTGTCGTATTCGTGAATAGTGACGTATACGTGAATAGTAACCCCTGACACAAAAAGTTCCAAATTTGATAAAAATTTAGATCAATACTTCGGCATAATGATATTGAAGAAATAATATCATATATGAAGAAAATAACATCCCTTACCTCAAAATATCAGTACTTCTGATCGAAATATCGGTATAAGGCTGAAGGAAACTTGCACTGATGAATAGAAACTCACAAAGTATCTAAATACTCACAAAATATACTCAATAATCTAGAGAGAGAAAGAGAGAAAACTTGTTTTTGGTGTGATTTTCAATTCTAACTTAGCCTTCTATTTATAGAAAAATGTTAGCAGACTTGACCTGCAACCTGATGGCTTTATCTGCTACTATTTCCACCCACCACATTTGAAATAAATTCAGCACATTTCTTCACCAACCACAAGTGGGGCCCACTCAATTCTAGAATTTTCTACCAAAATTATTTATAAACCTAATTTCTGAATCAGTCACCTCTTAAAATTTATAACAAATCATACGTTCATTTTTAACGGTTCAAAATTTGTGGACATATACTCAACTTATATATGTATAACATATCCAAAAATTACAACGATCCAACGGTCGGATTAAAAATTATAACTCACACAATATATCTCAAAAATACTAGTTTAATTTTTAATACCTTCCTTCCGACAAAAATACAGATAAAACACCTCAATATTAACTCCTTCATTTTTAACCACAATAAATATATCCAACATTTATATCCACATAAAATAAATATTTCCTTATCATATAAATCAATAATTAATTATTCACAAATAATATTACAAAGTCACATTTATGACAACCAGGCCGTTCCCAGGAAAGATGGGGCTTTCCAATATGAATTTCTCCTTATTGGCGCGCAATTACGTGACCAAACGACTCCTTCACAGAACTTTCTAGACATTGCCAATAATGATATCTAATAATATGAATTATTGATCTTATAATGGGAAATACTATGCAGTGACAATTATTGAAACGAAAATAATATAAAATATCAACCCAGCAATTATTGAATCAATAAAATAAAATATTG
The DNA here is from genome assembly GCA_020205505.1 of Panax japonicus. Taxonomy (NCBI): domain Eukaryota; kingdom Viridiplantae; phylum Streptophyta; class Magnoliopsida; order Apiales; family Araliaceae; genus Panax; species Panax japonicus. Next base: position 42,508,758 of record CM035105.1, on the reverse strand, counting down.
AACAGTAACTTCTGCAAAAATTATTGAGTAGTGCCTTCTTACGTAAGGATCAATAATTCATCAATACTGTGCATCCACGCGTATTACTGTATTTTAACCACCGGGTATTCTAACAGTGTTAACGGTAACAACTACGCCCTTATTTATAAAAACTCAAACTTGTCGTTTTCTTCATCCGACAGTTATTCTGTTATGGGGCCCACAAATGACTGCGCCGTAGTACGAATATTCCTCGACAACAAGAATATTCCACGACCAAATGAATATTCCCCGACACAATGATTATTTTTTAACCACTTGCATATTTTGCAAAATTTGCACATTTCACTCATAACCAAAGAATTATATCAAATTAATACCTTATTATTCACAAATATAATTAGAGGAAATTCGATTTTATTTATAATAAGTTGGGGGTCTTATAATCAACCTAACATGCTTGATCTTTCTATATTTATAGTCCTTGTACATCATTTCTTTTTAAGGACTTTACAAAGCTGTTTTGCTTATGTATAATCAACCTAACATACTTGATCAATTCATTTTAAGTCCTTGTACACATGTTTCTATTATTTATCAAATGACTTTATATCTTTTCTTAATGCAAGCATACTTGCATATTCATTCATACACACACACACACACACACACACACACACATATATATATATATATATATATATATATATATATATATCATAATCAAATCATATGTAAAATAGGAATATCATTCACATGCGTATTCCTGACAGAATTTAATATTACCCATATACTATAAACTTAACATAAATATTTTATAACATTCTTAGCATGCTTTTAACAACTTAAGTCACATAAAAAACAAGATTTGAAGTCATAATTTTGATATTTTATGAAAAACTCCATTTTTGACATTCTTAACGAAATCAACTACTACGAACTCGTTTTTCAACCAGATGTAATACCCGGTAAAAATTAATAAATAAATATTAAATAATAAAATATTATTTTGTTTTACAAACATATTAATTGGACTTTGTCATTTATTTGGGTCAAACTAGTATTTAATTTATATGGGCTAATAAATATTAATAAGTCTAGATAAATTAATTGGTAAAATTGGGCTTTAAACTAAATGGGTCTAATTTATAATTGTGTAATTTTAAAATCCTATTAAAATTAAGAGGGTTAATATATATATTAATTAATAAAATATTGTTAATAGATAACCTAATTTGAGCCGCATACTTTTATTTCGAATTTGGGAAAAGAGAGAACAAAAAATTGAGCGGCGGTGAAAGAATCGGAGGAAAAGAAAAAGAGAACATAGCAATTCACCAAGGTAAAAAGGATTCTTTATTTATGAATATATTATTATATTAGGTATTTATAGTGATTAAAAGTGAATTGCTTGCTTCAGGAATATGGTATACATATTTATATATATATTACGGTAATAGATATATATAACTCTGGATTGCAGCTTTACAGCCTTGTAGGCATGATTTTATATATATATATATATATATATATATATATATATATATATATATATATAAAAGGATTATTTATATATCAAGTGGTTTGCAGGCTTGCAGCGCTGCTGCGGGCGACGGTTTTTATTTTATTTTTTTTATTTTATTATATATATATATATATATATTATATTTTAAAAAGTATTTGGTCATGAAACTTGTAAATCGGAATTGATAAATTAAATTAAAAGTTATATATATTAATTTGAATTAATTAATTTTGTCGACTATAGTTATAAAATTTTTAATAATAAATTTAATAGTATTATGTTATTAATGATTGGATTGTAATAAAATCTTATTAAATTAATTTAGATTGAACGGAGGGAGTCTAAACGAGTTTTTGGAATATAATTTTGGGTATTACATTGCTTAATCCAGGTACGGATTCCGTACTCTTTCAGCGAGACTCTTTTGTTTTTAATTTGTTCATTTCGTTATTCGTTTCGAAATTTAGTATTGTCTCTCATAATTGTTTCTTGTCAATTTATTGTGATAAATTTATTTTGGCGTTGTATTAGAACTCATATTTGTATTCTTTAGACTAGGGCATCATATCTAAATTTTATTTTGATATTTATAGTGATGTACATGTTATTATTTTAAAGACTTGTGTTGATGATTCGTTCGATTTAACATGTACACGTTAGAACCCCTTTGTGTTGATATTTTGTCGCATGTGTTATGATATTATATTTTTGTTAGAATACCGTAGGGTGTACCTGAGCTATAACCATCTGTGGGGGTACCACAGGCATGTCCTCTTGGCACCGATGCATGACACCTTCCGTGGCGGTGTGATCAGTCCACGACGTCTCTGTTTTGTGCTCCGGTGGGAGTTGGCCATTTGGTGTTTTGTTGTGGGAGGCGTATGGGTCGACCCTAGTTTTTCTGTTCTATTCTGTTCTGCGGATTGGTGATGTTTGTGCCAAACACGCCTTCCGATTTTACATGCATTGGATTCATGGTCCAGTGTGTTTGACTTACCTGTGTGGCATTATTTGACTTGCCTATGTGGCATTATTTGACTTGCCTGTGTGACAAGGTATATTTCTGTTTTATCCTGAGCTCGGTATGAAATAACACCCAACCATTTGTTTCAGCCTATTATTTCGTTGTGTTAGATTTGTTCGTTTCGTTTCAGTTTGTTTCGCCTCTTTTCATTTAATTGAGTTAGTTATTTCGATTCATTATTTGTATTATATATCTATACTGGGCATTTGGCTCACGCTGTGTTTTTCTTCCGGTAGGTAATCAGGGGAATCAAGGGCAAGTGTGATGAGAGCTCCATTCATTCCAATGATTTAGAAATATTATGCTTAGAATTGATGTGTCAGTTTACTTGGAGTTGTAATAGTTATTTCAGATTGTGGTTTGAGCCAGTGTGGCATTTATTATTGTTTGTCTTAAGACATTTAATTATTTTAAGACTATTCTTTTGTGGATTAGAGCCTTACTATTAAATTCATCAGTTTTGTTATGTTTTGAGTAACCTCTCTTTCTATTTCGGAAAGGGGGTGTTACATCAGTCCATACAAGTTTCGTTCTTTTTGTTTTTACATGTATAAACCTAATCATTCATCAATTTACCGATTAATATGAAATTTAAACATAAATTTTTAGACTTTTAATCCACATTCATACATACTTCTCTGTAAACTACAAAACTCCAATTAAACACTGTTACATGGATTTGATTACTCTAAAACACATATAAATCATATTTATATAACATGTTATAAACATATACAACATCATATATTCAACAATTGACCATAAAATTCAATTATAGAGAGTTAAAATTGATTTTCATGAAGAACTTTAAGAACGTAAATTAAAATTTGAGATTAAGGGATTATCCTTGATTTCTTTGCTTAGATACACAAACATGATAGGAACTTCCTTCTTGATTTTACAAAACTTCTTCCTCAGTAACAAGTTTCTCTCAATTCCCTCTCTTTTCTTTCTGAGTTAGCGCTCTCCAGACTAAAAGAATAAATGAATAAAGGTGTATAAATTAATCGGTGTGTACATGGGTAGCGGTTAGGCGCAGTATGACCTTAACTACTTCCATGTCCTGAAGGCCATGTTTGGTTTGTTTCAAATTAATTCATTTTCCATTATTTTAATTAACTTATTTATTATATAGTTTATTTGCCACACCTTAATTAATCAAATAATATTATTTAAACTCAATTAAATAAAAGACAATGTTACTTATTAATTCAAATAATCACATAATTAAAATTCTCATTTATTAATTATGAAAAATCAATAAATCTCTAATTAATTAGAATAACATTAAAATTATTTAACAACTCATTTAATTTAGTTATCTCAAGTAAATTCACATTTTGAATTATAACATTATTTCTCACATTAATTTAATCAATGTAACACATTTAATTAAATTAATCTACCACAATTCCATCAAATATTCATTTAGCTCCATAAATAAATTAACAAAATATTTATTTAATTCAATAAATATTTAAAAATTAAATACAAAAGTCCCGTTCGTCACTTTATGAATATGTCAATTTATAAAGTCCACCTTCTTTTAACGTGAATAACAAAATATAATCCATGCATGTTTGATGAATATGATTTACTTTAGTTGCCACATGCTTGCATTGATGTAGGAATATGTTAGCAGGCCCACATGAGCTGAATAGCTTGTTTAATTCCGTTAGTCAAATAATGCTCAATTTTTCCTCCAATTTATTTCCAAAATTATGGAACCCCTTGAATTGTACCTAAAATAAAAATATAAAAATAATGAGTATATTTAAGCACAAAATAAATACAAAAGATTAAGCATTAAGGAATAAAAATATAAATATTTCATACTCATCAAATTTCTGAAAAATCTGAGTTGTTACACATCATTTCTTGCATTATTGCTAAGATTTGAGAATGACCTCAATGTCAAGGGACTCATAGGTGACGGACTTGTCCATCGAGAATGACCTCAATGTCGACGAACATGGGGTCATTCCCGACGAACCTGTCCAGTTGGCTATGACTAATTTTTCGTAATGAATATCCATCAATCAAGTATGTTTTTAATCATAATTGAGAATTCAAATAATTTGAATCATAAACGAATCGAGTATAACATTGCTCAAATTCTACTCGTATTTTTGTTCGACTTATTTTTTGTGTTTAGATTTGGATCATATTATTAGAACATCTGAGTTTCGTTTGAATTTTTTCAAGACGTGCCCGAATCGAGCTAATATGAACCATGTGGTTTGATTTACAACATTAACAATATTAATAATTAATAAAGATAAGCATATTAAAACTATGAAAGGAAGCCAAGAGTCACAAGCACTGGGTAAGGACATTCAAATAATTAATACCAATACATAACATGTCAAGATGAGATAAATTAATTTGGCTGGTCAAGATAATTTGGTCATCAACTTATAATTTTTAAATGCAAATTACATTGTAGAAATATATGTTCAAATATAATAAATATATTTATATTTAGTTCTCTTGAATAATGTATCAATCATACTACCTTTTCTTCTTCATGTATATATACTACAATTATATCAATAAAAATTTGTATATCTATCTATCTATCTACACACACATAAAAATAATATCTAAAAGGAGAACCTACAATTAAATTAATTTGAGTGATCATTAAATTGATAGATAATTATAAAAAATAATGAATTTAAATTGAAATAAATTTGGCAAAACTAATGAAATATCCACCGTAATTGGCACATTTTACTGATTACACCATTAAACTTTTAATTTTTTAAATTTCCCCACTAAACTAATTATTATTTTGAAATTGAGTCATTCTTTTAAAAAAATAAACAGGTGCTAATTTTTTATCGATAAAACTAATGAACTACCCACTGTAGTTGGCACGTTTTACTGATAACGCCATTGAACTTTTAATTTTTTAAATGACCCCATTAAACTAATTAATATTTTGATATTGGGTCATTCTGTTACAGATCTCACAAGTGTTAAATCGTTTCAGTTTTTATTCTACCTGGATGTGAAAAAGAAAAAAGAAAATAAAAAAAATTAATTTATTCTCTCTTCCTTGCTTTAATCTCTCTTTTCTCCCCCTTCTTCCAAATTAAACAAATCTACATATTTTCTTCTCTCTAATTTTTATGAAAATTCTTAGATTTGAAACCCAAAACATTGAATTGAGCTTTAAAGTTCAACATTAGATATAACAATGGAGTCTGAATCCCCAACAATAATAACAGACGAAGTAAATGGTGTTCCAGTAGGTTTCCTCCCTTTCACCTCTGACTATCAACAGACTTATGTCTACGAACTCCTCTCATTCACTCTCGATCGCCTCCACAAGGTCCACTCCTTCCCCAATCCCTCTCTCTCTCACACTCTCTCTCTCTCTCTCTCTCTCTATATATATATATATATATATATACATACAAACTGATCAGGTCTGGACTCCCGTACGGGAGTAAAATTCAGACCTTTTTTTATTATTTTGTTTTTTTTTAAAATAACTTAAAAAAAGTTTAATATTTTAAGGAACTGAAATTTTTATATAATACAGTGTTTTGGGTGTGATTTGGATACATATAACAAAATATGTATGTACAGTCTGTACAGACCTATTTTGTTATATGTATCCAAATCACACCCAAAACACTGTATTATGTAAAAACTTCAGTTCCATAAAATATTAAACTTATTTTTTAATTGTTTTTAAAAAAAAACAAAATAAAGTCCTTAACTTAAGAAAATGCGGGAGTCCGGATAGAAACCAGAACATATATATATATATATATATATATATATATATATATATATATATATACACACACACACACACACACACACACATACATACATTTGATAGTAATATTTAGTTAAATTAATTTTAGTTGGGATTGCATTTATGATTTAATAGGAGCCTGAGTTTTTACGGATGAATGTGGAGATAATTCAGGGAGATGCAAAATGTTGCTGTTGCCAATTACTGCGTTTTCATTTCTACTGCTGATACATTATTTTTCATTCGCGAGAAAGTTTTTTCTATTGATAAACATCTGAGATTAAAATACCCAAAATATTTAGATTTATTTTGCTTTCACTTTCAAGTTTTTAATTATTTTTTGCCACATAAGTAATATTTTTTATTTTGGAATTTCTTTTCCAGAGCCACATAGGTAAAAAATTAATGTCTGCTTAATTTTTAAAACAGAATGACCCAATTTCAAAATATTAATTAATTTAATGAGATAATTTGAAAAATTAAAAGTACAATGATGTAATCAGTAAAATGTGCCAACTACAGTAAGTAATTCATTAGTTTTGTCGACAAAAAATTAACGTCCTTTTAAATTTTTTTAACGGAATGACCCAATTTCAAAATAATAATTAGTTTAGTGGGGTAATTTAAAAAATTAAAAGTTCATGGTGTAATCATTAAAATCTGCCAACTACAATGAGTATTTCATTAATTTTGCTAAATAAATTTCAATCCCAAAAATAAAATAAACCCCATCTAAAAAAGATATCGCGTGCCTCGGGTGCACTTGTTCTAAGGTGGTGAAAATAATTTTTGCATATCACTCCGAACAATTCAAGCTTAACTTTAGAAATTGTTGGAGCATGTGATACATATCATATTTATGTCGACTATGTTGTCAATGGGGACACAGCAACATTTTTTTGGGGGTGGGGGACTATATTGTGTCCTCTTTTGATCTTGATATAATTATTTAAAATACTTTCTCCTCCTAATAATTTGCATAATGTGGTATCGCTCTATATTCAGCTTTCTTATCTTCTTTTTCTGTCAAAGTAGACCTATATACATGTGGACACTACGTATACATGTGGACTATATATATATATATATATATATATATATATATATATATATATATATATATATGGGAGCTCTTCCATAGCAACCGGTTGCTGTGAGTACTGTGCAACACCCTCTTTTTGTACCGTTGATAAACTTATTGGAAGGCTGAGATGAAACATAAATATATCCCAGCCGGCACAACTTGTACCGGCTTTTATTTTAATATGAGGACCCCGCCATAGTCAACATGTTGTCAGTTTATTGAAATAAAATGAATTTTTAATATTAAATAATGTCCGACCGGCACAGCTTGTACCGGTTGTGGCTTTTTTATAAAATACTCCCAGCCTGTTACAAGCTCTTACGGCTGTAAAAAAAAAAGACCAACCGGGACAAGCTCATACGGCTGTAAAAAAAAAAAAAAAACAAACCGGGACAAGCTCATCCGGCTTGTCCTTGCTATTTTGTTTATTTTATATGTTTGTTGTTATTTTGTTTGTTGCTATTTTGTTTATTTTATTATTTGTTGCTATTTTGTTTATTTTATTGTTTGTTGCTATCATTATATAAAAATAGCAAATATTTTATAACCTATTTTATATCCTATTATAAAATAACAAATAAATAATATAAAATATTTTCTAAAAATAGCAAATAAAGAATTATAAAAATATTTGCTATTTTATAATAGGATATAAAATAGGATATTTTATAATTCTTTATATAAAATAGCATATATTTGCTCATCTAAAAATTATATCCTATTTTATATGACAGTAACATATATTTGTTATTTTATATCATATATTTGTTATTTTATAATAGGATATAAAATAGGTTACAAATATTTGCTATTTTTATATAAAGAATTATAAACAATAAAATAAACAAAATAGCAACAAAATAGCAAGGACAAGCCGGATGAGCTTGTCCCGGTTTGTATTTTTTTTACAGCCGTATGAGCTTGTCCCGGTTGGTATAATTTTTTTTTAACAGCTGTAAGAGTTTGAAGTGGTACATTTTTTTTTAAATTTTTTCCGGCCGGTACAGGCTCATACGGCTGTTACTTTTTTTTTAATTTTTTTTTATTCTTACCCGGCCGGTACAGGCTCATACGGCTGGTATTAAAAAATTGAAAAAAAAAAATCGGTCGGTATAGCTTGTCACGGCTTGTATTAAAAAAATAAAAAAAATTATGTTATTCAAGCAACTCGCTGCTAAACAGACTCAAACTCGCAACCTCAAACTCCAAACACACGTCATATGACCACCCGAGCACCACAGGGCCTAGCTGTTAATTTCAGCCAAGGATTTGTCTTTACATTAAAACTTCACCATCCCCCAAAAATCTATATTGTTGCATTATTATTATTATATTACGATTTATTATTATTAACAAGTCTATATAATACATATGGGGGTTTGATATTTAGAAATAAGTTAATATCTATATTTATTAAGCAATGATTATTAGTAATAATTTTATATATTAAGCAATGATTTTATTATTAAGAAATGATTTTATACATTAATAAAACTAGTGAAGTATAATAATAATGTGATTATCGAATTTATAAAATTAGTGAAGTATTATAATAATAATAATAATGTGATTATCAATATTATAAGTACAGATTATACCAATAGTAGTACTGTATAAATATATCAAAAGAAATAGTACATATTACATGTTCATTTTCATAAAAAAAATATAGAATGATTAATACAACTGACGCCTATATCTCAGAGGCCGGAAGTAATCTTGCGGATTTCTTGTAGAGCTCCCATGCGACGCAGTAACGAAAGACTGTGACATCTTCCAAGGACCACTTCTCTTCAGAAATATTACCGTTGGCCCTAACGAAACAGTCAACATATTTGCAGACAAAAATGCCACAGTCTGCGTTGTTGTGTTGTTTCGGTCGAATCTTTAATGTCTGCACAGTAGGATTACCGCTGGGTCACTCACGCATCGGATTACCATTTCGCAAACAAAATGGTATCAAATGTACCTGCATGTACAAAGTAGTTGGTTAATAATTTTTTAATATAATAGGACATTATAAAATTAAAATATTTTAAAACTAAACATACCGCAACTTTAACGAATTCTGAGTACATTTCATGTAACTTAATATACTTAGTGTCATTGTAGTGCGGGTCAATTATGGTAACCATCCAATCTTCAACTGAGAATAGGAACAAGACAAAATGGTGTTGATTGGTACTACACACCGGCATGAATATGTATTTGCATTCGTGTAAAGGTGGACCAACATCTTGGTTAACATACGGATCGCAAAAACTCCATGCAGTATTCACGTTAGTGCATGGCACATAGCCCTGCCCAAGATGCATGAAGAATGAATTCATGAAACCAAATTGGGACCACCTTTGTATTCCCCACGACCTGTAGTATTCCTCTCTATCTCGTAGCAACAACATATACGCGTCTATGACATGCTCGAATATCCAACTCCCAGGCCCTAAGGATTGCACTACATTGTGTTCTAATTCATATAACTGGCGCGGATGTGATAAAGGATATAAATCCCCTTCTGGTGCCACCACCTTTCCAAAAATATGTTTATTTACAAATGTCTCCTTCCAATCTTTAAGTCTTTTGGATAGGGACCCTTTTGGTCCATAAGAGATGTCGTCTCCCGCATCTTGTACCTGATTGAGACCCAAATGTACATTATTATTATATAGCAATAATAGTTAAAACCATCACTATTAACATAACTATATATACCTCCTCGTAGACTTGGAAGGTTGGAATGTAACACTCCTCGTAGGCTTGGGTGGTGGGAATGGAGCTCTCCTCGATTACTTGTGGGGTGGGTATGTAGCTCTCTTGTACAATATAATCAGTTTGTTTCCCAAGCCCTTCACTGAGTTGTGTGTATTGCGACTGTGGTCCAAAATTTGTGGGACCCCCTTGTCGAGGTATTTGTTTACCTCTTGCTTCGAAGTCGTATAGAGCGTATTGGAAATCCCAATTATTTTTTTGTAGAGCCAACTCGGAAAGCAGCTGAGTAAGTACTGAAAATTTATCAAGTAACGACTTTGCACTCTCAACCTGTCATGTAAGATAAACACAAACAAATATTATTAACAATAAATATGAATAAATGTAATATTAAATATTTACTCCAATACATGATTTATTAAAGAAGAATATAATTTTATACCATTTGAATAAGGTGTTGTTGGTTGTAAATGGCCCGAGGCTCATAACAACTGTCGTGGTCGCTTGTCTGTCGAGGTCGGTGGATTTTCCAACGTGTAATTTTCCTATACCAGACCATGTAATCATCTATTGGGACATAATCAGCAACTTCAGTTTGTTGTCCTTCGAGATGATCCATATATGCCTCCCACATCGAAATATATTCCCCTCTCAAGGCCATGCAATCCTCGACATCAATAAATTTAAACTTTTTCTCCTTCCTAAGGTCATCGTGGTTTTTGGCTGGTGATGGTATGCCTTGCATGAACCCGAACTGTCTCATCACACGATCCGGCATCTGAAATTCCACAATATCAAAGTGGATCAAGGGGACCCCACCAGATCCCAACAACCTGCCTTCAAAATTAAATCCATTGATATCATCATCCCACACTATGTAAGACCGCCAAAACACATCCCACATAGACTTAATATCTAACTCCCCTCGATAAAATGACAAATGGTGACGGGGATTCTCACGTCTACCAGGGTAACTGTGGGTTCCAAAATAGGACCATGCTAAAGTCCTAGGTAACCATAAGGATGATTGTGGCCAAGGGTTTGGCTTTCCAATACTTACACGCTCATAAGCCCAAATTTGTAACAACGTAACACAACCATTAATGTATTTAACTCCTTTCCTAGTAGCAGTATATAAAGATCTGTACAAATATGCTAACACTGCCGCGCCCCAAGAGTAAGTTACACAATCTTCAGCGTTGGCAATAAAAGACATATATCGTGGGTGCACACTATTTCTATTCCTATTAGGGAATAATATTGCCCCGCACAACCACAACATGTATGCCTTTGTGTGTCGCCCTACAACATCTTTACTTGCATTCTCGGGACAATTATTAAAATGTTCGTGCAACCACACTAATGAAATTGCACTGCGTTTTTTTGAACTAAAATATTCACCAGCTAATTTATCTCCAAAATAATCCCTAAAATAATTCAAATTGGTGACAACAAGGGGACCCGTTAAGGGCTTTCCCACCACCGATAACCCAAAAATAAAGTGAACATCCTCTAATGTGATTGTTATTTCTCCACAGTTTAAATGAAAAGTATTGGTCTCCGGGCGCCATCTCTCGACTAAGGCAGATATCAGACCTAGATCAGTTTGGTGTACAACACCTTGATAACTAAATACTCCAAATCCACATTTATCTAAAAGGATTTTTTGTTCTTTTGTCAAAGCCCACTGATTATATTTCTGATCAGTATATTGACTGGAGCTTAGTTTTCCCCTATCTCTCCCATGATATATGTCATCTAATACATGATCTTGTTGATCATGCAAAACACTTGGATCAATTGGCCCATATTCCCAACTATCCATCTTTTACCTAAAAAATACATCAATTCCAAAATAGTATTAAGATGCATGACAAAATCAAGTTGAAAGTAACATGCTGCAAAATGACAGTAATAACAATACACACTAACATGCATTAAAACTGAACAACATGCATGTAATAATATTAACATGCATTAAAAAATGTAATAATATTAACATGCATTAAAAACTAGTAAAAACAAAAACTATTAAAAATAAAAACAATAAGAAGACTCGAACAGACTAAAAAAAAATTTAGTCAAATTTGGGTATGCCAAATTTATTAGCTGCTAAACAGACTCGAACCCGTGACCTCAAGCACCAATCTCTCGTCATATGACCACCCGGGCACCACGAGCCTAGCTGCTAATTTCTACCAAGGATATATCTTTATAGTAAAACTTCACCATCCCCCAAAATCTATTAATTAGATTTTTTAAAATAGAAATAAGTTAATATCTATATTCATTATTATCCCCTCTAATATTTTTTCTTATTTTTATAAAAATATGTCCAATTAGTCTAATTAATATATTAAAAATAAAATTACTTTTTAATAAAATATAAAGTGATCAGTATAAATCTTGCATTATTTTGTTGTTATTATACGAAATAAATTCATGCATGGTATTATATCCCCTTTAATTCAGTAATAACATGCAGTGATAAAAAATAACAACAGAAACTATAAAAAACTGAACAAATAACAATAAATAAAAACTTACTTGTTGAAGTTTTTTGCTCCTCTCTTCCGAAATACTCCCTTTCTACTCTCTGTTATTTTTATTTTATCTAGCTTGGCAAGTGAACTTTAGTTTGAACAACATGTGTTCTCAATAGACGTTTAAATAAGCTCATGCAAATGTCCGGTACATGAATTAATTTAGGACCAAATTCAAACAAATGTCTCAGCTTTTTAGTTTACCGAGCTTGCAGGTATTCTTTCCCGAGGCGATGTGGCAGAAAAGTGGTCAAAAAAAATATGGCAGTGCATTTCCCGAGGCGATGTGGCAATGTTCGGCCGGTACAGGCTTGACCGGCTGGCATTAAAAATAATATATATATATTCCTCTCAAAATTCGTTCGGCCGGTAGTGGCTATAACGGCTGGAAAAATAAAAAATATATATATTATTAATAAAAACCGTTCGGCCGGTAGAGGCTAGGAATAAATATATATTTTTGCTGCTAGCTAGACTCGAACACGCGACCTCAAGCTCCAAACATTCGTCATATGACCACCCGAGCACCACGGGCCTAGCTGTCATATCTTACCTTGGATTTGGATATATCTTAAAACATTCCATCTCCCCCCAAATTAAATTTCTCAATATTTTATTATAATTATTCGATTATTATTATTATTCTATTATTATTACGAATTGAGTATAAAGCCGTTCCATATTCTATCGGCTTATGTACTTTTAATTATTTTATTATCATTATTATTATTATTATTATTATTATTATTATTATTATTATAAACAATGTCTGGTGAATAAGTAGTCAAACATAATAATACAACACTATGGGAATAGAAAAAAGCTGACATTGATTTGTTGGGAAAAGTACATTAGTTTGACTTCTTGAGCATTAACCGCGACAAGCTGTACCGGCTGGTCTTTTTACCTTTAAATATTGTCTAGGAAGCTGCTATTTTCTCATGATTTTCTCATTTTTGTTCTCTGATATTATTTTCTCTTTCCTCTTCTACTCATAATTTGTTTCATCTAGTTGCCCACTTTCACTTCAGAAAATCAAGTTGAAGTTCTGATCGAGCAAAATTCATCACTATTATTCACAAGTAAGTTTTTCAAAATGTCATATAATACATCTGAATTTGTTAATGAAGTTGAAAGTAATAAATCTGATATTGTTCCGTACGTTGGTCAATTATTTTGTACGTTGGAAGAGGTTGAATATTTTTATAGATCATATGCTCGCAAAAATGGATTTGAGATTAGAATTGCAACTAGTCATAAACATGCTAATACGAATGATATCAGATCTAGGCAGTATGTATGTAATAAAGCCAGTACACCAATTGTTGGCAAGAGTTTACCTGATGATGAAGATAGTAGTAATAAAATAACTAGACAAAGAGACTCTATAGGACGAACAATGTGCAAAGCTAGAATATATGTTGTCCACAATAAGAAAGAAGACAATTGGCGTATATCTACTGTAGAATTAGAGCACAATCATCACTTAGTGACCCCCACCAAAGTAGATTTGATCGAGACTCACATAAATATTACTCCTGTTGCAGGAAATTTAATTGACACTTTAAATAAGTCCGGTATTGGTCCTAGTAAGATGATGAATGTTTTGAGCACAATGGGAGGTGGGTTGCAAAATGTTCCTTTCTCTACTGCTAATGTTGAGAATGTGGTGCGAGATTTAAGGCGTGATTCTGCAGATGAAAATGATGCACAAGCTGCTGTCAATCATTTGAACAAACTTGCATCCGGAAGTGCCAGCAGATTTTTTTTTCGAGTGAAACCTGGTGAAAACAACCGCATATCTTGTATTTTGTGGGTTGACGCCCGATCAAGGTTTATGTATTAACAGTTCGGAGACGTTGTGACATTTGATAGTACATACCGGACAAATAGGTATGGCATGCCGTTTGTTCCATTTGCCGGGGTCAACCACCATTATCAGTCTATATTGTTTGGATTTGCACTGTTACGAGACGAAACAGAGGACACTTTCGTTTGGGTTTTACAGACATAGCTTGAAGCCATGGACTACAAGGCACCTACAACCATCATCACTGATCAAAACAGAGCCATGAGTAATGCTATTGTTACGATACTTCCAACTAGTCATCATTTATTGTGTTCTTGGCATATTAGCAATAAATTTCCTGAAAAATTGCATCATGTTTATTATGCGCACCCATCTTTCAAAAATGATTTTAACAACTGTGTGTATAACTCATTGTCCATCGAGGAATTTGAAGAGCGTTGGCATATTCTGATAAGTTCCTATGAATTGTATACTAATGAATGGCTTGGAAGTTTGTATGATGTACGACAGAAATGGATTCCAGCATATACAAAGAGATATTTTGCCGCAGGAATGACTACCACTGGAAGAAGCGAGAGCATGAATGCCTTTTTTGATGAGTATGTTAATGCATCAACAGGTATGCTATGTTTTGTACTGCAGAGTCAAAAGGCTGTAGAAAGACAGTTTATCAGGGAGAGGAAGGCCGACTACATAACAAAACATCGTAAAAGGATTATGGTACTCTGTTCATCTTTAGAAGTTCATGTTGCACAAGTGTACACAAAAGAGATGTTTAGACGTTTCCAACGTCAATTCGTCGATTCCATGAAATACAATGTTCATAAACTTAGTGAGATGTGTGTCACTGATACTAAGGTTTATGCAGTGTATAATGCAGATGCAACTGAAAGTGGTGGAAGATATAAAGAAGTTGTCAACAATCAACAACTGGGATCGGTAACATGTAACTGCCAAATGTTTTCTCACTTTGGTGAATTATGCAGGCACATCTTGAGATATTTCATAGCAAAGAGTATTTCACAAATACCAACCGACATGATCCTTCATCGGTGGACAAGAGACGCGAACAAAAGCAATGGTGAAGACTTACTCTTTAACTCCACATTTGCTGACTTTGAACAAAATCAAGCAATGCGCTACAATCATTTGATGGCTGATTACCAGGAGTTAGTGAGCAAAGCGGCTTGCTCAGTCCGAGGTTACAAAACTGTTCTTAAACTGAATGCACGAGGAAAAGAGTTGGTTGACCAGTATGATCCGGATGAGAATATTACTGAACTGGCAGATGACGACATTGATTGCACAGTTGGAGATCCAAATCATGATATGGGATACGATAATGACGATGAAGATGCAGAGGTGGAAGAAGAAGAGTTTTTGCCGCCTAATATTTCTCAAACAAAGGGCCGCAAAAAACAATCTAGATTCAAGAGTGCACTCGAAAAAATCATTCCATCTAAAACTCATCAAAAATGTGCAATTTGTGGCTTTGAAACCGACCACGATAAGCGAAATCACTATCGAGTGCTAGGGATTCCTGAGCCAAAAAAATAGGCGTCGGTTGTATTAATCATTCTATGTTTTTTTTATGAAAATGAACATGTAATATGTACTATTTCTTTTGATATATTTATGCAGTACTAGTATTGGTATAATCTGTACTTATAATATTGATAATCACATTATTATTATTATAATAATACTTCACTACTTTTATAAATTCGATAATCACATTATTATTATACTTCACTAGTTTTATTAATGTATAAAATCATTTCTTAATAAAAAAATCATTGCTTAATATATAAAATCATTACTAATAATCATTGCTTAATAAATATAGATATTAACTTATTTCTAAATATCAAACCCCCATATGTATTATATAGACTTGTTAATAATAATAAATCGTAATATAATAATAATAATGCAACAATATAGATTTTTGGGGGATGGTGAAGTTTTAATGTAAAGACAAATCCTTGGCTGAAATTAACAGCTAGGCCCGTGGTGCTCGGGTGGTCATATGACGTGTGTTTGGAGTTTGAGGTTGCGAGTTCGAGTCTGTTTAGCAGCGAGTTGCTTGAATAGCATATTTTTTTATTTTTTTAATACAAGCCGTGACAAGCTATACCGGTCGGTTTTTTTTTCAATTTTTTAATACCAGCCGTATGAGCCTGTACCGGCCGGGAAAGAATAAAAAAAATTTTTAAAAAAAAGGTACCAGCTGTATGAGCCTGTACCGGCCGAAAAAAATTAAAAAAAAAATCTACCACTTCAAACTCTTACGGCTGTTAAAAAAAAAATTATACCAACCGGGACATGCTCATACGGCTGTAAAAAAAATACAAACCGGGACAAGCTCATCCGGCTTGTCCTTGCTATTTTGTTGTTATTTTGTTTATTTTATTGTTTATAATTCTTTATATAAAAATAGCAAATATTTATAACCTATTTTATATCCTATTATAAAATAACAAATATATGATATAAAATAACAAATATATGTTACTGTCATATAAAATAGGATATAATTTTTAGATGAGCAAATATATGCTATTTTATATAAAGAATTATAAAATATCCTATTTTATATCCTATTATAAAATAACAAATATTTTTATAATTCTTTATTTGCTATTTTTATAAAATATTTTATATTATTTATTTGTTATTTTATAATAGGATATAAAATAGGTTATAAAATATTTGCTATTTTTATATGAAGATAGCAACAAACAATAAAATAAATAAAATAGCAACAAATAATAAAATAAACAAAATAGCAACAAACAAAATAGCAACAAACATATAAAATAAATAAAATAGCAAGGACAAGCCGGATGAGCTTGTTCCGGTTTGTATTTTTTTTTATTGCCGTATGAGCTTGTCCCGGTTGGTATTTTTTTTACAGCCGTAAGAGCTTGTAACGGCTGGGAGTATTTTATAAAAAAGCCACAGCCAGTACAAGCTGTGCCGGTCAGACATTATTTAATATTAAAAATTCATTTTATTTCAATAAACTGACAACATGTTAACTATGGTGGGGTCCTCATATTAAAATAAAAGCCGGTACAAGTTGTGTCGGCTGGGATATATTTATGTTTCATCTCAGCCTTCCAATAAGTTTATCAACGGTACAAAAAGAGGGTGTTGCACAGTACTCACAGCAACCGGTTGCTATAGAAGGGCTCCCTATATATATATATATATATATATATATATATATATATATATATATATATATATATATATATATGGATTCCATCCATAGCAACCGGTTGTTGGGAGCAACCCATTTTTTTTCCAGCGGCTACAGCTTGTAGCGGCTTATAAAAAAATTCTAAGTGGCCGGTACAAGCTGTAGCCGCTGGGAAAAAAGGGGTTGCTCCCCAACAACCGGTTACTGTGGATGGAGACCCATATATATATATATATATATGTTTTATGTATTTTTTTCAGTCACAATGTTTCTCAATCTATTGATCATTCAAATTACTTTCACTTTGAGAAAGAATAATGCAAATTAAACCAAGAATATAATACATTTAATTCAGCGCGTATGATTAAAAATAGAAGAAGAATAAAGTGATGTACTTGTATGTAGAACTCCAATTTGAGTACGTGGCATCACATAATTTGCTGGGAGTCAAAAGGGAACACAAAACTGTTACATAGGAACCCAGCCTGTTGGCTATAAAAAGGATTGTTACGAGTATTTTGAGACATAGAAATAAAAAGGCATTACTTAAAACTGTAAAAGATAGAGAAATTGGCAGAAATGGAGAACAAGAAGGTTGCTCTGGTGGTGCTTCTGGCAGCAATGGCTGTTCTGACTGATCTGACTCTGGCAGCCGATGACAAGGTCGGTCACTCTGACGGTGGGGCTGATCACTCTAATGGTGGCAACGAAGTTTTAATTGATGCGCCCGGCAGGGCAAGTGTTTACAAGAACTTGCCGCTGTCAAGGTTCTTCCTGCGTGAGAAATACCTCCCGGATGGCAGCTTAGGCTGCATCCCGGGTGGTGGGTTTTGCATGTTCGAACCCTTGAGCTGCTGCGTCAACTGTGGCTGTATTTTAGTACCAGGGGTTTGTTATTGCGGCTGAGCGCTGGCAGGAAGCACATTTATTACACAATATATATACATGCGTACATGCATGAAGTAAAATAAAATAATGTCATCTGTTGTGCTTGCTATGGGAGAGAATATTGTATTGTGTTTAGGTGTGTTTAAATTATGGGCTGATTTTCAACCATATATAATATTATGAGTTGATTTTAGGAACCCTGCTCACCCGCCCACCCTTTCTTGTCTTCCTCCTCCTCCTCTCATTTCCTATATAAAGGGAATGCAGAATAAAGAAAAGAGAAGAATTCATATGAAAATTTTCCTCTCTTTCTCTCTTGCTCTCTTGTTTGTTCTCTCTAATTTATGCAACAATTATAAGAGTATATTTATACACTTTTGTTAGAGTTTTATAACACGTTATCAGCACGGGGCTCTAACCACCTGAGACAGTAAAATTAAATTCTTGCAATTTATTATTATACTACCGGTTGGGCTATACCACCAATAATATAATTTTATTCTTATAATTGCATTTATTATTCTGTCGGAATATACTATCGGTGTGAATTTCACCTAACCTGATTCCATTATTTATTATTGATTTTCACCTGACATGGTTCCATTATTTATTATTCCGCATTTATTATTCTGTTGGAATATCATGTCTGTGCATTTTACGCCGGACCTGGTTCGGTCTTTATTATTCTGTTGGGAATAACCTGTCTGTGCGGTCTCTATCACATGCATGGTGAATGATCATTTGTATTTTATTCATTATTTAATTGTGAAAATGATCTGTCTAAGTGGATTACCGCATGGCGGGTGAAGATCCATTTGCAGTTTTGTATATATATATATATATATATATATATATATATATATATATATATATTTGTAATAGTATATATACACTAACGATTGCATATTCTTTTTTACTAAGATAATATGCTAATAACATAAATATAAGAATATTTATATGATTTATATTTGCACTTTATTACCACTTGAAGTCATGATTTAGTTTATTTTTATATATATCAAACATGCAATTATTTATAGTTTTAATAAATAATAATTGTGTTTTAACCCAAAATAGATGGCAAACTTGGCAAAAATAGATTTTTCTATTTTGAAAATCTCTGGAGACAACTATTTGGCTTGGGTACTTGATGCAGAATTGCACCTAAGTGCAAATGAGTTAGAAAAGACCATTGAATCAGAAAATATGGCAACTTTGGCACAAAATGCAAAAGCTATAATTTTTCTTCGTTGCCATATTGATGAAGGATTAAAGACTGAGTATTTAACAGTCAAAGATCTTTTATCTTTATGGCACAACTGAAGGAAAGATTTGACCACCAAAAATTGGTTGTTCTCCCTAATGACAAATTTTAGTGGCTTAATTTAAGGCTACAAGATTACAAATCAATTACGGAATATAGTTCCAATGTTTATAGAATAGCCTCTACTTTGGCTTTGTGCGGAGATCCAGTTTCTGAATCCCAAATGTTAGAGAAAACGCTCTCAACTTTTAATCCCACCAACATGATTCTATCGCAACAATATAAACATAGTAAGTTAACAAAATTCAGTAACTTATTGTCTATCCTCCTGGTTGCAGAAAAGAATAATGAATTGTTGTTGAAAAATTATCAAGTACGGCCAACGGGTACTACCCCATTGCCAGATATTAACAACACGTCATTCTAGAAGAATAAATGTGACAATAGATGGTCATATAATAAGAAGCCTTGGGGACGAAAGAGTAAACGAGGCCATCATAACAATAAATTCTAGAACCGTGATAATTCAGGCCACCAGAAGTGGCAAGTGTCTGGGTCGGGTAAAAATAAAGAAAATGCAGCACCGATAAAGAACAAACCAGATGTTTGTTTTAGGTGTGGGATGAAAGGGCATTGGTCGCGTACCTGTCGTACACCGAGGCATCTGACTAATTTATTCCAGGAGTCTCAAAAGAACAAATTAATGGAGGCAGAAACAAACTTTGTTAATCATCAATTGAATATTGTTGATAATTTACCAATGACCAACAATGAGGAAAAGGTTGTTGATATTACTGAACCTTCTGAAAGTATCTTTTGGGATATCGTTTAATTTCTTGTTTTAATTAAACATCCTGCATGTATAACATTATTAGATTTCGTTCTATATGTGGTATGTGTTTATCATGAATAAAATTATGTTTGAAGTGTAACTTTTCTTATTTATATGTGTCAGACCATCTTTAATGGATATGGAGGATATATGTTTGGCAGACAGTGCAACAACTCATACAATCCTTCAAAGTGAGAAATATTTTTCACAACTAATCAAAGCTAAGGAAAATGTAGGAACTATCTCTGGCACATCAAATTTAATCGAGGGATTTGTAAAAGCTAGTTTCTTGCTACCAAATGAAACACAAGTTTTTATCAAAAATGCTCTATATTCTAGTAAATCAAGAAGAAATTTGCTTAGTTTTAAAGATATTCGACTAAATGGTTTTCACATTGAAACAAACCAATGAGAATGATAATGAATATCTCTCATCACTTCTACTATTTCTGGAAAAAAGAATATCCTAGAAAAACTTCATTCAATTTCTTCTGGATTATATACTATGAAAATTAGAGCAATTGAGTCACATAATGTTATGATTCCAAAAATCATAGATCCCAAATCCTTTATGCTTTGGCATGAATGATTGGTCTTGTTGATGTAAAAATCGAGAACATGGACCAATCTGAGCAGCTTCAGGTGTATATACATGTTTAACTTGTTCACAGTATTTCCAACGTGTGAGCTCATCTGCATATATAATAGGTGAATTACTACTGAACTAAGTTTAGAACAATGTTTGTGCCTAGGATCAGACTCAAAGCGATTAGCTTTTGAATATAGCATTGAGAACCTACTATGATACCAATTGTTAGTTCTCAGTAGGCATAATAGATCTAGAAGAGAGGGTTAAATAGATCATTTTTAGTTTCAAATACTTTTTGGTTTATTTTGTATTGCTAATAATTTAGCCTATAATAAACATAAGAATCTTTTCAAGCATAGCGGAATAAGTAAAAGATCTCCTTCATTGATATATTCATTAATCATACATACATTGTTCGTAGAGTTAGTTCAATGGTAAGCAGTTAAAACATACATAGCAGTTATAGCAGTTAATATACATAATGTAAATGACATAAAGTAAAAGACACAAGGGGTTTTAAGTGGTTCAGATACTCAAGCTCCTAATCCACTCTTCTGTTTTCAACTAGCAGAATTTCCACTAAGGAAGGGCAGCACCCTGAATCACTAAGATTCCTTCAAGGCCAGTAGCCTTGGGACTTCATTTCACTAGAACTCTTCAAGGCCAACAGCCTTAGAACTTTTCTAGTTCCCCTAGGAAATCTTCAAGCCCAGCAGACCTGGAACTTCATTTAATCCCTCGGATAAGGACCCCTCAGGCCCTGGCTTCTTGTTATTGAGTTGTTTGTTTATTGGAACTGAGATGCTAAGATGTATTTATGCTCTGAACATCTTCTGTACTTAGCGCTTGGTGTGATCATCGTTGAAGTGTAGTTGAGTGTTGCATGATGCTTAGCTTCTTCAGTACTCAACCACTTCTGATGATCCTTGATGAACTACTTTGAAGATCATTTCTCTTGATACATGATGGATGCACATGATGGGTTCTAAGATGACTGTAAGCTCTTCTACTAGGTACTAATTAGAAACTTTCTCATGATTGCCACCATGATGGCGTTTGTGATCTCCTTTCTTGATACTTGATGCCTTCTCATGATGGACTTGCTAAGATGACTGTGAGCTCTTCTCTATGGTACTTAGAGTCTTCCCATGATGGACATCAAGATGTCATTGATGCTCTTCTTTCTCTCGTAGTTCACAACACTCTTCAAGTAGTAGAACTCTCACTTCTACATTGTAGAACTCTCACTTGTACTTCTTTCTTTGTATGTCTCTGAGTATTCTTGGTAGATCGTAGAGTGAGCCTTTGGACCTTCATTGGTTACTCACTATTTTACGTTGATTAGATCATTCCCACCATCTTTCCAAACCGGCAACTCTTGCCCCTCTTGATCTTTGAATCTTTTGTTGATTTATCATCCTTCCCAATCCTTCCGTTGGAAAGAAGCCGTTGAAAGCTATTCAAATATCTTCACAGATCTTGAGTTGACTGAGGTAGATTACAGATGTGGCATGTCATACTTTTCTGACACCGCAGTCTACTGTTTCAGCTACCCCATCAGAGATGTCACTTTTATACCTCGGGCAGGTCAAAGACTTTATTTCCGCTTTCTGATTTCTCGATCAGAGGTTGTCCTTTTGCATTGATGCTCTCAATAAGATCTTCTCCAATATCAACCTTCAGATGAACCGTTGCCAATTCCCTCAGTCTTCAGTTGTTCGAACTCTACGATTCTAATGCATGTCTTCATGGACCTGATCGTAGTGTCTTTTTGACTAGTAGAGACAACACTACGATCTTGAAGAGTGTTGATTGGATCTTCAATATAGAACACCTCTTCCTTCTTTTGTACAGTGCTTCAACACTTCTGTTTGCCTCAACCGCTCTTAGAAACTGATGGCTTGACTCCTTTGTTTTGGCCCCTTCTGATCAGCAAGACACTTCAGATTTGTGGCATGTCCAGCTCGCTTTCTCCTTGTGATCTCCCGTTCACTTATCATCAATGGACTGACCCAATGTTTAATTACTCTATCCTTGTTCTTCAGAAGCTGTCTAGTATCTCTGTGTGTACTCCATCAGTTCTTTCTTTGTTTGGCAAACACTACGATCCTGGTTACTTCCAAGATCGTCGTCTTCTGTTTACTTGATAGTTGTGACGCCCCCAAAATAGGTATACATCACCTATCTTGGGTTGCCAAATACATGGTACAGAATACAAATACAAACTTAATTATACAACTAGAGCTGAGAGTTTTTACATGAATATTGTCTCATAGACAGTATCTAAACTCAAATTCAATCCTCATTACATTATTATCACACTAAATAGTGAGGATTACTAAAACAGCATCTCGGACCATCACTCCGTTCCCCGACTAGTTTCGGCTACGTTCTCATTTCCTGAAGAGAACAATGGAAGTAAAAGGGTGAGCTCAACTAGCCCAGGTAAGAAGATATTATGACTAAGATAATGCAGAATAAATTATCATTAGCCTTCACAATGTTAACTAATAGAATATAATCGACACCAAGTTTAACTGCAGTGGAATAAGCAATCCATTTAGAAGAGTCAGTAGAGCATGATATCTACTATCTTTCTATAATTTAAAAGGTTTTTCATCAACTTTATCGCTGAGACTCAGCCTAATAAATAAACCACATCATCGAATCATCCCTGCACTACGGGCCAAGGATATTCATGTAATCATCAATGGTCATAATTATACCGAATAATCCCTGGTCATAATCATATCAATCAACAGTCCATCTATGCACGTAAGTCAAAGATGAATTCATCACATATAAGCATAGGACGATGACAATGATATAAGCATTTAATTAAATGAAAGCACATGATACATTTTAAAGATTCATAATTTAATTTATCAAGTATTCAATAATGTCCAAATTGTCAACATGATACTGTTTTGTGGAGTAAAATTCAAGAATAATATCCATGTATCAAAAATATTTTAGACAGAAAAGAAATCAATTTTTTGGGTGAATAGTAATCGGGTGAATAGTACTCCGTGAATAGTACTTCGTGAATAGTAACCATACATGAAAAATACCCCAAATACCCGACTGAATAATATTATAGTGAATAGTAACTGGGTGAATAGTAACCCGTAAATAGTAATTTGTGAATAGTATCCTGGCATAAAAAGTATCCCGAATACCCGAGTGAATAATATTATAGTGAATAGTAACTGGGTGAATAGTAACCTGTGAATAGTACCCCGGGTGAAAATATTAATATTTAATAAGAAAGTTCATATCAATATTCCAATAAAACAATACTGAATGAAGCGCAAAACTTCAAAGATATCCCACTAATTTCAGGGATTATAGAAGCAATACTTATCATAGTAAGTTTAGATGAAAAGAAATAACATAAAACTGCAAATGGATTTTCACCGTTATACGGTACGTAATCCGCATAGACAGGTTATTCTGACATATTAAAGGATGAATACAAAAAGTAGTATTCCTTGTGAATACGAAAGAAATAATACCACTTACCTTAGTAGAAAGTTGGATACTGCAAAAGTGAAGTAGCAAAATACTCTTCTTCTTGCTCTCTATAGTTTCTCTCTCTATAGTGTCTCTTATGAATCTCAGTGAATTGGTGAGAATGAAAGAAGAATTAAGCTTCTATTTATAGGAGAATGAACTAAATAGTAATTAATTTATGAACGGTCCAGATTGATTTACTATTAGAACGGATGGTCCAGATTGATTACTATTAAAACCACAGCCGAGTCTAGATTGATTTACTTTTAAAACCACCACGACGGTCCAGATTGATTACTTTTAAAACCACCACCAATGGTTCAGATTGATTACTATTAAAACACCACACCAATGGTCCAGATTGATTAACTATTAAAACCACCATCAATGGTCCAGATTGGTTTACTATTAAAACCACCATCAATGATCCAGATTGGTTTACTATTAAAACCACCAATGGTCCAGATTGATTTAACTTATTACACTTTAATACCCTTAAAGCTTTCTAAGTTTGCATTATTCCCCTCAAACTTTTGTAATTCACTTATCTTCAATAAACACATTCTTAATACTTCAACAATTACATCACTAATATTATAACTCACAATATTTAACAACCAGGTCGTTCCCAGGAAAAATGGGGCTTTCCGATAAAGATTTCTCCTTATTGGCGCAATTAGGTGACCAAATCTCTCCTTGACAGAACTTCTAGACATTATCAATATTGCAAATAATAATATGAATAACTTTGTTGTCTCAATTATTGATTTAATAATATAAAATATTATGTAGATTATAAGATCCCGAATTTTATGAAATAAAAATATTCAAATTTTCTTATAATTACTATTCATGAGTTATTATTCACGAGTTACTATTCATGAGTACTATTCACGAAGCATGATATTTTTTACGTAAGAAGTCACTACTCAATAATTGTTACAGTAATTATTGTTCAATATTTTATTTTATTCAATAATTGCTACGTTGATTTTATATTACTGTTGTTTTAATAATTGTCACTACACAGTATTTTTATTATCGGAGCAATAATTCATATTATCTGAATAATATTATTAGATAAAATTATTGACAATGTCTAGAAAGTTCTGTCTAAGGAGAGGTTTGGTCACCTAATTGCGCGCCAATAAGGAGAAATCCTTATTGGAAAGCCCCCTCTTTTCTGGAACTGCCTGGTTGTCAGTATTATGATTTTGTAATATTATTTGTGAATAATTAATTATTGATTTATATGATAAGAAAAATATTCATTTTATGTGGATATAGATGGAGAAAATTTTTAAAGTGACAATTGTTGAAAATTGATATTTTATCTTTTCTGATAAAATAATATTTTATTATATTATTATAATATAATAATGATGATATTTTACAATGAATATGGGATAAATGAGTATATGAGGAGGAAGAGTATTTTTGTTACTAAAAATATTTAAAACATGTTAAACATGTTTGTGGACCCCATTTCTTAACTAAAATTTGATTATAGCCTGTAAAATCGCCCGTTTATGGATTTCAGTCAATTTCTGTTTGGAATTTGGAAAAACTTAAACTTACAAAGTTGTAGAGAATGAAATTTCCTATAAAAAAGACATGTGGTTCGAATTTTTCTGATAAAGGGCTATTTATTATGAATTATTGAAGTTCTGTAGTTTCGAAATAATTGGTTTTTGAAAGTTTTAATTATTTTAATTACAAAAACGTTTTTTTGCTTTTTGTCATTATTTGGTGGCTGAATTCAGATGGTCAAGGTGGGCTAAGGAAAATAATATAAATATATTAATATATTAAATTTTCTACTTTGGTGTTCTAAGCATTTTCCTATAAATAGGGTGCTTAGGTTAGAATTCAAAATCACACCAGAAACAGAAGTTTTCTCTCTATATATATTATCGAGCGTATTTTATGAGTGTTTAGATATCTTGAGTGTTGCTATACGGTGCAAGTTCGTTCAGCGTTATATCCGACATTCCAATACTGCTCTTTTGAGGTAAGGGATAGTAAGGAATTTTAAGAGTTATTATGTTTTTCAGTTTCAAAATTTTTGTGAACCTTCAAAAATTCTGGAAAATTTTGAAATGATAATGTGATGAGTTTTGTTGATTGTGTCTAAACATGGCAATTTTTGGATATATAGATTAAGAGTTATAGATTTTATGAGAAAAGACTATTTAAAAGTAAACGCTTATAACTCCTTGTGGTTTATTTCAAAATTGATGAAATTTTTATTGGGAGTACATGTATATAATAGAAGTATACCGTGTAAATTTTAGAATTTTTGGACAAAAGTATAATTTTTGATAAATGCCTAAATATTCGACGGTTTTGGCCATATGAAAAATAGTAAATGAATTTTAAAAATTCTGAGAAAAATATATGTTCAATATGGGATATTATGCTAAATCCTAGAAAAGAAATTTTTGGAACTGATTTGGTATTTTTCATGAAAATGATCTAGTTATGAGTAAATAAATTAAATAAGTTATGTGAAGTAAGAAATTTGGAAAATAGGATTTTATGGCTTAAGAATCCTATAAAAGGTATATGCAGATTTTTTATGAGGGTTTTGATTATTGGTGATGAACTCTTATGAGTTTGACATTTTAGAATGATTAAATGCATTAATTAGTAAAGTATAAACAATTAAATAAATTGTTTATAAGTTTAAGAAATGATTAAGATATTGTGGTAATATTATAATATTAGATTATGAGATTATTAAGTGATTTATAACATTTGGATTAAGGTATTATGAAATCATTGATTTATGAATCTTACTCTTGAAATTAAATGTAGTTCTTGATCCTATTGTTTTTATTATCATATATAACATTTTTATAACCCTGGTGATAGAATTTCTCTCTGACTTGAGTGTAAAGATGGGTAAAGTATTGGTATGATCGTGACTATGGGTTCTCTTTGGCCAGTAGTGCAAAGTTGAATTGTTGACTAGTATGATCATGACAATTGAATTTACAATGGAATATTTTTAGCTTAAGTGCAAGGTTAATTAATCAACATGGTTATAAATGGTTTATATAAATTCTGAAATGATTATGTATTTCTTTGAGATATGAATGTCTTTGGCCTGTAGTGCAAAAATGACCTGTTGTTGAATATCTTGGCCTGTAGTGGCCTGTAGTGCAAAGATGACCTGTTGTTGAATATCTTTGGCTTGTAGTGCAAAGATGAATTGTTGATGAATATCTTTGGCCCATAGTGCAAAGATGAATTTATTAGTATGATTGTGAATAGGAACTGTGATTTGGTATAACCATGATCTTTGATGTTTAGGTAAAGACAGGTGATGAAAATTATCTTCGTCCTTAATGCGAATTTAGAACTACAATTATGATTATGAGTTATTCACATTATTGTGGACAGGAAGTGTTGATTGATGTTACAGGGTTAAACCATTGTTGGTGGACTTTTAACATGGAGAAGAATATACTTTATGGTCTATTTGACTCTTCTAATGGATTGCTCGTTCCGCTGCAACTATGGTTAAAAGTTGTATCATCTACCATATGTTCTAAATCTCTGATTTATTATTGATGAAGGCTATTGAAAATTTAATTATCTTTAGTCATAATATTCTTTAGTGAGCTAGTTGTGCTCACCCTTTTGCTTCACAATTTCTTTCAGGTAATAAGAGTGTAGCTGGGTCGAGCGGGGGTAACAAGGGAATAGAACGGTGGTCTCTAGCTGTGGAGGTTCCCTAAACAGTATAGAAAAGTGGGTTATATTTTATACATCATTTAGTAGTTATATTTGGTGAACCAAATAGGGTGAGGCGAACACAACGTTTGGAAGGGTGTTTTACCACTATTATACAAGATGTCTAATGACATGCGACTTCGGTTATTATAAAACAAGGTTGTGCACATCCATTTGCTGAGTATATCTACAAGCACTACCTATATGATCTTGGAGTTTGGTTGAAGTATAATTCTCAATTAGAGACGGTGGGGATAATGATATGTCAAGAGAAGACTCACCATTGGAAAGAATATGATAGTAATCTTCTCATTTTCTTTGGGATTTATTGGGTCAACCAAGGATAATTCTGTGGGCATATGATATCTATCATAACTTATATGCATGGCCTTCCATGTACGAAGGTTTCCTTGAGCACTTCCTAAAGATTTTAATTTCTAAAACAGTTATTAACTGTACCTTTATGTAAGGTGCCATTATGATGTACTATCTAAGGTTGGGACATGAGTTAAAGTTGGTATATATTTGTATCAAAACTCACAACATATGTGTTGTTGTTTTGCACGACAATTGTAGTAATAAAGTTGTAGTTGTTTTTTGTACCATATTTTTGACATCTCAAAATAGGTTTGTTGGATTGGACCTATTTTGGGGGCGTTACATTTGGTATCAGAGCTTAGGGATATGATCTCTGGCGGAGATCCGGGAATAGAACTAGGAGGGGAGAGATGAGTAAATCCTTCGCTAGTGTGTCATACCTAAGCTTATTTGTTGGTCCATACCTAAGCTTATTTGTTGGTCAGTCATAATATCGGGATTTATACCTAAGCTTATTTGTTGGAAAGAATATGATAGTAATCTTCTCGTTTTTCTTTGGGTTTATTGGGTCAACCAAGGATAATTCTGTGGGCATATGATATCTAATAACTTATGCGC